>CM038677.1:66069054-66520036 GCA_021605205.1 Aegilops longissima
ATGCATGCAGGGTGGTAATTAGTTCGTCCTTTAGCTCGTTATTAGCTATGTGATGGTAGTGCTTAGAGGTTAGAAATAATTTCAGACGAGAGATGTAGCATTTAAACTATTTTTTGAAATAGTAGGTTGAAGATGTTGCATCAATGTTAGGTGCGTCCATTAGTATTGACATGCGGAAATCTTAATACGGTAATTAAGAAAAATTGTACTGTAATTGTTTATTGCATGCGGTATGTTATTTCATGTGGTATGTTATTTTATGTGGTATGTTTATTAATAAGTCTATAGTTAGGAAACCGTAGGTCTACTTTGTTATGTCGCAATAATCTAAATTTTATATGTTAAGATTAGGTGCTAATGTACTTAATGATGTATGTAATTAGGTAAAATAATTCATCTTAGTAGCAAACAAGGAGGAGAAGACGTGATTGAAGAAATTGTGTTTCCATTTTCGTTGTCCCATTTTGAGGTGATAAACACATACATGGAAGTGCTATTTTCATACTTTTGTTAGCAGGAAGAAAAATCCGTGTGTAATATTGTTGTTAATGTGATAATAGGTTGACGAGGTTCATATAGTACTGGCGACGGATATTTATTGGAACTATTTTGACCCTTAATTGCATTCGCAAGCACATCCATATTGGAGCTAAGGTGAAAAATGACACTGTAATTTTGTTAATATTTTTTGTATTGATGTACTATTGTGAATAATGTGCATGCTGCTGCAAATATTATTATTTGTAGATAAATGATTGTTATCGTATGATGTGAAAAAAATTTATATAAAGCCGAAAGAAATTAAATGTTTTACTCATATGAATTTTTATATTGATGTACTGTCATGCCGCTGCAAAATTATTATTTGTAAATAAATGAATTTTATCGTATGATATGAAAAACATTATATCATGCGGAAGAAATTAGATATTTTACTCATATGATATTTAAATGTTATTATCGTAATATTATGTTTAGTGGTTGTTTGGATAGCTAGTACTTACCCTCAGTTTTGTCATAACCTGTTGTAAGAAAATTATGTAGAAAACCATATTTTACTAATAGTCGTTTTCCAGAAGCTAAGTTTGTGCATGTTACGAGAACTATTTTAGGATATTTTTGGGGTAGTTAGAGAAAAGCAAACAGAGTTTTAGTTTGTTATTTTAGTCGTAAGATATGTAAATGTTGTCATCGTTACTAAATGTTCAGTTACTAATTATTTGAAATGTAAACATGTATGTTGGTTAGGTACTATGGAAAATTTAGTAGTGTACTATGGGAACGTCTTCGCGACGGTCCATGCAGGGTGGATGTGTCCTTCGCGAGTCGACTACAGTAGTGGTGAGAGACATGGTCAACGTGGGTTACGCAGCTGTTAGAAGGTGCATCCGGCGGTGTTTGGCCCAGTGATGCAGGAAAAAGAATGACAATGGAGGCCTTCGCGTTGACGGAGGAAATGATGGGACAGTTGCCCGTTGGGGTTTGCGGCCCGTCACGGTGATCGGTCGTGGGGTCGTACATGAGGTTTGCAAGCAATCCCAATAACTCAATGTATGATCAGCCGATGGTGTATGTGGAGTTCATTTCAGCACGATGTTGCGGATGCGTAGCAGGGTGGTGAGGTCGAGTTGGCCATCACATCAGCCCCTAGCATCGGCCCATCGGAACCGACGGGCGGCCAGCCTGTGTATGACACAGGATATTGGTCGGCGGCCGTTGACATGGGCGAACACGTGGAGGGATTGCCGGAGGCGCTAGATGATGATGATCATTCTTCTGCGTCTTCGGAGTCAAGCGGAGAAGAAGATGTTCCTCCTGAGAGGGCAGTCGCGGCGGCACTGCAACCTGGGTTTTTACAGGATATGAGCATCACCAACGAATTTCACTCTGCTTCTGGCCTAGGAGCGGGAAGCCTGGAGGTTGGGCAAGTTTTCCCAGATAAGAAGTCTGCTTACCAGGCAATGGGTAGCTATGCAATCGGCATCCACCGCCAAAGACATAGAGTGAAGCAGTCGATAAAAAGAGTTGAAGGTCATATGCATCCACACCGCGAAAGGTTGCCGCGGAAGAGTTCTCGCTAGATGAAGCACAGGGTATGTCGGTCATGGCATATCACAAAAATAGTGGAGCATACCTGTGAGCAAAGCGGGACTCTTTCAGATCACTGCAATGTGACAGCAAAATTTGTGGCATGACGATGGAAACAATTGTGCAGGGAAGTCTCAACATTAGTGTTAGGGCTCTGCAAAAGATGCAGAGGATCTAATTGGATTCCTGTTAGCTACAGCAAGGCTAGGCGTGCGAAGGAAAATATATTCAAGAACTTGTATGGTACCTATGAGGAGGCATATTCTTATGCCCCTAGAATGCTTCATCAAATAGCAAGTGCTAATAGGGGACTCAAGTTTGGCGGAGAGAACGTCCAAACCCAATGAACCCGGTGAGCTAATCTGGACCGCTTATTTCGGGCATTCGCCCCGACTATACAAGCCTTCGTGCACCGTCGCCCGGTATTATCTGTTGATGGTACCTTTCTCACTTTGGAAAGTACAAGGGCACACTATTGGTGGCGATTGCAGCGGTGCAAATAATCAGCTTCTTCCTATTGCATATGCATTGGTCGAGAGCGAGAACAAAGATAGCTGGTTGTGGTTCTGAGCTGCGTGAAGATTGGTGTCGTGAAAGAGCGTAAAGGTGTTTGCATCATTTCTGATCGCAACACTGGATTATTAAGCGCTCTTGAAATAATTAAGGCGTCGGAAGAAGAGTGGGCTGGCCCGATCTAGAGGGAAGGTGGTGCATGAGGCATTTGGCAGCAAACTTTTACTCCAAATTCAAAAACAAGGATTGGTTCAAGTTATTCAAGAGGATGTGCATGCAAAAAACTGAAGCCAAAATGAATGCGATATGGGCAGGTATCAATGGTGAGATCGACCGCGTGGCCTTGCCGCAGAGAGAAGACCGGAGGGGTCGTAGGACGGCCATAAATTTGAGCCAGTGGATCACCGAGAATTGCCCTCATTTGGAGAAGTGGGCGCAGGCTCACGACACCGGGGCTCGGTATGGAATAATGACCAGCAACATGTCAGAGGTGTACAATGGTGTTCTTAAAGGGGTGCGAGCACTGCCTATCACAGCCCTAATTGAAGAAACTTGGAACCGGACCCTGTCATACTTTGCAGACAGGGTCACCGTCGCCAAAGCACAAGTTGAATTGAACAAGCCATGGTCCGAGAAGATGCAAAGACATCTGGATGAGAAAGCAAAGAAGTCCCAAAGTCATGGCTGCAGGAAAGTGGACGCACTTAGGAATAAGTGGGAGGTCAATGTGCGAGCCAAGTACGTTAAGGGTCACCACAGAGGATCAAAAAAGCAAGCTGTCACCCTTGGCTCAACCTCCTGTGAGTGCACTTGTAACAAGCCCAAGCTTGAGGGCTACCCTTGCAGTCATGTGCTCCGGGCGGCTGCTGTTCAAAAAATCAGCGTCGAGCCATACATATCGCCGTACTTCAACATGTACAATCTGTACAACACTTGGAACAGTGAGTTCTGGGCTTGGGGCATTGATATGAACTACAAAATGTTGTGGCCAGATGGGCCGAAATGGGTTCCGAACACCGACTTGATGAGAACCGCAAAGGGACGACGTCAGTCTAGGCGTCATCGCAATGACATGGACCATAGCCAGATGGGAGAACCAAGGCGATGCCGCGTTTGCAGGTGTCCTGGACATTCACGCAAAGACTGCCCGTATCGAGCCAACAACAACGCATGATGTTGATATATATGTACTCGCCATGTCTATTTATATTTCTACTCGTTATGTGTACTTATATTAAATTTAAATTGATTCTATTTGTATTATTGTACTCCTGATGTTAACTTCAGATAATTAATGTAAATCGTATCTCTTTGTATTTTTAAGTTAATTTTGATTTGCATTTGTATTTCTGTCTTCCTCGTAATTTATATTTGTATGTTTGTGTGCAGGTTATGGGTGAAGTGCCAGTGCTTTTGCAGGGGCCCCATGACGCCGGCCACCGTTGCCACCTATTTTTGAAACCAAATACTAAGCATGATTATCGGCCTTTCAGACTTCGAACCATAAAGAAAACATGGCCAATACACAATCATTTCCTTGCTCACCTTGACGCTTATGGACTACAAGGTTTTGCTAGGCTCACATCATGCGACGACCAAGTACGTTCGGACCCATCCCTTTTGACATCCCTCGTTGACCGATGGAGACCTGAAACCCACACCTTTCACTTTCGTTTTGGGGAGCTTGCACCTACACTGAAAGATGTTTCTATGATCACTGCTCTACCAATTAGAGGTGAGCCGGTAGTCTCTCCACGAGTGTCTCCATCTTGGGCATTAGATATAGCAGCCCGTCTTGGGATGGAAATGCCAGAATCACAACGTTCTGGTAACCCTCGGGGCATCCCACTCGTCTGGCTTCGTGATAACTTTCTTAATTTATCTAGCTTCGCCAATGAGGAGACGAGAAAAAGACATCTGTTTGCGTATTTGTTGTGGCTCCTCGGGAATCTATTTCCAAATTCACATGGGGACGTTGTTGTCCCTGGTCTCATCTACATTGCAGAGAATATGGTAGATGAACCTTTACCCGAGCAGCCAAAATATAGCTTCGGTTCTGCCATGCTATCTCATACATACAGAGGCTTGTGTGATGCCACGCAAAAATCCTCTTTCGCACAAAAAGCTCCATTACTTTGTGTCGCCTATGAGTTTCTACAGTTGTGGTCCTGGGAATACCTCCCTGTAGGACGACCTCATGTAGTACAACCCATATACCCATACGACTTTGGCGAGGGTGCTAGCGCAACTATGGCCACCAGGTGGACAAAGGCACGGAAACGTTGGTCTCCAGATATTGCGAAAAATTGTTACCCTATGTACCACCAGCAGTTTGAGATACTTGATGAGGCAGAAGTCACATGGAACCCGTGGACTCAGGACCAGCTAAAAATGGTCTTTGATGCTCGACACTTCACACCAGGCATGTTGACCGATAGTGCATTCTGGCTGACTCGCTGCAACTTATTGTTCCTGTGGTGTGTTGAACCTTACAACCCAGAGCGTGTAATGAGACAGTTCGGTCTTTATCAAGAAATTCCACCACCTTTTCCCAGACGTATCGACGAGGAAACACATAAGTAAGATGTGACATCCCTAAATAGTTAGTGTCATTTTTAATTTACTAAACTCACACTTTGTTACATAATTTGCAGGCTAACAAATATGGGCAGGGGTTGGAGTTTATACGATTGGAGGGAAGAGAACAGTGAATGGGTACACAAGTGGGAAAATGAAGCGCTAGCAGATATAGTGCGTCAACTTAGGTATATTTTATGTACATTATTTTTTACGATGATCATACGATGCGTGAAGATGCTTTGCTTTCATCACAACGGTTTATGTAATTATTTAATTTCGCAGACCGTACGATGGAAGTACAGATCAAGCGTACAAGCAGTGGTACTGCATGAACACACGTGCTAGCCTGGCCAATCAGCCAGCTACTATACCAACACATCTCACACAAGAGGAGCAGGCGGAGACATGTTGAGCTGCATGCAGCTTACTATCGTGACCACCTGGTAATCACTTGTAACTTTTTTAGGTCCATCATTTCATAATCATTTGAACTAAATAACATCCAAATATTGTTCAGCTTGAAAATGTCAGCGAAGTAGGGCAGATGGCTACGGATAGCATGCCGCCCAGGGCCCATATCGCAAGACATTTCAGAAACTTTGCAACAATTCGTGGCAAAGAAGTTCAGATCTGGTAGAGGCGACGACGTTGCCACTGGAGCATACATGCGATAGCGAGGTCAGCCAGACCGAGTGCGGCACCGTCGTCGAGACCGAAGCGAGGCGTCTGAGCCATGAGCAATGGGGAGGGTCCGAGTACTAGAACGACATTGCCACGACATGACTCATCTCTGCGCTGCATCCTCTTCTTCGATGCAGCTTCGTCAGGGGCAGACATCTCAGGACCATGGCACGGGCTTGGATTCGATGCCCGAGCAGTTTCTTTCCCCTAACCCATATGCGTACACATGATATGATGCATACACCCAAGGTGAGGGATCTCAGCCGTATCTCTCCATGCGAGGGATCCCCATGCCCGAGGAGACTCATGTACCAGATTTAAACTAGCACCACGTACAATGGCCAGACAGTATAGGAGAGGGATATGCTCAGGTAGTCATGTTTACATTTCAATGCATTTACAATGATATCATATATTATCCTCTAACAGTTTGTTTAAAATGGTGCTATGTGCAGGACACACCTGATGTTAATTGGGGCGATGAGAACACCCAACGCGGCGTCAACACAGGCCTCCAGGGAGCATCACATGATCATGGCGTCAACACAGGCCTCCGGGGAGCATCACATGATCTTGGCGACACGGTTACATCATTAGTTACAGAGTTCTTCGGAGGGGACGTTATTGGCCCATCTTTTATCCCCCCGGAGTCACAACCATACGCCTACAATTACGCTTCAGGTTCGCAACAAGGATTCGTGACTCCACCACCTACGCAGGACTCGCAGACACATGAAGCCGAATTGGAGTACGGTCGCGGTCTTCGTGTGCCCCGGCCACCTAATCGCTTGTCGCCTTCCGGTCGTAAGGAAAGGCCAGGTGGTCGTCGTAAAGTAGGGTGATTCATCTATGCACGTGCGCGACCCATTGTATCTACATATGTGTGTATCAGACTTTTCAATTTGAACATCTATGTATGCTGAAATAAAAATGCACCAGTCAGGAACAATTTTTCCCGCCTATATCTCCCGCCATACTATCCCGCTCCACTCTTTTCAATTTAAAATTTTGGCTGATGAATACTGTGCAACCATTGCCCGTCTTAGACATTGAAAAAAAAATATTTTCAAGCAACGCTTTCCCCTCAATATTTTCCCGCAAACGCTTTCCCTCCATATGTTCCGCCACCCGTTTCCCGCCAACCCCTTCCCGCCATATCTTCCTGCCACCCGTTTCCCGCCATATGTTCCCGCCAACCCTTTCCTCCATACCGCGATCGTTTCTTTCCGCCATTTTCTCCTCTTTACCTATAAAACCCCTTCAGACGGAGGTGCATAAGCATTCGAGTGTAGTGTAGTCGAGATGTCCCATTATCCTTTCGATCGTAGTTTCCACCCTGGGATGAGTAGCACTCTTCTGAGGCTAGCTACCGATTTCAGGATGGACAATAGGATAGTTCCATGGGACGATCTCACCGATAGTGACACCATAATGAATGAGTTGGCTCACCAATTACGTAGGTCTGGGTGGCCTGAAAGGACCTATGAGGAGGTACGTAAAGAACTTCTTAGGTTTGATGCAAGGTGGAAGAAGGTTGTGGAGCCGAAGAGTGAAAATTTTAGAAGGACTGCAAAAAACCATCCATTTTTATGGACTGAGGAGAGCGAGGACGAAGATGATATCTTCATGCCGCCGCTTCCGGGTTCTGCATCGTCAAAGGGCAAGAGTTCTGCATCGTCCAAGGGCAAGAGTATTGCATCCTCGAAGGGCAAGAGTTCTTCATCGTCCAAGGGTAAGAGTTCTGCATCCTCGAAAGGCAAGAGTTCTGCATCGACGGAGGATGACGATGATGCCTTCATGTAGTTTTTAAGTTGTATTGCAGTTGTACCGTTTAATTCAGATGTACTTGCATTATTAGTTTGTACTCTCTTATTGTAAGGCAGTATGTTCTATCTTAATTTCATTTTATAGTTGTTGCACGATGCTCGATAATTAGTGGAGGGAAAGAAAATGCCACTACTTTATTCTAAAACTATATATTTTTTCCATCACGACAAGGTACAACTGAAAACAAGATACAACACGACAAGGTACAACTGAAAATAAGATACATCGTAGAATTTAAATAAAGCTACATTTAACTACTGAAATGAAGCTACATTAAACTGCAGAAATAAAGATACAAATGATTGCGAAATTTAAAATACTACCACAGGAATCTACTGAGTCCAACGTGGATATTTTCCTTTTCCATCGCCAGCTTCTTCTGCTGCCTTGGCCTGACAAGCCCTTTTCTTTCTTTCTCTGCCTCTCCGCCTCACGAGCCTCCTTTCGCTGTCGTTCCTGCTCCTCCATGCGACGAGCCTCTTCCCTGTTTTTCTTTCCCATTTCCTAAAAAAAACGGTGTTGCTCCGCATAGTATTCTTTTAACTCTCTCTCTTGCTCTGCTTTCTCCTCAGCTTACGCCTTCTCGCGTCGCTCTTCCGCAAATAAACTATTCCACGCACGGCGACTTCTTTCACGAATCTCAGTCACTGCCCAAGCCGGCTTCTCCGTGTCAATCCAATGATAGTACATGCACAGAGGCGGAGGAGACTACAACAAGAAACAAGAATGTTACTAAAGAATCAATGAAAATACCAACAATATCTATTCGTGATGGTTAAAGCATACCGGAGGCTTGTCGTACTCTGAAATAGCTACGGCAGGATCTTCCTCATAATTGGCGCACATGAAAACTTCATGCCCAACCAATCTGAAAAATCCGTCACCTCCTTCACCTTGCAAAGATCGCCACACCAACACCGCAGGACTGCCACCCCCGGAGGCAAACTTGCATTCTTCATTTTCCTCGGCCTAATGATTTGATCCGAGCAAGGCAAACTCATACCGACTGAAAAAATGTGTTACACACTTTGCGCACTGCCGATTTCGAGGATGGGTGGACGAGAGCCTCGGTGTCTCCTTTTATAAGCTCAGACGATAAATGATGGCGAGAAAATTAAGCGGGGATATTTACAATCCCTGTAGTGTCGGCACAACAGCTTCCCGTAGCCTCGGATTCCCAGTGCCATTGCATCCGCTGAGGCAAAAGAAGCAAAGGCAGGATTGATTCCCAGGTGAAAGAACCAAAAGCGTCCATATTCCCGCGCGTCGGAGTCACAGCCATCAAGCTCGCGCCTCGAAATCAGCGCCGCACCTCGAAATCAGCGCCGTCTGCAAGACTGTCAGCGCTGCAGCAGCACAGGATGTGCCGCCTCAGCTAGTGGCGGTGTGGCCCACCTGCTGGGCCAGCGCAGCAGCAGCCTTGTCGGCCGAGTAGCGACAGCGGCAGCGGCGGCCGCCTCACCCGGTGGCGGCTGGGCCCGCTGGCGCTGCCCGTTCCGTCCGCACGCACGCGGCTGTGCTGCCACAATGCACGCACCGTTATTCACCGGGCTGCCGCCTCCTGTTGTGGCGGCCGGGCCCGCCGCCTCACGGCGTGGCGGCAGGTGACACGTGTCGCCTGCCGCGCCTGCCGCAACTAGTGAGGGGGTCTCATTGTCAATTTCGTCCACAAGGGGTCTCTTTTGTCAATTCTAGTGGGCAGAGGGTCTCTTTCGACAAAAAATCGGTTCCTTGATGTTTGTGAAGTACATCTCCGCCATGGGGTGGAAATTCCGCCCCTCATTGTCGTAGTAGCCATACACTATAATGACTCTGGTGGAGCAACGGTTGTAAAAGAGACCCTGAGTAAAGTTTCAACGCCTTCCGAGACTGTGCTTTGCAATGTATGTTGTCAGTTTGTATCTTCCTAACATGGTAGAGGAAATAAATGAATAATTTATTTTGAGGAATCAGAATGACCTAATCTATGCCCCATTAGATGCATGCCGCTTTTACTTTGTTTGATGCAAACCTTGTTGATTTTCGCTCTTTTATGTGCTAGGCTGGTGATGGTGAGCCACTCTTCGACGGTGATGGGAACTTTGTTGGCATGGCTATTTTTACAGATGGCAGGCATGTTTATGTGCGAGGAAGTGTAATATTTGAAAATTTGGTGGAATTTGCGAGAAGGATTAGGGTACGCGTGCAACAGCAGGAACGATATAGGTATGTCTCGCCCTGAATATAAAAGCAGTATTTTTCCAGTTTGCTTATCCACACCTGTCATTCATCAGTCATGGGCTCATGGTTGTGGTTTCACATTTGGTGGTTGTAATCGTGAGCCGTGGGTGGACAAGGACAGGCATTTGTATTTTTTATTTAAGTTGTGAATCCTACCTCATGAATTACTTGATTTCTTAGCTACGCGTACACAGATATATGTGCACCTGGACCATGTGTCCTAGAAGCTCACTATGATTATTGACATGATTTAAGAAGACAGAAATCATGATCAATAAGCCCTCTTGTCTGATCTCTGATCTCAGATTTCACTGTTAGGTAGGGCGTTGAAGCCAGTACATGTGTTTGTCTAATGGAAAGAAGGAACATTTTCATTCAAGCTTAAATATAAACAATTGAACTTAAGACTTATGACACCTCCTAACTCTCGGCGTCTATAGGCTTTGAAGTCATTTCCCCCTATCTTTAGTTCTATCATGTTTTCGGTCTATTCGTATTTGATGCGTTCTGTCGGGGATTTGATTAAGTTGGTTCATTATGCTGTGCTGCAGACGATCTATGAGGGAAAAAGGCAATCGCCGGTGCCGACATGATGTCTATGATGATCCAGTAAAGAGAAAGAGAACCTTCTTGTGATCTGGAAGGTGAGCAACACTGGCCACTCCTTAATAGTACTGAATATGTTATATGTGAGTTTGTTGCGGGTGATGCAAGTGTAGTCTTTTTTCTTCTATGGTTAACTAATAAGGTACTAATGTGTTGCTTAGTAGTACCACCTTAGGTACGTTTAGCCTTATTACATATGTCCAGCAGTATCTCACAGTTAGCTTTTTTAAGGAATCCTGTCCATCAGCATCTACTTCAGCTCCTTTAATGAATCTGCTGAGTGCTTGTCTTCTTTTTTTGGATGAAGCAGGCCTGTCTAATCTATTATGGTTATTTCTGATTCATTTCAATACATGCATTGTTTGGTTGTGTCAACCTGCTTTGAATTTAAAGGCTTGCTGTTTGATGTACAGACGATGACGACAGATGGCCAGTGCAAGCCAATTTAGTATCATCCCTAGAATGATGATAAGGTAGTGATCAGCAAAATGAATCATGACTTTTGTTGAACCATGTGTGCTCAATCCAGTCAAAACAGCTATCAATATTCAGTCGGGAAAAAAAACAGCTATCAATAACTGGAGTCTGTCTAGTGTAACACGTTGCATCCTTGTATATTGTTCACAAACTAAGCTTTTATTTTTGAGATGCACATGAGTATTGAATATATCGAATGTTTCTGACCTTGGATATTGTATTTTTATTTTTATTTTTGCGGGTGCTGATCTGATCTGATCTTGGATATTAGAAAGAGGAAATCTTAGTACAACAAATATAACTACCCCAGTACCCCTATAGAAAGCACCATTGTCTCTGGAATCCAAGGAATCTCAGCCATCCACTTCATGCTTGTAACAATTAACGTTGGACTAATGCTAATTGCCCCTTAATCTCACGCTTAATGTCCCCTGGAAATCTCTCCTCGTTCGGTTCAAGGTGCTACCCTCCCCTCTGGGGCTCTGTTCAAGGGATGTGATGTAAAACACCATTTCGTAGACATGGATGGGGAACCACCTGAATGCAAGAAAGAAGTAGTGAAAGATTATATTTGGGCCTGTGTAGCAACTATACTAATGTGTAATTTGTAGCTTTTAGTTTCCCTTCACTTGTAGCATAAACATGTGAGCTCTGCGATACCAAGCTCCGTGAAGTGGTAGAAAACTGAGCTATGTTAAGCTCAGTTTGTTGGCATTCATCCTAATCATTTCATATTCAGTTCAAATTTTTCTATGAAAATCTTATCTCCATGAATGCTTACAGATGCTAATTGCATACAAGTATCTACAAGATATGTAGAGGAGTTTCTATCACTGATTTAGTAGTATTGAGTTGAATATATGAGCTTCCAGCTAATAGTTCTCTGAGGGGGCTAAACTGGATTCCTTAATGGAAAAGAAACAATCAGCTGGAAGTTCCCATTTTATCTTTCTCCCTTTCTTAGCTAAAATAGACTTTTCTCTGTAAGTGAATATTCCACATAACTCTATGCCAAATCAGTTCTCGCTTGTCTTGATTAATAGTTTGTCCAAGCAGCTCCAACAAAACCTAACAAAATCACTAGCCAGTCTCAATACAAGTTAAACACAGTGTTTATGTGCAGGTGCGCCAGCAATTACAGAAAAGGAGGTTAGCCTTCATCTTCCTTCTGGAGGTTGTTATTTTTTTAGGATTGTTGTACGTGCCGGTTTAGTGCTCCTGGCAGCTATAATTGTTGTTGGTATGTGCATTTTACCATCTTCACTTGGATGGCTACTTCTCAGGCAGGGTAGTGCAAGGGGAAGGCCATGTGGAAGATCAAGTTTGCCAATATAGAACATGAATCTTAAGAAAACATTTGGAGATATTGGAGACAGCAAGCTTGAACATGATTTCCCTTTTTACCAACATTGAGCATGTGATCAGCGGAAGATGACAACTTTTCAGCAAGGATGAAATTAAGTGGGTGGCGGCAGAGGTGTTTAACAAATTGATTGGGGGCTCCTGCAAATTCTGGAGGTGATGCTATATACAATGGTTTAGCTAGATAGTTTATGATGTTTGAAGGTTGTTTATTTTTCCTCTCGATCTAATTGGCATGAAAAATGTTGATTCATTTCCTGTGGCATTTTATTTTATTTTTCTATACTGCTCAGTAAAGATTGATTTTGTTAATTGAGTGGAATAAGTTGATGCTAACAACTGTTAGTCTGATGATGCACTCTCCTGCCTTACTTGTGGACCAATAACTTTATATGTGATGCATCATCTAACCAGCTGCAGACTAAGGCATAGCCTAGTGGTCATGCCTTCCCACCCACCCAGGTTCAAGGCACGGTACTTGCAATTTGTGTTTGTTACATCAATTATACTGTAAGAGGTTCCCTTACAGTCCTTCTGTCAAAAAAAAAACATCTAACCAGCTCTCTATCCTTAGATCTGCCTCACCTATAAAAGATTTCGGTATGTATGATATGGCTATTTCGCACTTAGCCAGCTACCTTACTGCCATGTATATGAAAAAAGATAGCTAGATGCAGGGGCGGAGCTATAGGGTGGACAGGGTGGGCCGCGGCCCACCCTGGGATTTTGGTCTGCACTATATACTATGGGCCAGAGAGAAAAAGAAAAGCCCAGTAAGACTGAGCCCAACAAACAACAACGCACGCAGCCACCACAATGCTTGTCGTCCATGACCCGGAGCCACCTCCGTCCCTGTCCACCTCGCCGCTCCCCGCGATCCCGCTCGCCTCGCCAGTCGCCACTCTCCCAAATGCAGGGAGCCTAGGAGCTTCCTCCTCTCTCCCGCATCTCCGTCCAGCCCGCACTGCAGTCGGAGCCAGCCGCACCCATCGCGCATCTGCGCCCCCTGCAGGCTGCGGCCCAGCCCCCGGTGCTCCGAAGTCCGAACAACCCAGCACAGGCCGCCCAAACAGTGCTCCAGGTTTTAAGTACTCCCTGTTGTTGCCTGATCGGAGGTACCAGCTCGAAACTCGCCCACTGCCCAATCCCCAATTAAGATTTGGGGTTTGTTCTTTGTTGTGCTACTGCTATCTACTGTCTAGTACAGTAACCAACGAACACATACAAATAATTCTGCACATCACTCATTGCTTCTCTTTTCATACACACGCTATGAAGATAGTGAAGAAGCCTATGTCGGATATTGCCGATGTGCATACCACAGAACTTGTGTATGCCGGTAGGCTTCTTTTATGCAAAACTGAGAGTTAATTGACAATTTCAGCATGTTTGTAATACCATATTGATCTATTTCCTATGTGTTATTTGTAATTAGTTAGCACATTGCTTCTCTTTTTCACAGACATGCTATGTAGGCTTCTTTTACGGAAACTGGGACTTAATTGATAATTTTTGTATGTTTGTAAGACCATGTTGATTTATTTCTACGTGGTATTGGTAATTAGTTGAAACATTCACATGTTATATGCTGGGGAGGACCACCCTGTCTTCAAATCCTAGATCCGCCACTGGCTAAATGGGCAGCTGACTACCTGGCATCGCACAGGGACATGGCTTCTAATACAAGCAAGCAAGTCATGATGGGACATGGCAACAGAGGCAGTGTAACTGGGATACAAAATCAGGCCATGTAAATAATAGGCAAAAGAGGATCACTAAAGCTTCGTAAAACCCTAATGCATAATGCATGAAAGAGGCAGAACCATAGGCCAGGCATGTGCAATTAGGGTTTGCTTGCCTGGTTTCAACAGCCTAGTACTGTGAAATATCCTCAGAAGTGTGTCAAAAGCAGGACCCGTACTCATAAGCATACTCCACAGAAGTACTGGCAACAAGACCTATAGGAGGAAGAAGCACATACCAACAAGAAAAGGAAAAAAAACCTTAATTTCCAATGTGGTGCTCAAGCAATTATGATGCATGTGAAGTTAAAAGTGTTTGAATTAAGTTATATTTACACTAATCAAATTAAATGGAGTTGGAAAACATAAAACAGTTTTTCAACAAAACTCCACGTGCATATTGAAATTAAAATTGATTTACCAATGATGAGTAAGGTAAAAGTTGTGAACATGCATGATAATGCAATGAATGGATTCTATGCATATTTTGATTAGATGGACATAAAGTTTGTCATTCTCAGATTTAAAATGAATTAGTTGTGCTTTATGCAAGTTTTAAGTGAATTAATGTAATTTAATTAAGGGATTTTTATTTCTGATGCAAATGGATATTTTATGCATGAAATTGTTTTAAAATTATTTGAAATGCATTTGAATTTTCTAACAAAGAAATAAAACAAAAAATTTACTGGGCCGAAATTGGTTTTGAGCCAGAACGCTGAACACTTATTCCTTGTGTTTCTATGTTCTGCCGCTACCTCGAAGTAGATTCCTCTTCTTCTGAAGTTCTAATATACTCGGTGTTACCTCGAAGTAGATTCCTCTTCTTCTAAAGTTCTACTCCCTCCGTTCCTTGATATAAGGTGTATAGATTTTTGAGAAAAAGTCCAAAATATAAGGTGTATTGCATTGCACCACTCGTTTGGATTTTTTTTAAGGATTTGATTACATTTCCTTATATCGGGCACGCTCCTCTATTTCCTCATGTCAATTACTCAGGTGTAATCTCGCCCAAAACTTGTGAAATTTTCCCTTCACGTGCGTTTTTTAATTTCCGTGCCAAAAACTATACACCCTATATCTAGGAACGGAGGGAGTAATATACTCGGTGTTACCTCCAAGTAGATTCCTCTTCTTCTAAAGTTCCAATATTCTCGGCGTTCGTTTGGTCCCCTAATCATCAAAACCATTTGCATTTGCAAGAAAGGCTCCAGGCATTATGATTTTTCATGGAGAATTTATGTATTTACCATTGTTCACAACTGTATCAGTTTATCAGCAGGGATAAATAGAAGAAGCTGCTATCATCATGCTCATGCAACCGTGTGTGTTTCTTTACCCTGCTGTCCGATTTCGAAAAATGTGCTCCAACTGAAACACCACAAATCAAAAGTCTGACTTCTTTCGGATTGACTCTTGAGACAGAGTGATTCAAACCAGCAATCTGTGGCTGCTATGCTACGCTTAGAAAGAAACTAATACATGCAGGCAATCCAACAAAGCTTGAAGCCAACATTAAATGAAAGTACCGCATACAAAGAGCAACTCGCCTCGACATGACCATATTGATGAAACCAATTGGCAGCAACAAGGTTATTCCTATTGCTATCCACTGCCAAATCATTCCTTGAATGGAGTTAGGTCGATCTTGAGCGGTTTCTTTCCTTTGGTGACTCGCTTCGCATAAAGAGAAAAAGAAATGGTGAGCGCTTAGAGAGAGATTTGGCCTCACTATACCGAAGTAAGATGTCTAACTTACAGCAATCGCAATCAATTCTTCCAACAGCTCCTCCAAATTGCGCAATGGCTATAAACAAATATGCACAACAGTGATAAGTGAGCATATCATCACACATAATGGTTGAAAATGTCTCAACAGTGATGGAGAGGTTACCCATTGAGTTGGCCCGTCACATGGTGAATTCAGGGGATCATCATGTACCTGTCATAGCATTGTGAATCAAAATAATCTTAAGATATTGTATCTCTATGGATCATAACAAAAATGAAAGGTACAAGGAGCAAAAAGCAACATGGTAGCTTCGTTTACCTCCATGAAAATACCATCAACACCAACTGCAACAGCCGTCCTTGCGATGCATGGTATAAGTTCTCGTAAGCCCCCACTTGCAACCCCACCACCATCAAGCTTACAAAACAGAATCAAGTATGCCCAGTTGAGCAAAATTAAAATCCTCAAAAGACAGTTAATTTGGAAGACGTTTAATTAGGTCATCAATGTTTTAGTAGTTGATCACAACATCTTAGGAGATGGCTACACAGAAGATCCAAAATATAAATAACCAAAAAGTCTGAATTGCTTACATATCACACCATGCATGGTTTTTGAGCTTTGGCCATGGATCATGGTTGCAGAAATATACAGGGATGGATCAGGTTGGAACATTGCCACGTATCATATGACACCTCCCAGTCCATAGTTTTCATCAAACTTTTAAAACTTTCACCACCATTTTTTTTTAAAAGATATGATTCAATTGGATATGTACGAAATCATATTTACAGATTGGTATCAGAAAATACTTTCATAACATTTTATTAAATTTTAGCAATACTCACGTAAAAATAAAAAATTAAAAATAAAAAATTAAGTAGCAAAATTACGTTATGAACACCTGTAGACGTCTAAATGTCATCTTTTTAAAGACAGGAGGGAGTAAGTTCACATGCCAATTTCACATTCAAGGAGGCACATAAGTAAAATCTGGTCAACTCCCGCAAGTTTCCATGTAAACTATTGGCAACATTTAAACATCATGATGTTATTCACAAATTGACATGACCCAGCCAAAGGGGAAAAAGAAAGAAAAGAATAATTTGCTTAAGGTTGAGCAAAAATGTCTGCGAGGACAATTACTCTAGACCAAGAGAGGCATATTGGAAATAGGTGATTATACCTTTTTCCCAGCTGGTTGTTGTAGAGCATGTGTTACATCAGCTACCTGAAAATGCATACTTCTCTATCACTGATCTATGTCATTGTTCATGATTCATTTGTAGTTACCACATAACATGATATTTGAGCATATACAAATTGAGAATTCAGCGTGCAATTCAGCTATAGAAAGGGCAATCATCTGGTTCATGTCTAAATAACCTGAATCCATTATCGAGTAATAACAACAGAAAATAGCACAAAAGCTAGACTACATCTGCCATATTAAGGCAAATGTGCCCCTAGAGGAAAAAAAACTTGATGCTTAATCCCTTAATTGACACACAAAAACAACTACCTCCATTATATAATAGAGCTCCAATGTTGCAAAATAGGTTAATACTAACTTCTGCAAATATCACGCGATCATGAATACTGGACATCCGGATATACCCAATGTCACCAATGATACCCTTTTTTCTATTGTGGCCGAACACCAATGATAACCTAGGCAGAGCTTTTCATGAATAGAACCAACCTGAATATGTGATTGTGCAATTGTGGACAAAAGTAAGGTGATAATACTTACAACTGGGCAATTTGCTTCCCTCAGCAACTCAAAGTTCCTTGGATCAACAATCAGATCATCTGTGTGTGCAATGAAAACAAAACAAGATATTGCTAAATCAGTTATCTGCTACAACGAAACCATGAACATTTGTTGCTTGTTCCAGGAAGACTAATGCCTGATTCTCCTACAACAAAACAAGATATTGCTTAATCAGTTATCTGCTACAACGAAACCATAAACCATGAACATTTATTGCTAAATCAGTTATCTGCTACAAGGAAAGCGGGCAAATGGTTGTATTGCTCACTTTGTTTTAGGGCAGCTGCAGTGCATGGTGCCCCAACCTGACTAGCAGTATGTACTACTATGAGTAAATTCAAACATGCTAAAATGATAAATGGCTAGGGACACAAGAGACATTTGAAGAGCTAGTTAGTCCTCAAATGTCACTTTTTCATGTATTTTTTATTCATCTAGCTGCTCCATCGCAACAATCATTATCCCCCATATGCCACATCATATCCAAGTGTCTAGAAAAAGCAAGATATCCTAGTCAGTACAATATGTTTCCTGATGATTACATAGCCTATAATGTAATATGATATTATGTGTTTTCTCTTATTTATTTACTTCTGAAGCAGGCAGTACAAAAAAAGGCGAAAAGATGACTTAACTGTAGCCAAACATGGTGCCTCGCTCACAGACCATCACATTTCGATTTCCAGCAAGTCTAATTTTCTCCGCAGAGTTGGCCATAACCTGTTAAGGTACAGCCATACAGGATCACTTCAACAAATGTGCAACTTAACCAGGTGCTGGGCGCAACATTTTCCATTGAAAAAACATCTAGTTAAGTAGCACAAGCATGTAATTGGTATATGGATACAGAAAGCTACATCTTGAACAATGGCTAGCCGAACTTCTGAAGAGAAATGACAATTCAGAACAGTGACAGACTAAACTGGAACTGATAGCTTGTTTTACACAGTTAGTTACACATCATGTTGGTTTCTAATGTTGGATTAATAAAGAGTAGAATAAAAGGTCCAAACAAGTACAATTAGCTTCAACTTTGCATGACCATTCAATCTCATAGAGAAAGAAATCACATGATGAGAAATATAAAGGACATTATTGAACAAACTAAGCATGAGTTTTTTAGGCTAATGCTAAAACAGACAATGGCACCAGCAATAACGCAGATAGTGGCAACAATAGTACCCCTTTTTCATTTGTATGAAGCGCCCATGAAACATGAGATTCTATCTTTCTAATGTTTGACCAATAGATAGTGAAACAACATAAAGGTTTAGTAAATATGCCCCGTGTCTAAATGTGCTTTTCACGCTGTCATAATTTTCTTGATAGGTACAAACAATATATTGGAAAAGAAATTTATGGTTAAAGTTTAACTTTGTCGAGGTGCCAACTCAAACGCACCTTATAAGAATCAAAAGATGGGGTGCTACATTCAAATTTTGCAAAGACTGCCAGATAGAAATGCAACTTACAGACGGACCACAGAATTGTCCTTTCTTGATATTGATAATTTTCCCAGTCTTAGCCGCAGCCACTAGAAGGTCAGTCTGTTGCCATAGATACTTATATTAGGCATGTTGAACGCGATATTAAAGAAGATTCATGCTTGATAGCTAGTAGTACTGCGGTTTTCCCAGAAACATGCATACATTAAAGTTGTACCTGGCGACAGAGGAAAGCTGGAATCTGTATAATATCAGCAACTCTTCCAACAGCTTCGCACTGATTTAGTGAATTAGTTAGAAAGCATCTTTGCTTTACACTTCAGAGCAAAGGACACACAATCCAAGAATTTGGATCCAAAGGGTACAATAAACACATGTAGCAGTACAAATTCAACACAAAAAGCCTAGCAATATATTCAAACAAAGATAGTTAAATTCAGGCATGTCATATTCAAATGTACGAAAAAGTAACGGTACCTGTGTTACAGTAACATTTCACAGAAAGGAAACATAATTAATGGACTCAGCTAAATTTGCAGAAATATCAAGCGAGTGACACAGCAGAATTTGCTAGCAAAACAGAGAAGAATTTCCTTACATACAGGATTAATAGAATCAAATGGATACCTGGCAGCTTTCATGCACGTCGGTGACCACTGGAAGGTCATATGCGGCCTTCACCTTTTCAAGGATCTGATATAGAAAGGTGATAAAGTTATATACGGAAGCAACAAAAGGTCTAATATTATTTTGTCACACCTTTAGGCCTTGTTCCAGACCAGGACCGCGGAAGGATTTCGACGATGTACGGTTTGCTTTATCAAAGCTTGATTTGAACACAAGAGGCACCCCAAGCCTGCCATGGAGAAAAAAAAAACAGGTTTAGTTTGGCCCAAGAGTAAACAGAAGTATGGTGATTGGTTGTTTACTTGGCCGTGATGGCTTTGATGTGTTTGGCCATCTTCATGACATGTTCCTCAGATTCAATCACATTGGGCCCAGCTAACAAGAAGAACGGTTGAGCAGCCTGGTGCAAGAATCAGAGGGGTCAATTCTCGCATATATGACGTCTTGAGATGTGATCACGCTGCTAGTATCTTTCATATGACGACAAACCAAGGAAACGAGATGAGAACCCAAAAGCAATTTTACTGTCATCCAAGAGGCACAAACACAGCACTCAGAAGGAAGTTTATCTGTAATTCACTCAAAGAAAACACAAAAACAGAAAGACCATTATGGTCATACCAAGCATCTCAAGGCTTGAGCATGGTCAATAGCGTCACAACACCAACAAACTTACTAAATCATGTGTATTCCAGCGGAACTATTTGTACATCATGTAAATCTCAACGGTGACATCCATTCAAAGACTTTCAGGGAGCATTTTAATTGACTTAATTTGACCATCACCTCACCAAGAAACCTATCAAAATGTGGATTACTTTGTATGCCGTAACTGGTAAGCACCACGCAAGGCCCTGACAGAGTGCGCTAACTATCAGTTGTATCATCATCTGTTATCCAAAAGAAAAAAGGACTGAAACAATAAGCAGATAGCGACGTGATCCAACAACTCCCCACCACAAGGACCGCTGTAACTCCTAAAGCACCCTTGGCGAGGAACAAAGGGCAAAGAAGGTCTGAACTGAACCCCCCACGGCACCCGCAGCCGCAGGGTGGTCGACGAAATGCCGCCCCCGACAACATAAGCAGCGCGAGGGCATTCTTGTTACCTTGAGCTGGTTGTAGAGCGCCACCGACGGGGCGTCCATTCTAGCCCCTCCTCCTCCCTGCGGATCTGCGGCGGGGCTCCGGTTTCTGCTCGGCCGGGGCGACGGGGATCCGGGAAGTGGGGAGCTGAGGAGGAGTTCGTTGGCGAGGAATCGGGTCGTCAGGCACACCGGAGGGAGGGCATGGAGGCCGGTGGCGGATGTGGGTGAATGGGCCGCGGACGAGCAGGAGGAGGGGTCCAGGCGCTGGGATCAAGCGGGGCGGGGCAGAGAGCACATGGGATTGCTGCTGGAGGAGGATGACGACTGTCGGTAGATGCGTCCGTGGGCCGGGACCGGTTTTGGTCTTGTTTTAGTCGAACCGGGCATGGAAGTGAAAAAAAAAATGAAGCATCTCTAGCAGATCTCATATATCACATTTTCCCACAAAATAACCGTCGTAGATCGAAATAAAAAATCATCCAGATCAGATCATGTAAAACGGCTCTTCTCGTAAATTTTTTAAGGGAGGCCTGCATATTTCGTCCCCCCGTCATATTTTCAGGATTTCACCCTCTCTTTACAGTATCCTTATCAATGACGGGAGGGAAATTTCAGTCCCATTCGCTTTCCTCGCAGTTGGTGCCATCGGCCGGCAGCGCCGCCTCCCGAGCTCGATTCCGGCCAAATAAAAGAGAAGCGGTGGCCAGCAGAGCGTGACCTTGATGGAGACAGAGACAATAAAGAAGATGCTGGCGGCGGTGCGAGGCGAAGAGGCTTCTGTGCCCGCAAGCACTGCGGGCCGGCGCAAACCATGAGCATCTGAAGCTCAAGGCGTCCGGCCCGACCCACGACCAGTGGAGCTCAAGGCGGTCGACAGGGGCCACGAGCAGCAGTAGCCAGATGCGCCTGGCAGCAGGACGGCGCAGGCCACATGCCACAGAGCTGCAAGTCCAGCCGACGACGCGGGGGGCTTTGTGCTATGTGCTAGGACCCAATTGTAATCTAGATTTTGTTCTGAGGGTGCTTTGTGCTATTTTGTAGGGATCCTATTGTAAATATAACTACTGACAAATGGGCTCCACATCTAACATCAAAGATTTTTACGGGATTTATTCTGTCGGATCCCGTAACTCGATTTTGCGGTACGAGCTTATAAAGGATCTGGAATGAGCATCTCTAGCAGTCCCGCAAAAGCTCGTTGGTCCATAAAATTCTGGTTGTTTTACATAATCCCACTATCTTTTTTGTCCCGAACAGATCCGGTAAACAAAGGCCGGACTGTAATTTTTTTCTACAGGTGGCCTATATATCCCCTCTGCCGAATCCCACCATGTCGCCGCTAGCCCCTCCCCAACTCCGGCAACAAATCCAGCCAGTTTTCCTCTCTTTTTTTCTTCTCCTACATGGTTGGTGGTGCTCGTAGGCGTGGCGGCCGTGGTGGGTCGCCGCCGCCAAGGACGAGCACACCCTTGCCAACATGCTTTGCAAGTCCGCCGAGAAGTTCTTCCTCGGCGTCAATGATTGAGAATGTTGATTTAGGTTTAATTTCCTATGTATGAACTATGTTTGTTTGGTGAACTATTTTAGTGTGAAGATGTTTTCAAATTTGCAGTATGAGATTTATGGTTTCTGTTCTGCCCGAGCATTCGCGTTCCCGCAAAATCGTTCTGGGGGGAACCATAAAACTATCTTGCAGTACTGGATTTTATTGGGTCTGCTAGAGATGCTCTTACACTAGGGTTTATATGTTCTATGTGCATCATTAGTCTGGTAGCCTGGATGTTCACCAAGTTGCCCAAACACAAGGGGAATGGATTTCTAATGTGATATCACCCGTGGCCAAGAGGGAGCCTAATAAGACACACCTTAGTTGTCCTCTGTATAGGTTAAGTAATAAAGCGGAGAGAAATGGAGATTGGCACAATTTACTCAGTCGGTCACCTTTCTTATGTGCAAAATGAAAGCAAAATTGGAGATGGTTATGTCGTGAGAAAATAACGTGTTGAATGCAAATTGTGTGAATCGATGACAAAATGCTCATGACATGGTGTATGAACTACCATGCATGGCTGGACCGGGGACATGAAATTTTTATGAAAAGTGTGATCCTGGAGAAGGCAATGGTGGAGAATGAGAAATGAGGTAGAAGCCAATATGAAGAACACCCTATGGGTTATTTTCAGCTCATCGCTCGTTGGAGCAAGAGAGAGTGCCCCTGGTCATGTGAGATCTAATTAAAGTTCTGATTAGTAGTGAGGAGTGAAAGTGGTAATGGTAGTAGCATATGTCTTGTTGCTTTGACGGACGGTTGGGACAGTAAGACGCACTCATATTTAGGAGTAGAAAGTCAACTCTTACTTCCAGATAACACTAGTATTCCCTTCGTCTCAATTTTGTACTAAGGTTGAGATATATTTTGGGACGGAGGATTTTTCTAACAAAAGCATTATTACAAACAAGGTTGAGATATATTTTAGGCTGGTCATAGTGGGGATGCATGACACTAGTCTAAGTTACTACCTTCATAATGCAAAGTAACATGATAGTAGTGTCATAGTTGGCTTCATTTATTAGCTTGTAGACTCATCTTGTCTTGGGAAGCGCTATGTTACAGTAACATATTATGTTACCACCTCACATTAAATACTTGCCACATAAGCACAAATTTCTTGGAGTGCGCTATGTTAAGTTACTCCCACTATGACTAGTCTTAGGCGTTTTCGTATCACTAGAGATACTAAGCTCCCACGAGAATCGGAGGTATGTGGTGCATCGAGGCTAATCGTGGCCCCATTTATCTTTCTTTTTTTTAGGGTAGGCCCCATTTATCTATGATCGACTCGTTTAGTGCAGTTCGCTGCCGTGGTATGGGCCTGTGTAAGTCGGTTTGACCCATTTGGCTGTTTGACCCATATCTGTTACCGCACTGCCCAACAGCCACCCAACCCTAGGGCTTTGCCCGCCGCCGCTGCATTCGCTTCTCCCCCTTCCCCTGCCCCCAGTCGCCCGCGCCATCATGGGTGGAAGCTTCCTAGGAATGGCCGAACAGATGGCCATGAATACCTTCGCTGTTGTCTTCCCCTCAACCTGAACCAGTACGGCGAGTCTTCCCAGGGGAATAGGCCGCGCCGCCGCTCCTCCTCTCCTTCAAATGGCGCGACGAGGAGGGGCAACAGGCCACCGACCCAGGGTGCCCAGCTCGATCTGCATCGGCACTCCACTACCTGTGCTCTCGGCCTCTCACTACAGAGGCTTCACTGAAGCGCCGTTGTATCCCCACGGGTTCCGTACGGCATCTGGCGTCCCAGCCTCAAGGTCCATAGTTCTAATCTTGTGTCTTCTTTATTTCTCATTTTTTATATCATGTCATCTCATCCCATCAGCAGCTCTTCCAGCTATTTACATTAGCAAGATGTGTTGTTCCCTTACAGGTTATAGCACATGTTATATCTTGCTATGATGCATCTGTAAAACCAGTTAATCCATCACTACTCCTGTATTGAAACATATGAGATTTGATTTTCAAATTAGTTACAGTGAAACTCCCTCTAAAGAAGGGAAATGGTCTATTTAACTATTTCTAATCTATGTTGTTATATTGAGAATGTTATCTGTACCCTTTTTCATAGTGCATGCTTAGCTCCGTTTTTATACGAAACTGGTGTTTTTTTACTCATGGGCATGAATTGCGGTTTCATTATTATTTATACATGAATCATGCCATTTTGTGAAGAGCATTTTGCTACTAGATCCTGAAGGAGGAAGTGTGTTGCTGTGAAGTACTGCTCTGTTGACTGGCCGAATTATACATCCTTCACCAGGCCCTCGATGTCATGGGAAAGCAGCAACCTATTTCGATCTTCAGCATTCTAATGATTTAGCCAAAAGCGAAGCCAGACAGATCAAAGTTTTCTGGTGATTCTTTATGCTACAGTATTAATCGGCTATACTATGGTAAGATAGCCTGGGCCATACAAGCAACCTATTCTCAATGTCATAAGAGGATCTAAGATATACCTATTATAAGGTGAAGGAGAAAGAATTCATTATCACTAATCAGAAAAATATCTGATCCGATCAGTTTTATATCCGATTTTCTGTTCCTTTAAAAGCACTTTTTGTTAGTTTGAACAATATTCTAATGCATCCTTAAGCACCAGACACATCAAACTTATGTTCTGAGACCAGAAATATAAAAATGTAGCCGCAAGAATGCTTCGCTGCATTAAAAATATTTTGAGTGCTGCAACTAGATTGGAGGTGAGCTCTCTCCGAGTTTTATTTTTGCGGCAAGAACTCATTCCAAGTTGACCATGCTTTAGAGTTCCATATCCTCTGCATCAATAGATCAACAAAACAAACGACTAAAGGTTGTGGATGACCTATGCCAATCTTGTGTTAATCCCCCATGATGTTGTAACATACAAATACACAAATCTAGATATGACAAAAAGAGTATAGACTTATTCTTATTTATGAGTGCATAAGCTGTGTGAAATCATTATGTGCACACCCAGACTGTTATCATGCTTTTATTTTTTATTATTGTTTGTTTGTTTGTTCTTGTATGAAATATGCCATTTTCAGTTACCTTGGACATACCTGAGACTGGGAATGAAACAGATTTCTTCTATGCTGCATTTTTAGTTCGACACTTCAGCAGCTAGCTAACTTAATTTTTTGCAGGTTTCACAAACAAAAAATTCATTTCGAGATGTGTGCACAAACAAGTAAAAACACTTGTACTGATCAAGTGATTGTTCAGCAGCTTTCCTTTACGTTCAAATAATGCTTATCTGTCAGCGGAACTACATTAATAAAGTTATTATTTGGTGCTAATGGAAATAATCAACACTCGGTTTGATTCATTTTATGGCAAGTATTTCTTATAGAACTTTCCAAAAATTTGACGTATATCTTCTATACGCAGATAGTGGTGAGTCTTACAGAAAACTTTGATATGTGATGTCCAGCGGGAGATTTTAAAATAGTGAGGTAAATGTGGGTCAAATTCAGCAACATATAAAACAATATTAGATATTGATGATGCCAAACAGATCGGCCACTGCAAAATTAATCTTTTAGTAGCAATAAATAGCAGAGTTCATTCCTACTCTGTGAAGCACCAATTCCTATCTCCTAGGGTTTCTTGGTACAAGATCTCCGCAAGGCGTTTACCTCGCTATTTACAAACGCAGAACAACAGAAACAATACTCTTTATCCTCGCCTCCCACAGATTCGTAATTTTGTAGTATAGCGGTCGAAATATTCATTTGGGTGCTGGTTTGAGCAGAAGTAGGGAACATTTTGGATTGGCTTTTGATTATTACTGTTCCAGTTTACACGCACGAAGTCGAACTGCCATCATATTCTGTTAGTGTTTGCAGAGAGCTTCATGTGGTTCCAAGCTTTCTAAAATTTCAAGGAAGTGCTTTGAAATATTGATCTGATGTCGTTCTGTAGTTTTATGAACCACTAGCCGATGCTTTTGTATGCTGAGTTCTGCCTGTGTGCTAAGCATACCAGATCAATTTATTGATGAAGAGCAAAGGCACGCCGGTTTGCAAAGGCATTGGTTTCTCCTGGATATTATCATAAAAAAGAAGCATGTAATTGTGAGTGCACGATGGCATTGGTTTATGAATCCTTAATTGTTTGCATCCAATGATTGCCACCTGCTATTGATTTCATATTGTATAACCTGTGCTTGTGATTTGCAAGGTCCTTGATATCTGTTGTTTGTCTACTAAGCAGAACAGAATGCCCACTCAGGCAACTTTGTTTTTTGCTTTCGGGTTAGATGATACAGGCTCACATAGATTGCTCATTTTACTTTTTTTTACTACAGTTTCAGGAAGGTGGGATGTGTTTTTCGTAGAGCAGGAACATCTGAGCTCCTTTGCGTGATGTTGCTTAGTTAATATAGTTAATAGGAGACCTCACACCTGTGCTAACAAAAAAATAGTAATACAGCTATTTAACCTTGCTTATGCTTGCTATTTTTGATACTTTTAAGGGCAGCATGTGTACGATCTATTTCCAATTACTTAATAGTTATTTATGGCCATATATTGTTGCAATCCATTTGTGCTTTGAACTGTTTGCTAACAATTTATTGTTCTTCATATCACCGGTACCAAATGTACACACATTCATATGTGACCAGGAACCATCCGTACGCGCATTCAAATTTCAGCAAGTAAATATGTAGGACTTTAGATAGAAGGAAAACAACACTAAGAGTAGTACCGGTGGCAGAAGTTGCAGGTAAAAAACTTGAGAAAAGATTAGTACAGAAGTCATGCAAAATTACCTCTTTGCATGAAAATCCTGAAGTACATGTATATACATATGCAGTACCCAATGAAGAGACTCTCCTGATTAATGAAGAAAGTATTTGTTGCCACTTTTACATGCAGGAAGAGGATACACCAAATCGTTCTGCAATGCAGATACCTTAGTTCTCAGGAGTCTTCTTCTTGAAGGGAAAGGATGATGCGTCAACTCCAGTTCCTGTACAACACATAAAGAGAATCTATCTTGGATTAATATAATTATGCATGAAACCTCAAGAGCTATTTACCAGTTTAGCAACTATGCTATAGTACTAATTTCACAGCTTGATCACGATTGATTGGCTGGCCATTTTAAGTACATTCTTTTGGTTTTACTCATTACTGCTATTAATCATGTGTTATGCAAGAAGTAATGCCTTGGAGCATGAACTGGAACATAAATTCTTATCATATGTCATTTGGCCTTGCGGTCTTTCCTTGGAGCATGAAATGAAAAAGAAATTCGTTTGCTGCACAAGACTCTGGCATCGACATTTTCTTTAATGAACCAATCTAAGGATTCCAACCATGTACATTATTTTCTCCCACTGTTTGTACCTGACCACTCACGTTCTCATCACATGTTATTCGCGGATCATTGTTTTGAAGGGAAGTATAGCAAATTATAAAATATATAACATTTCCTTTTACATCCATAATGATCTCACTCCTTTAGCAAAGGTCTCCATGGACTAACACTATTGTGTCAGTTATCATCCAGTGTTCCGTTTTGTTGCGAAAATGAAGGAACCTGTGCTAAGGAGAAACAAATTTAGTTTAGGTAGGATAGTTGATGTAAATTAGCTTTCGATCGGTTGCATATTCGTAGTGTCTGTATCAAGCTCATTGTAAATCATATTTGGTTCTTGGAGGAAGAAACCTCGGACTTGGTTTTGTACATCATATTGTCAGAACAGTGCTATTGTTTAGTTCAAAATTGAACTAAAACCACGACACTTATTTTGGGACGGAGGAAGTACAAATTATGCCTAACAAATTGTACTCATTTTTTTGCGGGGATGGAAAAAGTACATCATATAGTCAGAACTGTGCATTTTCTTTTCCAAAATATACATTTGAATCTTGCTAGGCCATTTGATGTCTTGTCTCTACGATTTAGATTCCTAGACTACAGCTGGCTCACGATGATGATCCAGTGACCCCAAAACCAGGATATCACACAGATATTTTTTTTTTGAAAAGGAGGATAAACCCCCGGCCTCTACATCTGGACGATGCATGCGGCCATCTTATTAATTATTCACAGAGACCAATCAAAGTAATACATCAGTGAGTCTGAAGCCACCATCTAGGCAACACCTATTGTTACTCCAATTTCATTGATGAAGGTGTGCCGAATATCCGGGCCAAATACCATATGGACATCGCACCAAACCCTAACATCTAAAGCCGGATGCCCCAGCCCAGCCACATACCGGGACTGGGTCCCATACCGGACGGACGCACTCTCAGAGGCTGTCGCCGCCATCTTCCACCGGTCCATCTCCAGAGCAGCAACTGACCCATCGACCTTGCCTGGCCTGCCGTCGACGCCACCACGATGCCATCACACAGAGAAAATAACTGCCGCAAAATAGAAAGACGTTTCCGCTTGGTCAAAATTGATAGAGCAATCCAATTACATTGAATGCATCAAACAGAAAACAATGGTTGATCAGTAGATGTCACACATCTGTGTTACCGGCGCGGCAAAGCGCGCGTATCCCTCTAATTACTTCTATCCACATCCAAATCATGAGCAATGAAAGGTCATGTCACTTTGGCTGCCCACTTTGGCTGACTTTCTACTCTTGAGTTTGGGTACACTCCACTGTCTTAGTCGCCTGTGAAACTTGTGGTGCATCATGATAGGAGCCTTCCGCTATCACACTTGTTCGGTTGTTCGGAAGGGCTAGTTGTATAGACACAAGCACGTGAATCCCGTGTTTGGTTGCCTGCATAGAGCCCAACCAGGCCCGCGTGGGAAGTTAGAGGCCTATTTAGTTGCTTGGTTTCATTGTTGGCTCTGCATCGCATGCTTCTTAAAGCCCAGAGGCTGGCTCGTTGGAAGCGCTCGAATCGGCAGTTTCTCGCGAGCCAGGCCAAGCCGAGCGCAAGTGAGCGGGCCCTTGCATGAGTGGAGACCGGAGGGATTCGAGGTGATTACGTGAGGTCTTCTTCAACCTCCATTAAGCTCCTATCTAATCTCCTTCCTCTGATCTACACAACGGTGCTTCGGTTCGAGGTAAGTTCTACACGAAAAAGATGCACCTCGATGCTACGGTTTCATTCAGGCGATTGGTTCGTAGTTTCGTCGGCCGTAAGTTCTTAATTTCGTCTTCCCATTTGGAGCTATTCTGGACGAATTTTGTCAGATTCGTCACGCACGATCGATCATTTGAAATTTCGTTTGACCAGCAGCCTAATATCGCAGTTCCTCACAACATTCGTGTAGTATGTTTTTGGTTTCGACGATCGTAGCTACATCTCTCTTTGAACAACAGTCTACTGCACTGACGCCGCCGTGTCGAGCTCCTTCGTCCTCTGCTCAAAGCCCTTCTGTTGGCCCCTCTTGACACCGACGCCCTTCCCCTTGATCTCCTTGCCCGCGTCCTACTACACTAGAGTCGTTTTCGGCGTCGCTTATCTCGGCCTACTCTCTGTCGTCCTCCTACTGCATTGACGCTGCAATGGCGCGCACACTGCAGTTCACCACGCCGCCGACAGGGTCAATCATGTTGGCCTCCTCTCGGCATCCTCTCTCTCATCCCACTACACTGGAGTCGCTTCCGGTGTCGATCATCTCGGCCTCCTCTCTCATCCCACCGCACGGACGATACCATGGTGCGAGCACTGCATTCTCCTCCCCTGTCCACTTTCTTTGCGCGAGCACCACAACTAGTTCGCCGACAGTGTCGCTCGCCGTGCCGCCTACTGGGTCGCTCGCCCACGACTCCATGCTCGTCATGTCGGACACGGCGCCATGGCCACTATCCACCGCAGTCACCATGGTCCCTCACACACTGCATTTCTTCTCCCCTTCCTCTGCCAGCTCTTAATCCTGTGTGCTAAGTGCAAGTGCTAGCTCTTAATCATACCCCATGCAGGCAACCAAACAGCCTGTAGTCGTATGCGCCGAGACAATGCAGGCAACCAAACAACGTGCCAAAGTTGATCCCCTAATGCAGGAAGTCCATATGCAGGCAACCAAACAACTTGCAGATGTCGCATATGAGGCTGTTTTTCCAGAGCCAGGCTGGGTTGAAATATGTATGCAACGCATATACTGTTCACTACTGTAACCAAACACGCCCAATGTGTATTATCAGGGTCGGGTTGACTTGGAAAAAAAATACTTGTTCCGGTTAAACAAACTTGGAAGGGGGTGTGGTTGGGAGAGGAGGAGGGGGCAAATAATCAACGCAAAGCCTACTTCTTGCCAAAGAGGCACAACGTGTGTCGCCAACAGTCCATCTCCATGTATCTCTAGTCAAGATACAACATCTCTTAGTTATACGACCGTACTTTCACAGTTGTTGTGTTTAGCATGGATCAGGATTACAGTAAGTCATATGTCACTTAAATTCTTTTCTTATGGAAAGCCAAAATGATGGATTATATTACACTTTGAAATATAACATCTTGCGGATACAAATTATAATGAGTAACACTCAACCTCTGCATAGCTAGGATGTACACAATCAATCTCAGAAAGTCTGACATAAGAAAAAAAAAAGACATATTGGCACCAGTAAAATCGTAGAAGACCAACACTATGCCTTGCTATATCTAAGGAGGTGGTAGCTTGGTGTTCGGCTGATTGTGAACCAACCTGTGGTTGGATGGTTAGAAGGACAGTGGTATCCTCAGCCTACCAGAGTTCAAGTCTTGGTGATCGCATTATTTCTGGATTTATTTTAGGATTTCTGGCAATGCGCTTTACGTTCTCGTTGACGATGAGACGCCTATAGTGACTTCGTAAATCTCAAGATGATATGCCGGCTCAGTTTTTCGGAGATGCTCATATGGATATGTGTGTGTGTTCATAGGGTGAGGACATGAGCACTTGCGTCTATACCATGTTAAAAAAAAAACTCCAGTTAGTATGTGGTGTGTTGCAAATGCAGAACTGATCGCCTCACCATCGGGCATACGTCGCCGTCAACAAATTGATCAGCTGCATCCTGAATGTGGCAAATGTGTACGCACTCCCAAGACACGGGGTAGGATGTACCATGGAAAATTCACTGATCATAAAGCACACGATCAACGAAAATACAGTCACTTTGAAATGCTCTATTTTGTTCCTAGGCAGCTTAAACAGCCGCGCCGGTTTATCGTTCATGTAGGCCGGCACCCGCTATCACATCTTGTCAGTTAGGTCTATGAATCTGGATGTAATTTTTATTATTTTTAGTGTTCGTTGTACTACCATGATTAAAGATGAATGGACTGAAATTTTTTCCCGCAAAAAATAAAAATATAATAATTGGCTTCTTTTTCCCCCGCTCTATTGCATCCGTCATGTCATCTTGTCAAGGGAAGCTGTAAAATATTCAGGCAAACACGTATTGTAATTATCTATTTGAAAGGGAGGAAATGAGCTCATAACTGTGCACAAGTTTGGAAGATTTGTATTCAGAAATTTTGTCTCGTACACGTTCACAATTCTCTTCTAACTGTATACCTCCCAGTCAAAAATAATGGTCAGCTCATATGAGCCTTTACTATTCCTATACATAGCAATAGTTATTTGTGCCGTAAAAGGGAATCCATTACACTAGAGTTTGTACGTTCTATGTGCACCACTAATCTGGTCATGTGGATGCTCAACAAGTTGCTCAAACACAGAGGGGGTGGATTTCCAATGGTATATCACCCATGCGCCATGGCCAAGGGAGACTTAATAAGACACACCTTAGTTCCTCTGTATAGGTCAAGTATAAAGCAGAGAGAAATGGAGATTGGCACAATCTACTCAGTCGGTTGACGTACACCTTTCTTATGTGCAAAATGGAAGCAAAAGTGAAGATATTTGTATCACGAGAAAATGATGCGTAGAATGCAAATTGTGCGAGTCAACGCCAAAATGCTCATGACATGGTGTATGAAAAGTTTGTGCCAAAATGCTCATACCATGGCTAGACTAGGGACATGAAAATGTTATATGAAAAGTGTGTTCATAGAGAAGGCAATGGCGGCGAGTGAGAAATAAGGTTGGAAGACGCTATAAAAGACACCTTGATGGGTTATTTTCAGCTCATCGCTCGTTGAAGCAAGAGAGAGTGCCCCTGGCCGGGTGGGGTCTAATTAAAGTTCTGATTAGTAGTGAGGAGTGAAAGTGATCATGGTAGTAGCGTATCTCTTCTTGAAGGCTTCGGAAAACGGTTGGGATAGTCGACTCTAATTTCCAGATGGCACTAGTTTTTTATTAACAAAGTGCATTATTACTTTTATCCACATCCAAATCATGAGCAATGAAAGGTCGTGTCACTTTTGCTGCCAATGATTTGGATCATGGATAGTAGTAATGGTGCCATCTGGAGCACAGAGCTGGCTTTCTACTCTTAGTTTGGGTACTCCCCACTATCCCAATCGCATGTGAAAGTTGCGGTGCATGATGATAGGAGCCTTCCGCTACCAAACTTGTTCAGTTGTTTCGAAGAGCTAGTTGTATAGATACAAGCGTGTGAATCCCACATGGTTAGACAACACAAACGTAGACCATCGACAATGTGTATTATTAAGGTCGGATTGACTCGGAAAAACATTTATTCTGATTACACAAACTTGGGACACTAGTAGAAAACAGGGCTATGGTCCCGGGCCAATATTCACATTAGTCCCGGTTCAATCACGAACCGGGACTAATGTGAGCATTTATCCCGGTTCGTGCGGCTAAGGCATTAGTCCCGGTTCACTGTGCCCTTTAGTCCCGGTTCGTGGCACGAACCGGGACTAAAGCAGGCGATGTCTATTAGCACGGTTCATGCCTCAAACCGACTAAAGATTAGACCTTTAGTTCGGTTTGAGGCACTAACTGGTGCTAATGGTTGAGATTCTTAGTCCGGTTCGTGCCACGAACCGGTACTAAAGGTCCCATTTTCAAACTCTACCCCCCTCCCTATCGCCTTTTCAGTTTTAAAAAAATAAAAGAAAATGATGGAAATGTCAAAAAGAAAAAGTTTCCCATGTGATATGTGGTCTAGTTGTTGGGAAAATTTGTAAATGTGAATTTCGACTTTATTTGCAAAATCTCTCTGGAATTTGTAAATATGGGCATAACTTTTGCATACTAACTCAGATGATAAAGTTTTTTATATGAAAAATCATCTACTCGAAAAGTTACATCTAAATTTAACTGGGGGAACCATGTTAAACATTTTCAAAATCCTCAAAAACCTAACAGAAAAAAAGTTACAGGGCTTTTAAGATCTAGAGTGGAAAAAATCGAAAAAATTTCAAACTGTGGTCAAACAATGGTCAAATTAATTATTCTAGAATATTAGTGTTACTAAATAATTTGTTCAGCTATTTTGAATTTTGGTCAAATCTGGTCAAACTATGGTCAAACTGTGGTCAAACAATGGTCAAACTAATTATTCTAGAATATTAGTGTTACTAAATAATTTGTTCAGCTATTTTGAATTTTGGTCAAATCTGATCAAACTGTGGTCAAACTGTGGTCAAACAATGGTTAAACTAATTATTCAAAATAACTATTGTTTTCTAAATAATTATTGTTTTTTAAAACAATAGTTTGAAACTCAAACAGTGAAATGTGTCACTTCATGCTCAAGCAAAATTCCTGAAGGTTAATAGGATTGACATCTTACTATTGTCAGGAAAACAACAAGTGCAGACTTGGAAACGAGGGAGAATAGAACCCGGAAGTTAAGCGTGCTCAGGCTGGGGGAGTGGGAGGATGGGTGACCGTTCAGGAAGTTAGATGATTTGGAATGATGAGGGTGATTAGAGATTAGAGGATAAATTAAGCAGTGATGAGGGGTGCTGATTAGAGATTAGAGGTTAAAAAAATAAAAAAAATTCAAAAAAAAAATCATACAATTTCCTTTAGCCCCGGTTGGTGTTACCAACCGGGACTAAAGCCTTTAGTCCTGGTTCTGGATAGAACCGGGACTAAAGGGGGGAGGCATTAGTACCGACCCTTTAGTCCCGGTTCACCAACCGGGACAATAGGCCCTTTTTCTACTAGTGGGAGGAGGGTGCTTGCGGAGAGGAGGAGATCAACGCAAAGCCTACTTGTTGCCAAAGAGGCGCAACGTTATCACCAACAGTCCATGTCCATGTATCACTAGTCAAGATACGACATCTCTTAGTTATATGACCATAGTTTCACTGTTGTTGTGTTTAGCATGGATCAGGATTACAATAAGTCATATGCCACTTAAATTATTTTTCTTATGGAAAGCCAAAATGAAGGATTATATTACACTTTGGAATACATACATCATCTGCAATTACAGGAATTACAGGGACAGATGAATCCCCATTTTAGACAATGTTAGTAAATGAGTTGTCCTATTAGACTCCCTAGGACAATGACTAATAATAACATGATCGAAATTACGACATAAAATTAAGCACTCTTCGTAGATAGCTGCAGCGGGACCAATGAAATTGCCGCATGACCTCTACGACTTCCATGTAGTCAGACTAGACCCTAATTCTATTGCACCCAACTTGTACTGCAATAAGTAAACTATTCAATAGGGTCCGAGTTTTAGCTAGTGCGGCATTATCGATAGATGATAATACATCACAATTTACTGTCGCGACAAACAGGCCACGGTCGTCCGTGATAATTGCACCCGGCCATCCCATCCGAACCCGAATCTTCATAAAGGTAAGCATCAATATTAAGTTTCACATAATCTTCCTTAGGCTTGCACCAACCGTGGCATTCCATCGCCATTTTACTTTGCTTCATAGATCTTGAGTAATCAGATACTAGTGCCGAGATGGCTTGCATCGACTGGGTCGACTACTAGACCTTCTCGTCGTGGGTCGACTGTTGGCGTTCCCATCAAAGGTTCCACGTAAGCTAGCTTCTGTTGTTTTGACCACATCAAAGGAAGCACGCTCTATAAACAAGAAACACTAGCACTGTCACATAAGGAGTATATGTTTGCATTGACAACAAGCATCCTGATTTGACATACCAGGCAGCTGCATGAGTGAAGGTATGCAATCCATGCCCACCGGTGACCTCTCAGATGCTCCACACGAGAATCCCCTTTTATCAAATATCAGAAGCCAAAACCCCATTTTTTTCCTGACATTTGTCGGTACTTCACTATATCGGGAGAGGATACAAATGCTGGGGATTTACACCTGATCAACTTATCTCGTGTGACGGGTTACAAAGGATATATATTATAGTGGTGACCTTGGTCGATACTGATCCATATTGTGGGAGGAGGAGGGCATCGCCCCCCCCCCACTCCAGTACGACCCAAGCCTTTTGGCGACAGGCCCTATGGCTAGGGGAGGATAAGAAGCAGAACGGAAGCTGGCTTCTCTTATCATGAGCTCGAGCTTGAGTGCTCTCTGTGCACCGACCACCCGCAGCGTGACGAAGCTGGCTTCTTTGATCATGAGCTCAAACTTGAGTGCTCTCTATGCACTGACCACCCACAGCTTAACAAACCATAGAAGCTGGCTTGACTGACCTTAGAACTTGGGAGCTATGAAAACGCCAGGCGTCATATAAAAGCACTCTCACTCTCACAGGAGGAGCTGCCCACCCATCCATTCGAATCCCAGCAGCGCAGCAGGCAAGAAGCTCCCTCCAGCGAGAAGACCTGCCGCAAAAGCTCCGTCCAGCGAGAGAATACCGGTGCAGAAGCTCCCTCCACCGAGAAGACCAGCACAACAGCAAAGGGAGCCTCGGCGACCCGCATCCCACCGACAATGTAGCCCTACAACTGGATCTGTGAATTGTTGTTCTTCCCTCAGTAGTTTGCTGTTTGCGTTTTCTCGTTCTCACGTAGTAGATTGTTTTCTGCTTTAGATGTCGCCCAAGGAGGAGACCAAGGGGAAGAGCAAGGAGAAGGATACCAAGGGGAAGAGTAAGGAGGAGAAGGAGAAGGCAGTGGAGGAGGAACGCCTCACCCACCCACTGCGGCGAGTTTCTCAATGAAGCCACGGCCACTCTTCGCCACACTCTGGAGGAGTGCAAGAAGATGAAGGCCAAGCGGGCCAGGCGAGGGTAGGCATATGCGGTCATCATTAGGATGATAACATATTAATATTGTGCGTGCCCCTATATATTGTTCGTGCCAAATATCGTTCGTGCCATATACTAGTTGGTAGTCTTCTCGGTTGACGACATATGCCAATGAATGTAAATATGGTTTTGCTGCCGATCAGAGTATATAAGCATTTGTAACTGAGGATACCAGTTCCAGAATGGAGGGTGCTTGTTGCTTCGTCGGACACAAGAAGTGGTCCTTTTGTCAATTCGTCTCGGCAGGTTGTCTTTTGGACAAAAAATCTGTTAGGGGCGAGGGGGGGACGCCCCCCCCACCCCCACTAGTAGAAAAACGACCTAATGTTCAGCTCATTAGTCCCGGTTTGTAAATAAACCAGTACTAATGTTACCATTAGTCTCGGTTTGTGGTGTCCCTTTAGTCCTGGCAGGCTGGCGTCAGGCCGGGGCCCCACAAATTGGTCTTTGGTTCGCTCATCATAGAATTGATTCTCGGTCCACATAAGTGACGCAAATGACCATCGTTTCCTCGATGAAATCGAGCTACGTGCATGGTATTATTTTCCACTGTTTTTTCATGGCTTGACACCTTAATTGGCTCAGCTTGGGTAGTATCCACAATCAATGGGAGCATGCCTATGTCATACTTCCTCCCTTCAAACGAAACCGTCCTCGGTTTCGAGTCGGCTCTTAACATGATCTTCCTCTTCGGAACTTGCTGCTCTCTAGTGAGTGCATTGTCCACCATTGGCTTTAGCACGTGCTTCCTCCCACCATGCATGAATGTGTATGTGTTCGATCTTCCAGCATGCACAGCATCATGATCGAACTGCCACAGTCTTCCTAATAGCAACTGACAAGCGTCCATCGGCAAGACATCACAATCCACCTTGTCGATATAATCTCCAACAACAAATGGCACACGCACCTTATGAGTAATCTTTAATTTTCCAGAGTTGTATAGCCACTCCACATGGTGCGGTTTTGGATGCCGCCACATGAACAAACCCAATGCATGCACAATATCTTTACTAATGGCGTTCGTAAAGCTGCCGCCATCAATTATTATCTTGCATGCACGATCCTTGATCATGCATTGTGTTTTAAAAAACACTCCAACGTTGTCCCTTTGCACCACCACCAATATGTACCTTCTCCAACAAAAGATTCAGCCCCTCTATCGGTGCATCAACTTCTTCCTTTCTTTCTTCATGTCGTTCTTCTCTTTTTAGCTTCTCTTTTTAGCAAACGATTTTTCCAATCTGCCTGAAACACATCAGTTGGCCCTTCCATGATAGGGAGTAACTATTTTTCTTGCAATTTCGAACAGCCCCAACACGTTTGCACCATGGGTCCCTAAGTAGAAGATGGCACGACACCATAGACACAGGACAAACATGAAAATTTTTTGCACAACAATATTTTCCCAGGTCAAAAATTAGCAAAATCTGATGAGTAATTTTGATGTCACCTTTGATCCACTTCAACGTGTACGGTCTTTCAAGAGGTGCCATCTTCAGCCCCAATTTTTCCACCACCTCGATGCTCACTATGTTGACTGCAGTACTCTCATTGATCGTCAGATTGACACGTCGTTCGTTCACGACGCAACAAGTGTGAAAAAGAGTGACCTCGCCAATGCCTTCCTCCTCCATCAATATGTTCTTGCTCAACATGTTGATGCTAGCCTCTGCAGACAATATTGTAAACTGAATCACCGTGACTAACCTTTGCTCTGAATACCACTTGATGAGGCACGAACTAGCGAGACACTAATTCGTGCGTGTAGGCGGCCCGACCTTTCACGACGATGCTAGATGAGAAGTCTGTCTTCTTGTTCCTCCTCGCAACCTCCAAGAACAATTTTCACCCGCGTACGAAAATACACGAATAAAAATAATGATCCCCTTGGATCAGCACGTAGGTATCGATGTGATGATCAACCCTCCGTTGCTAATAAATTTTCATGATGGAAAATTATAGATGATACACAAGATATGGTCGTCCCTAATTCGGATGTTTTTCTGTATATTTTATAACTCCGAAAACAAACTCAAAACTCATCTCTCGTACATTGACCAAGGATTATCTTTTATTTGGCTTAACCTAACCTAGTCTCCTAACCACCCACGTCAAATCCTAACTTGACAAATAAAGAAATCCTAATTGAAAAGGAAAACAACTCACGTACCATACTAGCTAGCTAGCCGGTTGACAAAAACAAAAATAAGAATCCTAAGAAACTTGTACTTGAATTCTGCCTTCACAACTTAACGTGGAGGCGTACGGGGAAGCTGGTGCTGATTCCTTCTTAATCTTCTGTATTTTCTTGTAACATGGCCGAGCAAAATCTCTTGCCATCTTATTTGTACATAACTTTCCTTGCATCATTTTTTTATCAAACATGCTCGTACACTTTTAGACTCCATGTGTACACGACCATACACTAACGTCCCAAACATGTCTCCTGAATTCAGTAAACAGATCATATAATTGGTCTTTGGTTTGCTCATCACAGAATTGATTCTCGGTCCACATAATTGACGCTGATGACCATCGTTTCCTCGATGAATTCGAGCTGCATGCATGGTATTATTTTCCACTGTTTTTTCCTGGCTTGACACCTTAATTGGCTCAGCTTCGGTAGTATCCACAATCAATGGGACCATGCCTATATCAGTGGCGGGTGGGCTTCCGGAGGTGGCGACAAGAGCCGGCGAGGCCGGAGCGGTTGGATGCGAGGGCAGGCGGCGGTTGCATCATGCCGATCGGATCGAGAGCAGGGATTGGGAGCAAGGGGGTTGATTGCTTTTTAGTTTTAGATCCATGAGTGTGTATGACATTTGTTTGCCAAGTCAGCACCTTACAACCCGGTCCTACATGTCAGAAAGTGATTAAATGGGCCGAATATCCGTGCTTTTTGCAACAAGTTTACTGCTAACGCGGTGTTTTTTGCAACAGATTAACGAGTTGACGGTTTTCTGCAAACCTAGCCGCAAATATGGTAGTTTTTTGCAATTAACTCAAGCCGTTGCGCTCCAGCAACGAATATGAGATTGAAGAGATGTCGGTCATGGGACATGTGTCAAAGCCGCACTATATGTACGGTGTTAGAGATACAACAGGCAATATAGAATGAAGAAGAATAAATCATCACATAGGGACACAAGATTTTAATGAAAAAACCCATCCAATGCGAAGCAGAAAAAAGCACGATGACAGACAACGAAATTTCAGGTTACAAAGCGTCGAGGATCTACAACAAAGAACTTATCCTGTGCAACAGCTTACAAATGAAATAAATAGCAGTGTTGAGTGCTGACTTATGTCGATATTGATTCATACCGTGAGCACGCCGGGGAGGGGGTACCACCCCACACACTTCGAGAATAGTAGTTTGTGGACACAGACTGGACTTGGGGAACAAATTGGCGACAAGCTGCCACCTAGTATATTATTCCAGACATCAATACAAGGTGACATGATAGATAAGCAGCTCAAAAAAATTAATCAAAGTTGATATAATCATCCTTGAATTACTACCCCTGCTTCACTCGGTCTTGCAGAGTTCATTGCGCTTTTGAACATGAGCGCGCCGGGGGCAAGAGGTTCGGAACCTTGTACCCAAACCATGATTTGATCGTCATGGTCCACACAAGGTCCGCGCAAGCTGGCTTCTGGTGTTTTGACAACATAAAAGGAAGCGCACGCTTTAAACAAGAAACACTAGTACTGTCACATAATTATATGTTTGCATTGACAACAAGCATCTTGATTTGACATGCCATACAGCTGCATAAGAGAATGTACACAATCCATGTCCACCGTTGACCCCTCAAATGCCGAGACAGCTCAGCTGGAGTTTATGGAGCCATAGTTAGCAAAACATTAAGGAGGAAGTTGCACACTCAACATGAAAGTGCACGACGTTCATACATATGATAGTTGTTGTTGAGGAAACTACCATGGTGTTGCTCGTTTCAGCATGCTCGAGACACATTTGATTCTCTTTTTGCACCTTTGCTAACACATCTTGCAAGATGTCCCCTACAAGTCATAACATGGTAACAAAGGGTGTGTTAAACCAGAAGCAAAGTGTAAATACTGAATAATGTAAGTGTGTGTTCCTTACGAGGTGCTGTAGCAGTCTCTACGGCAGTTGTCTTTCCACTCGCTGGTGCTCCTGCATTATGTGTTATCACGCGCGCTCTAAAATGGCTAGCCTCTTCGACTTCCAGTTTGGCCATGATTCTGCATTCAGAGCCGCAGTGCACTGGTCTATCTCATTTAGCAGATGAAGCACAAATTCACCACACTTAGCTTGCTGCTTGACTGACAGTTCTACTCCAGCCGGCATGTGATCATTGTGATGTGTTGCAAGATGCAGAATTTATCACTGCACCATCGGGTATACATCGTCTGAACAAATTGACCATCTGCATCCCGAATGGCGGTAGCTGTTTATGCTCTCCCAAGACACAGGGTGGTATATACCGCTAGCTCCTCCAAAGTCAATGCATCAAATGATTCTTCTGCATTTTATCCATCAACTATTATCAGCACCATGGAAAAGTCACTAATTATAAAGCACACGATCGACGAAAACACAGTCACTTCGAAAAGCTCTATTTTGCTCCTCGACCTCACCAGCTTAAATAGCCGCTTCAGTTTATCATTCATGTAGGCTGACTCTCGCGGTCACACTTTGTCAGTTAAATTTGCTCTTCCTTTCGCAAAAAAAAAAAAAGTTAAATTTGCTCTTCCAAAGTCCATCCACTCCAGGAAGAACACCTGGCATGGTGGCAAAAATCCATGGGATGGCGTGAGGCAGCCGTAAGGTCACGGATATCGGGTTGGACGAGAAAGCATCTCGTCGCGCTGGCTAGGTTTGTTGACGCTAATAGGTTCTTATTCAGGAGGTGATATTGGTGACAAAGGTAAGCGAACTTATAACTATGGATACTAGATGGACTGGACCAATTATTCGAAAAACCTTTGTGACATACTCCGAAGGGCGCAGCTGATTCTGTAAGGAAAGAAAAGCAACCATGAACATATATGCATGCTGATACTTGTATGAGGTGGTAATCAATGGATGAACCTTGTATGCAGGTCCATGGGGTCACAACCACTTCACCTCTCTCGGTGCTGCTTCCGAAGAACATGGACTCGCTAGGGGCTTTGGCGGTGCCCTAACACCCTCTCCACCGCCCTTGAAGTCTAGCCAGATTGACTTTGTGGTATGTGCAGGTTTGGATGCTGCGGTCACTCACTAATCTGTGGCCACCAGGCAGGTGGTGCCTCCAGGTGGAGAGGTTATGGGGCAGGTGCGTTGGCACCTAGTTATGATGCTCTCTTTGCAAAAGAGCTTTGCAACTTGCTCTCTAGCTTGGAGGCGGCTAGCCCTAGGTCTGGTAAGACAATTGTGTGCATCCAGACTGCGAATTGTTAACAAAGACAAGATTAGAAAGGTGGAGAAGTCTCTCAGAAGCAAAAATAAGAAGAGTGGCGTCATAGGGAAGACGTCTATGGCTGCTTAATGGTTTCTCCTTTGTCTTTTGGGTCGTCACACTACTAGGAAAAGGCCTACTAATGGCGCACTGGTTTTGCCTACTAATGGCGCATTACCAGTGCGCCATTAGTAGCACGCCACTAGTATTTCTTACTAATGGCGCACTAATGGCGCACCAAGCAGTGCGCCATTAGTTTTGCCCACAGTGCGCCACTAGTGTCTTTTATACTAATGGCGCACTACGTCGTAGTGCGTCATTAGTAACAATTTTTTTATTTTTTTTTCTTAATCTCAGTTCACTATTTCATCTATGAGATATCCAACACATATATATACAACAAGCATCCATATAACAATCATAGCCAACACACAAGTTCCATCATATATACATACATAGCCAACACACAAGTTCCATCATATATACATACATAGCCAACACATAGTTCCATCGTTACATATTACAAAAGTTTCACATTGTTCATCCAACACCGTTATCCATCAATTCACAAAAGTTTCACATTGATACAAAATAAAAACACAAATGGAAAAGAAGCACTCCATCCATGCAAGCTTCCGTGAATTAAATCAAATCTGCAAAATGATAAATAAGAAGTTAGAAGAAGAAAAGAAGAAGACTAGAAGAATACTAGAAGAAGAAGAACACTAGAAGAAGAATAAGAAGAATTTTGGAAAAGAAGAAGAATAAGAAGAAGACTATAAGCTTATTATGTAAACTTGATCATTTTGTGCTAACATAAGTTATTTTGGAGCTAACCTATAGGAAACTAAGCATATAAGCTCTAAGTTAGTATATTAGAGCCAACTTAGGTAAAATGAAGCTAACCTATGTCATTTTGGAAAAGAAGAAGAATAAGAAAAAGACTATAAGCTTATTATGTAAACTTGATCATTTTGTGCTAACATAAGTTATTTTGGAGCTAACCTATAGGAAACTAAGCATATAAGCTCTAAGTTAGCATATTAGAGCCAACTTAGGTAAAAATGAAGCTAACCTATAGGAAACTAAGCATATTAGAGATAACATAGGTAACTAAGTTCAGTTCTCATGCATTGTTCTTCTCCTTCTCCTTCTCCTTCCTCAGCCCGATGCGCCAAGAGCGGCGAGGCGGTGGAGGCAGTGGGATGTAGTCTTCTACCACAATTGGCGTGGTCATGTCGCCCAGCTGTGGGATCGCCGGCACCACCACCATCGCGAGGCCACCTTCAGGCACGACCATCGCTAGGTCATCCTCAGCCACCTCCATCTCTTGCCCATGGTCAGCCACCACCATCTCTTGCCCATGGTCAGCCACCACCATCTCTTGCCCTTGGTCACCACCACCAGCTAGGTCATCCTCACCGATGCCCATCGTCATCCTGCAGCTCCTCAACCCCACTCTGCTCCTCTTCTCCCGCACTCCAGTCCGGATCATCCTTCTTGTTGTCTATGCTGCTGCCAGAATCGCTGCTGCTTCGCTCTGAGAAGAATCGCTGCTGCTTCGCTTCTGCCAGAATCGCTGCTGCCGATGTCATTCGCTGCTGCTCCCATTACTGTCCAAAATGCAACAATGACCGTTAACATTCGATGTGAGACAAAGCCAAATGTAGAGGAATAAGAAGAGGCGAACGCATCGCATCATCATCGTCGGCAGAGCGCATGCGACACATAGTCGCGTTGAACACCTTCACGATGAGCATGGTGGCGTCGTCGTCGTACCTGAAGAGAAGGAAGTACCCCAGCCGCAGGTCGTAGGCATGGTAGAACTTCTCCCACCCATGAGACAAGTACATGTGGCCCTCCTTGATCACCAACTCCACATCCCACTGCTTGCGAATCCCGCTGCCGGCCTGTCGCAGCTTCACATTATTTGGCGGATCTTCACCCATCAGCATGTTCATAAAACTGTCAGGAAGCCTCTGCAGTTTGGGACAATGAGTGATGTAGCAAACAACAGATATCATAATGAGATGGGTGAAGGGGAGATCTCTCGTTTTATATACCTGCGTCATGGATGATACTGAAGTCTCAAGTATGATAGTGAAGAACTCGGAAGCATCCAACTCGTACTGCGGTGTCACAGAGCGGCGGTGGCTGCTTCCCGCCATCTCTGATAAGCAGCAGAAGAGACCAATTAGTACCCTTACAACAGATCATAAAACATGCATGATAACAGGCATTAGTCGCAAGTACCCCATATGTCCTATTTTTAGCAAAGTCATGCTAAAATTCACGGAAAAATTTAGCATTACCTTTGCTGAAAATAGGACATATGGAGTACCCGAATTTGCCGGAACGGAAGTTAAGCAACATTCCGGCAAACTCAAGGGCCTCTCGGGGTACCTGCAAAATCATCACGACACAATGGTCGGAGACAAAACCCAGCCACAGACCATATGGTCCTCTGCTTTCATATGGACAAAAATCAGCTCAACTTATGTGAGCTTCCATTCCAGATACAAACACAGAAAGAATAGAAAGTTTGCTGCCTATTCAAACACAGAAACAAAACACTACTTGAAACTTCTACTACATTTGGATCATGGCATTGTTTTTACTATATGCACCATGGCAAATTTCTTTTCTTTTTGCAACATGGCAAATTTCTGGATCATGATCCAACAAAAATATAGTCTATGCATTTTTTTTTAATCTCTGGATCATGATCCAACAAAATTTCCATCTCCCATGGCAAATATAGCCTATGGATCATGGAATTTATACTGTATGGATCATGGCATTTTTTGTCTATGGATCATGATCTATAGAACATTTTAGTCCAGGTCATTTTCAAACATATGTTTGCCATGGCAATTTTGAAGGCCGACAGGACCGAAGCTAACAAAGGCAATGCATGTGTCGTAAGCCGTTATCATTATACACTTAAATAACCATGTCCTCGGAGCTCTTCCTTCAACTCAAATATAACTTCAGTTATTCACCACTCATCGAATGGAACACATTGAACATTCAATTTTGTCCAACTAGTCAGTGACAAAATGCCTTATTTGAGCTGAGGAGAGATTCAATATGATCACCTTGTCCTTGGTCGAGAACAAATATCTGATCTTGCAGGAGAATGTAGCTCTGATGTCTCACAACAGTAAAAGAGCCGGTAAAGAGAAAACAAACTCATTCAATTCTATGGAATTACATGGAAACAAGATAAAATACTAAGACTCAATGGATTGGACATGGTTTAGAAAGGAGCAGCAATCTGCCTTTTCATACAGCCTAGATAACCAGATAGTACCGTAATATCATGTCAAACAACAAGATATTCCTTGGTCACAAACTTGTGACAAAAGATTATAATATGGGAGCAGATGCTTTCAAAGAATCGAATGTTGTTGAATAATGAAAACAGTCATGCTGTTTATAATTGGAACCACATGAACTTGTTAGATGACTACAGTAAAACCATCCACAAAAAAACTCTTGAGGTGCAAATAAACAGTAGTGTTTTCAAAATGTCACTTAACTTGTATGAGAACCCAAAGTGTCGACTTCAGAGACCCCACTTGAAAATCCAGTTTCAATTTTAAACTACTGCTGTAAGAGATGAGAATAAAATGCTTCAAGATGAACTAGTCTTGAATAACCCTGAAAGTTAACCCTTGCAACAACCCCTGAATTGTCTTTTAACATGCTAAAAGCCCAAGACAGCTGGTACATATTATCACAACCCAGAAGATGCTAATTGCCAAGGTCTGATATTATCACAAGCCAGAAGATGACAAGTGCACAAAATGTTTAAGCAATGACTAGGTCATAAGAATGTTAAAAGTCATAGCAAGAAGACAAATTCGGATGCAACATACAGCCTCATTTTTTACCAACACGACTTCCAAAAATAATGAACACAAACATGATATAACTCAATTCCGTATCTGACACGACGATTTCCCAGTTCTCTCAATAAACAAAATATCAACTGTCATATCCCCAAAACTTACAACTAGAGCAATGACATTGGGCTCAACAATTACCTAACTTATGTTCAGCAAACCAGCCTCTGACTATTACTAGTACATCAAGGCAATAACCGCAAGCCTAAGGACTACACATCAACATTTCAGTGCAGACACGTACAATCCAATCGCGCACGGATCAAATAACCACATCAGATGGTACTCAATTCCGTATTCAGGGGGGACGGGGCGGCAGCGGCGAGCTCCTGCTCCTAACCCTAGGTCGCCACCCCGTGGGGGCATGGGGATGAGCGGGGGAGAGAGGGAGGGAGGGACAGAGACTAACCGCGCGGGGAGGCTCGCGCCGCCATCGAGGAGCGCGTCCGACGAGGCTAGCCACCGTCCGTCCGTCCGTCGAGGAGCGCGGGGAGGCTCGCGCCGCCGTCCGTCAAGAGAGCTGGGAGGCTCGCGCCGCCGTCCGTCCGAGGAGTTCAGCGGGCTCGAGGGGAGGAAGGGGAGGGAGGCGGCGGCGTGGGGTGGCGGCTTGGCTTGATGGGTCGGGCAACAGCAATGGCGTGCGGCGCGGTGGATCGAGGAGAGGAATTGGCGAGGGGAGAGGAAGGGGGATCGAGGCGAAGGGGTATCCAGATAGACACTATAGCAATGGCGCACCACTTTGTGGTGCGCCATTAATAGTTTTTTTATTATATCAATGGAGCACAGGTTATATTGCACCTAACCCAATCCATATTAGAACCCGCCCACTAGCCCAACTAGTCAGCATGCAGCACACACACCAGGAGGTCCTGGGTTCGATTCGAGCTCCATAATATTATTTTTTGCATTTTAAATGTTGTTTGATATTTATTTATGTTTAAATATGTTCAAACTTGTTTAAATCATAACAGTAATATTTTTTTATAAAAACAGTAATAATTTTTTAAAAAATATGTTCAAATTTGTTACTTGAAAATATCATCGGTGGCGGTGGAGCGGGGAGGTGCGGGGGTGCCCGTTGGCGTGTGGAGCGGGAGGTGCGGGGGCGGGTGCTCGTCATGGCGGTGGAGCGGGGGAGGGTTGCGGTGGGTCGTCGGCGGCGGTGGAGCTAGCGGGGGAGGGTGTTGGAAATATGCCCTAGAGGCAATAATAAAAGGATTATTATTATATTTCCTTGTTCATGATAATTGTCTTTTATTCATGCTATAATTGTATTATCCGGAAATCGTAATACACATGTGAATAAATAGACCACAATATGTCCCTAGTGAGCCTCTAGTTGACTAGCTCGTTGATCAATAGATAGTCATGGTTTCCTCACTATGGACATTGGATGTCAATGATAACGGGATCACATCATTAGGAGAATGATGTGATGGACAAGACCCAATCCTAAGCATAGCACAAGATCGTGTAGTTCGTTTTGCTAGAGCTTTTCCAATGTCAAGTATCTCTTCCTTAGACCATGAGATCGTGTAACTCCCGGATACCGTAGGAGTGCTTTGGGTGTACCAAAGCGTCACAACGTAATCGGGTGACTATAAAGGTACACTACAGGTATCTCCGAAAGTGTCATTGGGTTGACACGGATCGAGGCTGGATTTGTCACTCCGTATAACGGAGAGGTATCCTGGGCCCACTCGGTAGTGCATCATCATAATGAGCTCAAAGTGACCAAGCGCCTGGTCACGGGATCATGCATTACTGATGCTGAGTAAAGTGACTTGCCGTAACGAGATTGAGCGAGGTATTGGGATACCGACGATCGAATCTCGGGCAAGTAACATACCGATTGACAAAGGGAATAGTATACGGGTTGCTTGAATCCTCGACATCGTGGTTCATCCGATGAGATCATCGAGGAGTATGTGGGAGCCAACATGGGTATCCAGATCCCGCTGTTGGTTATTGACCGGAGAGCCGTCTCGGTCATGTCTACATGTCTCCCGAACCCGTAGGGTCTACACATAAGGTTCGGTGACGCTAGGGTTATTAGGAAGACTTGTATGTGATCACCGAATGTTGTTCGGAGTCCCGGATGAGATCCCGGACGTCACGAGGAGTTCCGTAATAGTCCGGAGGTAAAGATTTGTATATGGGAAGTCATCATACGGTCACCGGAAAGGTTCGGGGGCATATCGGTATTGTACCGGGGCCACCGGAGGGGTTCCGGGGGTCCATCGGGAGGGGCCACCTCTCCCGGAGGGCCTTATGGGCTGTATGAGGAAGGGATCCAGCCCAAAGTGGGCTGGTGCGCCACTCCCCCCTAGGGCCCATGCGCCTACGGTTGGGGAAACCACGAGGGGCCCCCTTGCTTGGGGGCAAGCCCCTCCCTTGACGCCGCCCCTCTAGATCCCATCTAGAGGGGCCGCCCCTTCTCCCTCCCCTATAAATAGAGGCGGGGAGGTTGCAATACACTTGAAGGCGCAGCCCTCCCTCCCAACACCTCTCCTCCTCCGCGTGTGCTTGGCGAAGCCTGCCGAGGGCTGTCACTCCATCACCACCACGCCGTCGTGCTGCTGCTGGAGCCATCTTCCTCAATCTCTCCTTCCCCCTTGCTAGATCAAGAAGGAGGAGACGTCATCCGCTCCGTACGTGTGTTGAACGCGGAGGTGCCGTCCGTTCGGTGACAAGATGATCATGGAGCCCCGAAGATGGAGATCAATGGAGCTATATGATATTGGCCATATCATGTCACTACTATATAATTGCATGTGATGTTTATTATGTTTATGCATCTTGTTTACTTAGAATGTCGGTAGTAAATAAGATGATCCCTTACAACAATATCAAGAAGTGTTCTCCCCTAACTGTGCGCCGTTGCTAAAGTTCGTCGTTTCGAAGCACCACGTGATGATCGGGTGTGATAGATCCTTACGTTCACATACAACGGGTGTAAGACAGTTTTACACATGCAAAACACTTAGGGTTAACTTGATGAGCCTAGCATGTACAGACATGGCCTCGGAACATGGAGACCGAAAGGTCGAACACGATTCGTATGGAAGATACGATCAACATGAAGATGTTCACCGACGATGACTAGTCCATCTCACGTGATGATCGGACACGGCCTAGTCGACTCGGATCGTGTAACACTTAGATGACTAGAGGGATGTCTAATCTGAGTGGGAGTTCATTAAAATAATTTGATTAGGTGAACTTAATTATCATGAACTTAGTCTAAAACCTTTGCAAATATGTCTTGTAGATCAAATGGCCAACGCTCATGTCAACATGAACTTCAACGCGTTCCTAGAGAAAACCAAGCTGAAAGATGATGGCAGCAACTATACGGACTGGGTCCGGAACCTGAGGATCATCCTCATAGCTGCCAAGAAACAATATGTCCTAGAAGGACCGCTAGGTGATGCACCCGTCCCAGAGAACCAAGACATTATGAATGCTTGGCAGTCTCGTGCCGATGATTACTCCCTCGTTCAGTGCGGCATGCTTTACAGCTTAGAACCGGGGCTCCAAAAGCGTTTTGAGCAACACGGAGCATATGAGATGTTCGAGGAGCTGAAACTAGTTTTCCAAGCTCATGCCCGGGTCGAGAGATATGAAGTCTTCGACAAGTTCTATAGTTGTAAGATGGAGGAAAACAGTTCTGTCGGTGAACACATACTCAAAATGTGGGTTGCACAACCGCTTTGTCCCACTGGACATAAACCTCCCGGACGAGGCAGTCATTGACAGAATCCTTGATCTCTCCCACCAAGCTACAAGAGCTTTGTGATGAACTACAATATGCAGGGAATGGTGAAAACCATTCCGAAGTATTCTCAATGTGAAGTCGCAGAGGTTGAAATCAAGAAAGAACATCAAGTGTTGATGGTCAATAAAACCACTAAGTTCAAAAAGGGCAAGGGTAAGAAGAACTTCAAGAAGGACGGCAAGGATGTTGCGCCCGATAAGCAAGTTGCCGGAAGAAGTCAAAGAATGGACCCAAGCCGAGGAGAGTGTTTTTATTGCAAAGGAAGGGCCACCGAAGCGGAACTGCCCCAAATACTTAGCGGTCAAGAAGGCCGCAACACTAAAGGTATATTTGATATACATGTAATTGATGTGTACCTTACCATTACTCGTAGTAACTCCCGGTATTTGATACGGTGCCGTTGCTCATATTTGTAACTCACAGCAGGAGCTGCGGAATAAGCGGAGGCTGGCGAAGGACGAGGTGACGATGCGGCGTCGGGAATGGTTCCAAGGTCGATGTGATCGCCCGTCGCACGCTACCTCTACATTTACCTACGGGATTAGTTATAAACCTTAATAATTGTTATTTGGTGCCAAGTTTGAGCATGAACATTGTATCAGGATCTCGTTTAATGCGAGATGGCTACTCATTTAAATCTGAGAATAATGGTTGTTCTATTTATATGAGAGATATGTTTTATGGTCATGCTCCGATGGTCAATGGTTTATTCTTAATGAATCTCGAACGTAATATTACACATATTCATAGTGTGAATACCAAAAGATGTAAAGTTGATAACGATAGTCCCACATACTTGTGGTAATCGCCGCCTTGGTCACATTGGTGTCAAGCGCATGAAGAAGCTCCATTATGATGGACTTTAGAGTCTCTCGATTATGAATCATTTGACACATGCGAACCATGCCTCATGGGCAAGATGACCAAGACTCCGTTCTCCGGAACAATGGAGCGAGCAACCAACTTATTGGAAATCATACAAACCGATGTGTGCGGTCCAACGAGTGTTGAGGCTCGCGGAGGATATCGTTATGTTCTCACTCTCACTGATGACTTGAGTAGATATGGGTATGTCTACTTGATGAAACACAAGTCTGAGACCTTTGAAAAGTTCAAGGAATTTCAGAATGAGGTAGAGAATCAACGTGACCGAAAAATAAAGTTCTTACGATCAGATCATGGAGGAGAATATTGAAGTCACGAATTTGGTACACACTTAAGGAAATGTGGAATCGTTTCACAACTCACGCCGCTGGAACACCTCGGTAACGGTGTGTCCGAACGTCGTAATCGCACTCTATTGGATATGGTGCGGTCTATGATGTCTCTTACAGATTTACCGCTATCATTTTGGGGATACGCTCTAGAGACAGCTACATTCAGTTTAAATAGGGCACCGTCTAAATCCGTTGAGACGACACCGTATGAATTATGGTTTGGGAAGAAACCTAAGCCGTCGTTTCTAAAAGTTTGGGGATGCGATGCTTATGTCAAGAAACTTCAACCTGAAAAGCTCGAACCCAAATCGGAAAAATGTGTCTTCATAGGAAACCCTAAGGAAACCATTGGGTATACCTTCTACCTTAGATCCGAAGGCAAGATCTTTGTTGCAAAAAACGGATCCTTTCTTGAAAAGGAGTTTCTCTCGAAAGGAGTAAGTGGGAGGAAAGTAGAACTCGATGAAGTACTACCTCTTGAACCGGAAAGTAGTGCAGCTCAGGAAAATGTTCCTGTGGTGCCTACACCAACTGGAGAGGAAATTAATGATGATGATCAAGGTACTTGGATCAAGTTGCTCTGAACTCAGAGGTCCACTAGGACACGTTCCGCACTGCAGTGGTACGGCAACCCTGTCACGGAAATCATGTTGTTAGACAACGGTGAACCTTGAACTATGAAGAAGCGATGGCGGGCCCAGATTCCAACAAATGGCTTGAAGCCATGCAATCCGAGATAGGATCCATGTATGAAAACAAAGTATGGACTTTGTGACGACTTGCCCGATGATCGTGACGATATAGAATAAGTGGATCTTTAAGAAGAAGACGGACGCGGATGGTAATGTCACCATCTATAAAGCTCGACTTGTCGCTAAGGGTTATCGACAAGTTCAGGGGATTGACTACGATGAGACTTTCTCTCCCGTAGCGAAGCTTAAGTCCGTCTGAATCATGTTAGCAATTGCCGCATACTACGATTATGAGATATGGCAGATGGACGTCAAAACGGCATTCCTTAATGGTTACCTTAAGGAAGAGCTGTATATGATGCAGCCGGAAGGTTTTGTCGATCCTAAGAATGCTAACAAGGTGTGCAAGCTCCAGCGATCCATTTATGGGCTGGTGCAAGCATCTCGGAGTTGGAACATTCGCTTTGATGAGATGATCAAAGCGTTTGGGTTTATGCAGACTTATGGAGAAGCCTGCGTTTACAAGAAAGTGAGTGGGAGCTCTGTAGCATTTCTCATATTATATGTAGATGACATACTTTTGATGGGAAATGATATAGAACTCTTGCACAGCATTAAGGCCTACTTGAATAAAAGTTTTTCAATGAAGGACCTTGGAGAAGCTGCTTATATATTAGGCATCAAGATCTATAGAGATAGATCGAGACGCCTCATAGGTCTTTCACAAAGCACATACCTTGATAAGATTTTGAAGAAGTTCAAAATGGATCAGTCCAAGAAAGGGTTCTTGCTGTCTCGCAAGGTGTAAGATTGAGCTCGGCTCAATGCCCGACCACGGCAAAAGATAAAGAAGAGATGAACGTCACCCCCTATGCCTCGGCCATAGGTTCTATTATGTATGCCATGCTGTGTACCAGACCTGATGTAAACCTTGCTGTAAGTTTGGTAGGAAGGTACCAAAGTAATCCCGGCAAGGAACACTGGACAGCGGTCAAGAATATCCTGAAGTACCTGAAAAGGACAAAGGACATGTTTCTCGTTTATGGAGGTGACGAAGAGCTCGTCGTAAAGGGTTACGTCAACGCTAGCTTCGACACAGATCTGGATGACTCTAAGTCACAAACCGGATACGTGTATATGTTGAATGGTGGAGCAGTAAGCTGGTGCAGCTGCAAGCAGAGCGTCGTGGCGGGATCTACATGTGAAGCGGAGTACATGGCAGCCTCGGAGGCAGCACATGAAGCAATATGGGTGAAGGAGTTCATCACCGACCTAGGAGTCATACCCAATGCGTCGGGGCCGATCAAACTCTTCTGTGAGAACACTAGAGCTATTGCACTTGCCAAGGAGCCAGGTTTCACAAGAAGACCAGGCACATCAAGCGTCGCTTCAACTCCATCCGTGAAAATGTTCAAGATGGAGACATAGAAATTTACAAAGTGCATACGGATCTGAATGTCGCAGATCCATTGACTAAACCTCTTCCATGAGCAAAACATGATCAACACCGAACTCTATGGGTGTTCGATTCATCACAATGTAACTAGATTATTAACTCTAGTGCAAGTGGGAGACTGTTGGAAATATGCCCTAGAGGCAATAATAAAAGGATTATTATTATATTTCCTTGTTCATGATAATTGTCTTTTATTCATGCTATAATTGTATTATCCGGAAATCGTAATACACGTGTGAATAAATAGACCACAATATGTCCCTAGTGAGCCTCTAGTTGACTAGCTCGTTGATCAATAGATAGTCATGGTTTCGACTATGGACATTGGATGTCAATGATAACGGGATCACATCATTAGGAGAATGATGTGATGGACAAGACCCAATCCTAAGCATAGCACAAGATCGTGTAGTTCTTTTTGCTAGAGCTTTTCCAATGTCAAGTATCTCTTCCTTAGACCATGAGATCGTGTAACTCCCGGATACCGTAGGAGTGCTTTGGGTGTACCAAAGCGTCACTGGCGAATCGGGTGACTATAAAGATACACTACAGGTATCTCCGAAAGTGTCATTGGGTTGACTGGATCGAGATAGGATTTGTCACTCCGTATAACGGAGAGGTATCACTGGGCCCACTCGGTAGTGCATCTTCATAATGAGCTCAAAGTGACCAAGTGTCTAGTCACGGGATCATGCATACGGTACGAGTAAAGTGACTTGCCGGTAACGAGATTGAACGAGGTATTGGGATACCGACGATCGAATCTCGGGCAAGTAACATACCAATTGACAAAGGGAATAGTATATGGGGTTGCTTGAATGCTCGACATCGTGGTTCATCCGATGAGATCATCGAGGAGTATGTGGGAGCCAACATGGGTATCCAGATCCCGCTGTTGGTTATTGACCGGAGAGCCATCTCGGTCATGTCTACATGTCTCCCGAACCCGTAGGGTCTACACACTTAAGGTTCGGTGACGCTAGGGTTATTAGGAAGACTTGTATGTGATTACCGAATGTTGTTCGGAGTCCGGATGAGATCCGGACGTCACGAGGAGTTCGGAATAGTCCGGAGGTAAAGATTTGTATATGGGAAGTCATCATACGGTCACCGGAAAGGTTCGGGGCATATCGGTATTGTACAGGGGCCACCGGAGGGGTTCCAGGGTCCATCGGGAGGGCCACCTCTCCGGAGGGCCTTATGGGCTGTATGAGGAAGGATCCAGCCCAAAGTGGGCTGGGCGCCACTCCCCTAGGGCCCATGCGCCTAGGGTTGGGGAAACCCCGAGGGGGGCCCCTTGCTTGGGGGCAAGCCCCTCCCTTGGCCGCCGCCCCCTCTAGATCCCATCTAGAGGGGGCCATTTCTCCCTCCCCTATAAATAGAGGCGAGGGAGGCTGCAATACACTTGAAGGCGCAGCCCTCCCTCCCAACACCTCTCCTCCTCCGCGTGTGCTTGGCGAAGCCTGAGGGCTGTCACTCCATCACCACCACGCCGTCGTGCTGCTGCTGGAGCCATCTTCCTCAACCTCTCCTTCCCCCTTGCTGGATCAAGAAGGAGGAGACGTCATCCGCTCCGTACGTGTGTTGAACGCGGAGGTGCCGTCCGTTCGGCGCTAGGATCTCCGGTGATAGGATCACGACGAGAACGACTACTTCAACCCCGTTCTTTTGAACGCTTCCACACGCGATCTACAAGTGGTATGTAGATGCAATCTCTCTCTCATGACTCGTTGCTTAGATGAACTCATAGATGGATCTTGGTGAAACCGTAGGAAATTTTTTAATTTTCTGCAACGTTCCCCAACAGAGGGTGCGGGTGGGATCGAGATGGAGGGGGATCGAGATCGAGATGGAGGGGGAATCGAGATCGACCACGTCTGTCCTCTTTGATTATATCTCCGTCCGTCCTCTGTTGGCCTGGGTCATTGTACGTCTTCTCAATAAAGGTTTTGTGCTCTACCACCTAAGGATCGACCACGTCTATGTGTTGTAGCGCGACTAGGTTTGCTCTTTCAAAGTCGGCGAGTCGACCCTCGAAGTCGACATGCATTTTGCAGCGACCCTCACGGTGACCCCATCCAGCGAGCCTGCCGAGGTGCCTGTTGACGGGCAGACCAACGAGGTTCTCGATGCCTAGATAATTCGTGCAGTAGGAGATGCACTCTTCGGTCAGAAAGCGACAGTCTACCTCGTCAATTTTTTTTAAAATATCATCAATTTTTTTTATTTTTAATTGAAAATAGCATCAAATTTGTTATTTGAAGATATCATCAAATTTCTTATTTGAAAATATCATCAAATTTGTTATTTAAAAATATCTTCAAAAGTGGGGAGGTGCGGGTGTCGGCGGCGGCGGTGGAGCGGGCGGGAGGAGGTGCGGGGTGTCGGCGGTGGTGGAGCAGGGAGGTGCGGTGGGTCGTCGGCGGCGGTGGAGCGGGGAATACGGTGGTTCGTTGGCGGCGGTGGGCGGGGAGGTGCGGGTGGTCGTCGGTGGCGGTGGGCGGGGAGGTGCGGGGGTGCTCGGCGAGGGGATCTGGCGAGGGGATTGCTATCGAGAGGGAGGGGGATCGAGATCAAGTGCCATTAGTAGTTTTGCAAAAAAAACATACTGTAATGGCGCACTCCTAGAGTGGTGCGCCATTACTAGTTAGAACTAGTAATGGCGCACCAGTCTAGGCGTGCGCTATTAGTATGTATGTAAAAATGAAAAAAAATTATCACTAGTGGCGCACCATTTGTCTGGTGCGACATTAGTGTCTTCCACACTAATGGCGCATCACAAACCGGTGCGCCATTAGTATATAGTAGTGGCGCACTGCTTCCCTGGTGCGCCATTAGTGTCAATCCTATCTATAGCCCTTTTCCTAGTAGTGTCATTATGATTTAGCTTATCACCGTGGTTTGGGTGGTGTCAATTGTCTGCATTCAAGGTGTTCCCAGTGGGGATTCCTTTGCGATGTAGATGTGTGAGGGCTTGGGACTGTTGCATGTTGGGAATGCTTATAGGGTTGGCGTTGCGGTCATGGGGTTTTAGACTTTGAGAGTAGTCCACATATGGTCCGTTTGTATTGGTTTTCATCTAATTTTCATTAATTAATTGGGTAACTCTCTTCTTCTAAATTAATCGATGAGCCAATCTTTTGCCTCTGTTTTGAAAATATAATATCACCTCCTACGGACCTTTTGGCGTACCAAGGAAGAAATATTCGTCGTTCCAGTATTGTTGGTTTCTTTTGCCATGCTGGGCCTGCTCTTGACGTGATTGGTTTCTATGTTCGCCTACTGTGACCGCAACACATTTCATGTTGTTTTATTGCGAGTGACCGACCCCTCCCACTTCCCTCTTCCAGTTATATAGCTACACTTCACATGGTTTTGATGTGAGAAGGTTTAATTGTTATTTTGCTAGAAATTTCATTTCTGATTTTGTTTGCACCAGTAAAGACATCTCCAAAGGGAGAGTGAGTCGTTGGACTCTTCACTCCTTTGTGGCAACAACTCCATCGAAGTCACTGCCGGAGGAGGAGGTACTTGTCAAATATGGGGAAAGGCAAAGGCAATGTTTGAGTCATAGTTACTACTCGCCCGGGGTTACCTTCACACTGTTAGCCGCGAGAGACAATTTTCAGATAATATATCTATTCTTCACGCTTTGTCTACCCTGTTCGGTCCTGGTATTAATTGTCACGGAACCAAAGTTTACATCTTCGGAAGCAGCTAAAATCTTAGCCTGACGTTCAGTTTAACTGGCCTTAATGCATCTAGGTGTGTATCTGGCATTTGTCCAAGCTGCTCTTTATGATGGCATTTGTCCAAGCTGTGAGTGTAATCTATATAACCCAAATCCTTGATTTTCCTATGCCAAGCTAAATTCTGCTGTTTTATGTAGATTCTGACATATGACTGATCGATGCAGCTTATCAAGCAAGCATATCTTGGTATTCTTAGGATTGAGAACCTCGAGATTAAAAACAAGTGCTTGTTGAGCAAATGGCTTTATAGGTTATCTTTGGAATCAGATGGCATGTGGGCACAGATTCTACGGAATAAATACCTGCAATCTAAAACTCTGGCTCATGTTACTGTAAGACCTAATGATTCACTATCTTGGAAGGGGCTCATTAGAACGAAAGAGACTTTCTTCCATAGGGTGAGTTTCGTTGTCGGAGATGGAACGACAACAAGGTTTTGGGAGGATACTTGGTTAGGGGACACACCGTTAGCCCTGCAGTATCCTCTTTGAATAATATTGTGCAACGTAAGCATGATTACGTAGCAACATTATTGCAGACGGTACCTTTGAATATCCAGTTTCGGAGGGCTTTAGTAGGGGAACGATGGGACTCATGGTTGCACCTAGTGCGGAGGTTGATGGACGTTCACCTCTCCGACCAGACAGACAACGTGAAGTGGAAACTGACAACGAACGGAGTGTTCTCAGTTAAATCTATGTACTTAAACCTTATTAATTCTGCCCCAATCCCAAGATCGATACACATTTGGAAAGTAAAGGTTCCCTTATGCATAAATTCTTTCACGTGGTTTGTCCACAAACAGGTGATTCTTACCAAAGATAACTTACTAAAGCGACGATGGGTCGGAAGTCCACGATGTTGTTTTTGTGTTCATGACGAAACAATCCAACATTTAACTGGCCTTAATTAATGCATCTAGGTGTGTATCTGGCATTTGTCCAGGCTGCTCTTTATGATGGCATTTCTCTGTCTAGGCAAGTTATGAGTGTAATCTATATAACCCCAACCCTTGATTTTCCTATATCAAGCTAAACTCTGCTGTTTTATGTACATTCTGACGTATGGCTGATCGATGCAGCTTATCAAGCAAGCATATCTTGGTATCAAGGATGATCAAACTTCCTGCTGGCATTCAGCTGTGGATATAAGGAACAATAAGCAGCACATTGTTTGCGTAAATTTTTGCCTTTTATCTCTGATCTATCATTGGGTTTTCGGTGACATCGTCTGTGTTCACAGTGTACACTTCTGGAGTAAGCTCTTCATTCCATGGAGTCACAGTATCAAACAGAAACAATGCATGCACTGCGTGAGGAGATTTTGTTTTGCTGATTTGTTATGTGTCGGTTGACAGCTTGACCCACACCTTTTTCATGTGGGAAATGGTGAAGCAAATTTTGAGACGGTTGTGTCATGAGGAAATTAGGTGCAGAGTGCAAACCGTGTGAATTAATGCCAAAATGCTCGTGACATGGTGTATGAAGTACGGCGGCTGTATGGGGACATGGAAATGTTATGAAAACTGTGATCCTGCGGTGGCAATGGTGGAGAGTACAAAATGAGGCTAGGAGCCACTATAAAAGACACCCTAATGTGGGGTTATTTTCAGCTCGGTAGTACAGTACTTCTACCTGAAAGCCGATTCCAGTCTGGACTTCATTCTTGGGTTTCATGAGACGGCAATACATCTCCAAGTTGTCACTTGTTACAACTCATTACCCATGTAGTATAATATATTATCATCCTCATTGACGGTGGCCATTAAATACAGTGTCATCAGCTCTAAAATAGAGGGAGAACTTCCTTTCATCTTCACCACTACCTCCATCTCGCTGGTTCAAGTCGTTGCATTATGCACTATGTGATTAAGGTAGAATTAATTAACACATCGACTTGAACCAGTGAGATGGATTAAGATAGTGCTGGTCGGTGAAGATGAAAGGACGTCCTCGCTCTATTTTGGATGTTACACTCCTGTATTTGACGATCGCCGCCAATGAGGATAATGATATATTCTACATGGACGGTCAAGCAACCTGGCCCAGGATTTGCTCAGGTTACATGTCAATTCTCCGACTGTCTAAATCTGCACATAGATTGCTGAATCAAATCTAGCATAGTACTTTTTTTTTTCAAAATTGGAAATCTAAATTTCCATTAGCCAAACAGCTCAGCAGTGTCGCTGGCTACAAGACCTTGCACGACCTGCTTACGTACCAAACACCGCCAATGCGTTCGCCACTTCATTACATGCAGATTAAGACTAGCAAAGAACTTGATCTCCTTGAATAGGATACCATTTGGCACCAGATCGTGATCACTGGAATTGAGAGCAACAATAACAATAGCTGAATCCGAGTGAACCTGAACTTTGTCCATACCCCAACCCTGTGCTGCATATAAGCTTTGAAGGCAGGCTGTAGCTTTTGCTTGACAGGGGTCCAGAACATGTTGCAAGAAGTCGGCACCGGCTCCCATCGGCTGTCCAATGTTATCTCTGACAATGAAGCCCCATCCGCCATGGCCGGACTCGCCCCGCATACTGCCGTCGATATTTATTTGGATCACATCTTTCACACGCTGCAAAAAACTTCCAACTGTCTTTAGGGGCTGACACTTCCATTCTATTTTTATTTTTTCTTGAGGGGGGGCACTTACATTCTAGAAATATATGGCAGTAGTTGACAAAATGGAGAAACAAAGAAAAAAAAGAAAGAACCGGCAACAACAGCTAGCAGCAAAAAGAAAAACTACCTAGCGTTATTTGAGGTGAGGGAGTCAATCCCATGTGCTGGCTGTTGATTATTAGGAGGAAGCTTAATAAATCATCTTCCACCTTCCAAGGCGCATCTTCAATTCTCTCCCAAACCAACGCGCCGCTCCTCCTCCTCCATTAGGCTAGTCATAATGGGAGTAACATAAGTAGTAACATAGATACCACATAAGCAAAAAAGATGACGTGTCATGTAATTAAAGAGGAGAGAGACAAATAGAGTAACATAAGGCTGCTCATAGTGGGGAGTAACTTAGACTAGTGTCATATGCATGACACTAGTCTAAGTTACTACCTTCATAATGCAAAATAACATGATAGTAGTGTCATAGATGGCTTCATTTATTAGCTTGTGGACTCATCTTGTCTTGGGAAGCGCTATGTTACAGTAACATATTATGTTACCACCTCACATTAAATACTTGCCACATAAGCAAAAATTTCTTGAAATGTGCTATGTTACTAGCTAAGTTACTCCCACTGTGACTAGCCTAATATATTACCATCACATAGCGGTTTTCAATACAAAATGAGTCTACAAAGCAATAAATGAAGATATGCATGTTACTACACCTATGACACTTCCCACTATGAAGGTGGTAACATGGACTAGTAACATATGTATGTTACTAGTCTAAGTTACTTCCCACTATGACTAGCCTTACACCCTCGCTCCCTCTCTCTCTCGTTCGTCCGTGGGCGTGCTGTGATCTAATCCACTGGATCTCGCTCACGCGGATTGGCCTCTCATCCGACGCCTCCGCGCGTTCCTTGTCCGCTCCTCTCCATGCTGCGTGCCCTCCTTTCTCTCTATAAATGGCCTTGCTCGCCATCCAATCCCTTCACCTTGCTCCTCAATCCAAAGTTCCAAACTCCAAACTTGAAAGCCAAGTACAGCCCCACCCCCCCTAAACCCATGGAGAGATAACTCATTCAACTGCAACCAATCCATCCTTCTGTTCCATTCATCCATGGAGATATCTTAGACTAGCCACAGTGGGAGTAACTTCAGCAGTAACATCGAGTCCAACTCAGCAAATTTGATTATGTGGCAGTGAGTTAATGAGGAAAGAGGTAGTTATATTAACTTAGCTAGTTACTGTAACATCACATGTTCCAATGCAATATGAGTCTATAACCTAATAAATGAAGCTTTGCATGTTACCACACTTATGTTACTACCCACTATGAAGGTAATAACATAATGTAAGGATATGTGTATGTTACTAGTGTATGTTACTCACCATTGTGGCTAGTCTTACTCCCTCCATTCCCTTATACAAGGCCACAAACTCAGATTATAGGTACCAAGGTAAAATTTAATGACTGCTTTGCAAGCTAACTCTTCTTCTCGTTAACCGGGATCATTAATATGCCCACATGCATGCAAGGAAGGAATGAGAAGGAAATAACACAGTGTCATTATGACTACATGCATGCAAGTATTAAATAAGTTGCTACTACAAGAAAACATCATTAATTTTTACCTCGATTAATGTTAGTGGCCTTGTATAGATGCAAAACGTAATTTTTGGCCTTGTATAAAGGAATACAGGGAGTATTTGCAATTTGGCAGAGGGAACCCCTCCAAGCAGATCACCTCCGGCAACATGGCAGGCGGCCTCCTCTCCCTCCTTGGTTAATCTCCGCCGATTATGTACTACTCCCTCTGTAAACTAATATAAGAGTGTTTAGATCTCTAAAATAGTTATCTAAACGCTCTTATATTAGTTTACAGAGGGAGTACTTATCACATAGGTACTAATTAATTCTTCTTCACAAGTTATTAGCAGTGTTTGTTGGGGAACGTAGTAGAAATTCAAAATTTTCTACGCATCACCAAGATCAATCTATGGAGTAATCTAGCAACGAAGGAAGGGGAGTGCATCTACATACCCTTGTAGATCGCTAAGCGGAAGCGTTACAAGAACGCGGATGAAGGAGTCATACTTGCAGCGATTCAGATCGCGGTTGATTCCGATCTAAGCACCGAACAACGGTGCCTCCACGTTCAACACACGTACAGCCCGGGGACGTCTCCTCCTTCCCGATCCAGCAAGGGGAGAGGAGAAGTTGAGGGAGAACTCGAACCACGACGGCATGGTGGTGATGGAGCTCGTGGTTCTCGGCGAGGCTTCGCCAAGCACTACGGAGGAGGAGGAGGTGTTGGAGGAGGAGAGGGCTGCGCCGAGGGAAGGTGCGGCTGCCCTCTCTCTCACTATATATAGGGGAAGGGAGGAGGAGGCGCCTAGGGTTCCCTAGGGAGGCGGCGGCCATAGGGGAAACCCTAGATGGGTTTTGGCGCCCCACCCCTAGGAAACTTGCCCCCCTCCCAAGCCGGGAGGGTGGCTGCCCTAGGGGTGGCGCCCCACCTCTCCAGTTACGTGAGATGGGGTGGGAGGCGCTCAGCCCCTTAGTGGGCTGATGTGCCCTCTCCCTTGGCCCATAAGGCCCCCAAAGCTTGTCGGGGCCTCAAATCCCTTTCGGACATCTTGGTCATCACTGGTACCCCGGAACAATTTGGACTCCAATACCCTTCGTCCAATATACCGATCTTCACCTCCGGACCATTAGGAGCTCCTCGTCATGTCCGGGATCTCATCCGGGACTCCGAACAACCTTCGGTAACCACATACTATTTCCCATAACAACTCTAGCGTCACCGAACCTTAAGTGTGTAGACCCTACGGGTTCGGGAACCATGCAGACATGACCGAGACGTTCTCCGCTCAATAACCAACAGCGGGATCTAGATACCCATGTTGGCTCCCACATGTTCCACGATGATCTCGTCAGATGAACCACGATGTCAAGGATTCAAGCAATCCCGTATGCAATTCCGTTTGTCTAGCGGTATTGTACTTGCCCGAGATTCGATCGTCGGTATGCCGATACCTTGTTCAATCTCGTTACCGGCAAGTCTCTTTACTCGTTCCGTAACACACCATCCCGTGATCAACCCCTTGATCACATTGTGCACATTATGATGATGTCCTACTGAGTGGGCCCAGAGGTACCTCTCCGTCATACGGAGTGGCAAATCCCAGTCTCTATTCGTGCCAACCCAAGACACTTTCGGAGATACCGTAGTGCACCTTTATAGCCACCCGATTCGTTGTGACGTTTGGTACACCAAAGCATTTCTACGGTATCCGGAGTTGCACAATCTCATGGTCTAAGGAAATGATACTTGACATTAGAAAAGCTTTAGCATACGAACTACGATCTTTGTGCTAGGCTTAGGATTGGGTCTTGTCCATCACATCATTCTCCTAATGATGTGATCCCATTATCAACGACATCCAATGTCCATGGTCAGGAAACCGTAACCATCTATTGATCAACGAGCTAGTCAACTAGAGGCTTACTAGGGACATGGTGTTGTCTATGTATCCACACATGTATTGCGGTTTCCGGTCAATACAATTATAGCATGAATAATAAACGATTATCATGAACAAGGAAATATAATAATAATAACTAATTTATTATTGCCCCTAGGGCATATTTCCAACAGTCTCCCACTTGCACTAGAGTCAATAATCTAGTTCACATCGCCATGTGATTAACACTCAGAGGTCACATTGCCATGTGACCAACATCCAAAGAGTTTACTAGAACCAATAATCTAGTTCACATCACTATGTGATTAACACTCAATGAGTTCTGGGTTTGATCATGTTATGCTTGTGAGAGAGGTTGTAGTCAACGGGTCTGCAATATTCAGATCCCTATGTGTTTCACAAAACTCTATGTCATATCGTAGATGCTGCTACCACGTTCCACTTGGAGCTATTCCAAATTGTTGCTCCATTATACGTATCCGGTATCTCTACTCAGAGCTATCCGGATAGGTGTTAAGCTTGCATCGACGCAACTCTTTACGTCGAACTCTTCATCACCTCCATAACCGAGAAACATATCCTTATTCCTCTAAGGACAATTTTGACCGCTATCTGATGATCCATTCCTGGATCATTCTTGTACCCCTTGACTGACTCATGGAAAGGCACACTCCCGGTGCGGTACACAGCATAGCATACTATAGAGCCTACGTCTGAAGCATAGGGGACGACCTTCGTCCTTTCTCTCTCTTCTGCCGTGGTCGAGCTTTAGCTCTTAACTTCATACCTTACAACTCAGGCAAGAACTCCTTCTTTGACTGATCCATCTTGAACACCTTCAAGATCATGTCATGGTATGTGCTCATCTGAAAGTATCATTTAGCGTTTTCGATCTATCCTCATAGATCTTGATGCTCAATGTTTAAGCAGCTTATTCCAGGTTTTCTATTGAGAAACACTTTTCAAATAACCCTATATGCTTTCCAGAAATTCTACATCATTTCTGATCAACAATATGTCAACAACATATACTTATCAGAAATTCTATAGTGCTCCCACTCACTTCTTTGGAAATACAAGTTTCTCATAAACTTTGTATAAACCCAAAATCTTTGATCATCTCATCAAAGCGTATATTCCATCTCCGAGATGCTTACTCCATCCTTAGAAGGGTTCTTTGGAGCTTTGCATACTTGTTAGCGTCTTTCGGGATTGACAAAACCTTCGGTTGTATCACATACAACCTTTCCTCAAGGATATCGTCGAGAAACAATGTTTTGACATCCTATCTGCAAGATTTCATAAATGCAGCTAATGCTAACATGATTCCGACGGACTTAAGCATCGCTACGGGTGAGAAAATCTCATCGTAGTCAACTCCTTGAACTTGTGAAAAACTCTTCGCCACAAGTTGAGCTTCATAGACGGTAACATTACCGTCCACGTCCGTCTTTTTCTTAAAGATCCATTTATCTCAATGGCTTGCCTATCATCGGGCAAGTCCACCAAAGTCCATGCTTTGTTCTGATACACGGATCCTATCTCGGATTTCATGGCTTCTAACCATATGTCGGAATCCGGGCCCACCATCGCTTCTCCATAGCTCGTAGGTTCATTGTTGTCTAGCAATATGACCTTCAAGGCATGATTACTGTACCACTCTGAAGTAGTACGCATCCTTGTCACCCTACGAGGTTCGGTAGTGACTTGATCCGAAGTTTCATGATCACCATCATCAACTTCCACTTCAATTGATGTAGGTGCCACAGGAACAACTTCTCGTGCCCTGCTACACACTGGTTCAAGTGATGGTTCAATAACCTCATCAAGTCTCCACCATCCCCCCACTCAATTCTTTCGAGAGAAACTTTTCCTCGAGAAAGGACCCGTTTCTAGAAACAATAACTTTTCTTCCGGATCTGAAATAGGAGGTATACCCAACTGTTTTGGGTGTCCTATGAAGATGTATTTATCCGCTTTGGGTTCGAGCTCATCAGGATGAAACTTTTTCATATAATCGTCGCAGCCCCAAACTTTCAAGAAACGACAGCTTAGGTTTCTCTAAACCATAGTTCTTACGGTGTCATCTCAACGGAACTATGTGGTGCCCTATTAAAGTGAGTGCGGTTGTCTCTAATGCCTAACCCATGAACGATAGTGGTAGTTCGATAAGAGACATCATGGTACGCACCATATTCAATAGGGTGCAACTATGATGTTCGGACACACCATCACACTATAGTGTTCCAGGCGGTATTAGTTATGAAACAATTTCCACAATGTCTTAACTGTATACCAAACTCATAACTCAGATACTCATCTCTATGATCATATCATAGACATTTTATCCTCTTTTCACGAAGATCTTCAACTTCACTCTGAAATTACTTGAACCTTTCAATAATTCAGACTTGTGTTTCATCAAGTAAATATACTCAACATCTACTCAAATCATCTGTGAAGTAAGAACACAACGATATCCACTGCATGCCTCAGCACTCATTGGAATACACACATCAAAATGTGTTACTTCCAACAAGTTGCTTTCTTGTTCCATCTTACTGAAAACGAGGCTTTTCAGTCATCTTGCCCATGTGGTATGATTTCCATGTCTCAAGTGAGTCCAAACGATCCATCTGCATGGAGTTTCTTCATGCGTACACACCAATAGACATGGTTCGCATGTCTCAAACTTTTCAAAAACGAGTGAGTCCAAAGATCCATCAACATGGAGCTTCTTCATGCGTTTTATACCAATATGACTTACATGGCAGTGCCACAAGTAGGTGGTACTATCATTACTATCTTATATCTTTTGGCATGAACATGTGTATCACTACGATCGAGATTCAATAAACCATTCATTTTAGGTGCAAGACCATTGAAGCTATTATTCAAATAAACAGAGTAACCATTATTCTCTTTAAATGAATAACCGTATTGCATTAGACATAATCCAATCATGTCTATGCTCAATGCAAACACCAAATAACAATTATTTAGGTTTAACACCGATCCCGATGGTAGAGGGAGCGTGCGACGTTTGATCACATCAACCTTGGAGATACTTCCAACACATATCGTCACCTCGCCTTTAGCTAGTCTCCATTTATTCTGTAGCCTATTATTTTGAGTTACTAACACTTAGCAACCAAACCGGTATCTATTACCATGGTGCTACTAGGAGTACTAGTAGAGTACACATTAATATAATGTATATCAATATATACATCGACCTTGCTGCCTTCTTATCTACCAAGTATCTAGGGTAATTCTGCTCCAGTGACCATTCCCCTTATTACAGAAGCACTTAGTCTCGGGTTTGGGTTCAACCTTGGGTTTCTTCACTAGAGCAGCAGCTGATTTGCCGTTTCATGAAGTATCCTTTCTTGCCCTTGCCCTTCTTGAAACTAGTGGTTTCACTAACCATCAACAATTGATGCTCCTTCTTGATTTCTACTTTCGCGGTGTCAAACATCGCGAATATTTCAAGGATCATCATATCTATACCTGATATGTTATAGTTCATCACGAAGCTCTAGCAGCTTGGTGGCAATGACTTTGGAGAAACATCACTATCTCATCTGGAAGATCAACTCCCACTCGATTCAAGTGATTGTTGTACTCAGACAATTTGAGCTCAAGCTCAACGATTGTGCTTTTCTCCCTTAGTTTGCAGGCTAAGAAAATCGTCGGAGGTCTTATACCTCTTGACGTGGGCACGAGCCTGAAATCCCAATTTCAGCCCTCGAAACATCTCATATGTTCCGCGACGTTTCGAAATCGTCTTCATTGCCTCAATTCTAAACCGTTTAACTGAACTATCACGTAGTTATCAAAACGTGTATGCCAAATGTTCGCAATATCCATAGACGACGTTTGAGGTTCAGCACACCGAGCGGTGCATTAAGGACATAAGCCTTCTACGCAGCAATGAGGACAATCCTCAGTTTACGGACCCAGTCCGCATAATTGCTACTATCAACTCTCAACTAAATTTTCTCTAGGAACATATCTAAAACAGTAGAACTAAAGCGCGAGCTACGACATAATTTGCAAAAACCTTATGACTATGTTCAGGATAACTAAGTTCATCTTATGAACTCCCACTCAGATAGACATCCCTCTAGTCATCTAAGTGATTACATGATCTGAGTCAACTAGGCCGTGTCCGATCATCACGTGAGACGGACTAGTCATCATCGGCGAACATCTTCATGTTGATCGTATCTACCATACGACTCATGCTCGACCTTTCGGTCTCTTGTGTTCCGAGGCCATGTCTGTACATGCTAGGCTCGTCAAGTCAACCTAAGTGTTTTGCGTGTGTAAATCTGGCTTACACCCGTTGTATGTGAACGTTAGAAACTATCACACCCGATCATCACGTGGTGCTTCGAAATGACGAACTTTCGCAACGGTGCCTAGTTAGGGGGGACACTTTCTTGAAATTTTAATGAGGGATCATCTTATTTAAGCTACCGTCGTTCTAAGCAAATAAGATGTAAAACATGATAAACATCACATGCAATCAAATAGTGACATGATATGGCCAATATCATTTTGCTCCTTTGATCTCCATCTTCGGGGCGCCATGATCATCTTCGTCACCGGCATGACACCATGATCTCCATCATCGTGTCTCCATGAAGTTGTCTCGACAACTATTACTTCTACTACTATGGCTAACGGTTTAGCAATAAAGTAAAGTAATTACATGGCGTTTTTCAATGACACGCAGGTCATACAATAAATTAAGACAACTCCTATGGCTCCTGCCGGTTGTCATATTCATCGACATGCAAGTCGTGATTCCTATTACAAGAACATGATCAATCTCATACATCACATATCATTTATCACATTCTTTTTGGCCATATCACATCACATAGCATACCCTGCAAAAACAAGTTAGACGTCATCTAATTGTTGTTTGCATGTTTTACGTGGCTGCTGTGGGTTTCTAGCAAGAACGTTTCTTACCTACGCAAAAACCACAACGTGATATGCCAATTACTATTTACCCTTCATAAGGACCCTTTTCATCGAATCGGATCCAACTAAAGTGGGAGAGACTGGCACCCGCTAGCCACCTTATGCAACAAGTGCATGTCAGTCGGTGGAACCTGTCTCACGTAAGTGTACGTGTAAGGTCGGTCTGGGCCGCTTCATCCCACGATGCCGCCGAATCAAGATAAGACTAGTAACGGCAAGTAAATTGACAATATCGACGCCCACAACTGCTTTGTGTCCTACTCGTGCATAGAAACTACGCATAGACCTAGCTCATGATGCCACTGTTGGGGAACGTAGCAGAAATTCAAAATTTTCTACGCATCACCAAGATCAATCTATGGAGTAATCTAGCAACGAGGGAAGGGGAGTGCATCTACATACCCTTGCAGATCGCTAAGCGGAAGCGTTACAAGAACGCGGATGAAGGAGTCGTACTACGCAGCGATTCAGATCGCGGTTGATTCGATCTAAGCACCGAACAAGCGGTGCCTCGCGTTCATCACACGTACAGCCGGGGACGTCTCCTCCTTCTTGATTCAGCAAGGGAGAGGAGAAGTTGAGGAGAACTCTGACAACCACGACGGCATGGTGGTGATGGAGCTCGTGGTTCTCTGGCAGGGCTTCGCCAAGCACTACGGAGGAGGAGGAGGTGTTGGAGGAGGGAGAGGGCTGCGCCAGGGGAAGGGTGCGGCTGCCCTCTCTCTCTCTCTCTCTCTCTCTCACTATATATATAGGGGGAAGGCAGGAGGGGGAGGCGCCCTAGGGTTCCCTAGGGGAGGGGCGTCAGCCATAGGGGAAACCCTAGATGGGTTTTGGCGCCCCCACCCCCTAGGAAACTTGCCCCCCAAGCCGGGAGGGGTGGCTGCCCTAGGGGTGGCGCCCCCACCTCTCCAGGTTACGTGAGATGGGGTGGGAGGGGCGCTCAGCCCCTTAGTGGGCTGATGTGCCCTCTCCCCTTGGCCCATAAGGCCCGCCAAAGCTTGCCGGGGCCTCCGAAACCCCTTTCGGACACGCTCGTCATCACCTGGTACCCCCGGAACAATTCCGGACTCCAATACCCTTCGTCCAATATACCGATCTTCACCTCCAGACCATTCCGGAGCTCCTCGTCATGTCCGGGATCTCATGCGGGACTCCGAACAACCTTCGGTAACCACATACTATTTCCCATAACAACTCTAGCGTCACCGAATCTTAAGTGTGTAGACCCTATGGGTTCGGGAACCATGCAGACATGACCGAGACGTTCTCCGGTCAATAACCAACAGCGGGATCTGGATAACCATGTTGGCTCCCACATGTTCCACGATGATCTCATCGGATGAACCACGATGTCAAGGATTCAAGCAATCCCGTATGCAATTCCCTTTGTCTAGCGGTATTGTACTTGCCCGAGATTCGATCGTCGGTATGCGATACCTTGTTCAATCTCGTTACGGCAAGTCTCTTTACTCGTTCCGTAACACATCATCCGTGATCAACCCCTTGGTCACATTGTGCACATTATGATGATGTCCTACCGAGTGGGCCCAGAGATACCTCTCCGTCACACGGAGTGACAAATCCAGTCTCGATTCGTGCCAACCCAATGACACTTCGGAGATACCGTAGTGCACCTTTATAGCCACCCAGTTATGTTGTGACGTTTGGTACACCCAAAGCATTTCTACGGTATCCGGGAGTTGCAGAATCTCATGGTCTAAGGAAATGATACTTGACATTAGAAAAGCTTTAGCATCTGAACTACGATCTTTGTGCTAGGCTTAGGATTGGGTCTTGTCCATCACATCATTCTCCTAATGATGTGATCCCGTTATCAACGACATCCAATGTCCATGGTCAGAAATCGTAACCATCTATTGATCGTGAGCTAGTCAACTAGAGGCTTACTAGGGACATGGTGTTGTCTATGTATCCACACATGTATTGCGGTTTCCGGTCAATACAATTATAGCATGAATAATAAACGATTATCATGAACAAGGAAATATAATAATAATAACTAATTTATTATTGCCTCTAGGGCATATTTCCAACAGTGTTGTGGTCTATGGCTTGTTCGTCTCTGTGGTTGATTGCCTTCCCCGGATACCTATCTCTAAAATCCCACAGACGAGGTGCATGCATATCTAATGGACTTTCTAATGACACCTAATCTATCTCTCTAATACCATGTCAAAATTAAATGGTAGTACTTTCAACAAGTAAAGCTGCATTCCTGACTTCTATCTTCATTAGAAATTTCTCTGGTTGTCTTTTTAGTGTCATCCATTTGGCAAGCACATACAGTGATCCTTATTGTCTTTAATTACCAATGGACCATGATGTTCCTTTTAAAAATCTTCAGTGAGTATTGCTTAATGAGCTTTCTTAGTTTGCTTGCTAGAATGCAAATAGAGTTAGTTGCTGCTGTTTACGGTACTACAACAAAAGGCTTTATGTTTATGTTTTCACCTCACCATTTCCTAGTAGAGTTAGTTAAAGGTGTCAAAGTGTAAACCACAAAACCAATAAGTAAGTTGTTTTGTTTTACATAGAAGAGTAATTAAATAGTAGAAGCTGCCATGATAATAAAAATGCCTTATGTTTCCGCACTATTGACTGGCTGATTACTGCAAGCGTACAACACATGCCTCTGTTGAGTAGATATCCTGATGAGTTATGTTGATGATTTAGTAGGATGTATGAATTAATAATCTGAAATCATTTATTTTCTATACATGTATTTGTCCTGCATGGAAACTGAAGCTGCATTTGCAGTTTTATATTTTCTCTTGAGAGAATTTGCTATCTAAAATTTCAATCAGTGTATTGACACCCTGCTCCTTGTTTGATACTTGTGACGGCAAGATGCTCGCGAGCAGGAGCCGGTGCTAGGTAACATATAGATTTTCGGACAAGTCAATTCGAGCCATGGAAGGTTGGTGTAAAAATTACATATGCATCAACGTTTGTTTGTTCGATGCAAAGAGATATGGTTTACTGTCGTTACATGCATCTCTTGGATCTTGGATTTAAAGTTGAGATGGGTTTTTCCCATCGGTTTCAAAGCTCACTCAATGCACGAAAACGCGTTATGTTGCCGAAATTTCTAGCAAAAAATCCCCCGACTTGTCAAAAATTTGGCCTTGTTTGTAAGAAAACAAAAAATTTAGGGTCTCGGCTGCAAGATGCTAGGTCTTGTTTGTAAGAAAATAAAAACTTTAGGGCGTCAGCTGCAAAAATCGAACAAAGCCTGCCATCCGACTCGGCGTGTTCCTCGCCGGCTCCTCTCCATGCTACATTTTTTGTTTTACCGTAACCCCAAGTCGAATGTCCAAATAATTAGACATAAATAATTAGATATCATCTGAGGTAGTGGGTTTTACAAATGTATTCATTATGATGGCAATCAAATAATTAGACATAAATAACTAGATATCACCCATCTCAAGATTTTCCACAGGTTATATGTCAATTCTCTAACAATAAATCTACACATAAATTGCTGGATCAAATCTAGAAAAAAATTCAGGGAGCCGATATGCATGCTTTTGAGGCTCGGAGCGGCGCGGATGAAGTCCTCGAGATCCTTGATCGAGGACAAACACTTGTGAAAGCAGAGCCCGATGAGGGAGGAAGGAGGAAGGTGCCCCGCTGTTGTGGCATTGTGATCCTTGTGCATTAATTCTCTTGGAAATATCTCACTATATTTAGCTTCGGCTGGGTTAGTAAATGTTCTTCATCATTATGCTTTCCCCCCTAGGTTCTCTGATCACCAGGCAGTAGAGCTTGGTGGTCTGAATGATGAACCTGCAGGCCGTTGTTTTACTCGCGTTCCTGTCAGTAGAGCTTGGTCATCTCAATGATGAACCAGCAGGGTTCCTAAAAGGTGTGTTCCTTAATCCGGTCCGTTCAGCGATGGTAGGATGTATGCGAGCCTGGTCTGCTACTAGGAGTAGGAGGCAAAGTACATTTCATCTAAATGAATGTTCCACGCGAAAATCCCCTTTTACAGAAGCCAAAACCCCATTTTTTGCTGACATTTGTTTGTACTTCACTATACCGGGAGAGGATACAAATGCTGGGGATTTACACCTGATCAACTTATCTCGTGTGACGGGTTACAAAGGATATGTATTGTAGTGGTGACCTTGGTCTATACTGATCCATATTGTGGGAGGAGGGGGGCATCGCCCCCCCCCCATCCCCAGCCCACTCCACTACAGCCCAAGCCTTTTGGCGACAGGCCCTATGGCTAGGGGAGGATAAGAAGCAGAACGGAAGCTGGCTTCTCTGATCATGAGCTCGAGCTTGAGTTCTCTCTGTGCACCGACCACCCACAGCTTGACAACCACGGAAGCTGGCTTCTCTGATCATGAGCTCGAACTTGAGTGCTCTCTATGCACTAACCACCCACGGCTTAACAACCACAGAAGCTAGCTTGACTGGCCTCAGAACTTGGGAGCTATGAAAATGGCAGGCGTCGTATAAAAGCATACTCACTCTCACAGGAGGAGCTGCCCACCCATCCATTCGAATCCCAGCGGCGCAGCAGGCAAGAAGCTCCCTCCAGCGAGAAGACCTGGCGCAGAAGCTCCCTCCAGCGAGAGAAGACCGTCGCAGAAGATCCCTCCACGGAGAAGACCAGCGCAACAGCAAAGGGAGCCTCCGGCGACCCGCATCCCACCGACAATGTAGCCCTACAACTAGATCTTTGAATTGTTGTTCTTCCCTTAGTAGTTTGTTGTTTGCGTTTTCTCGTTCTCACGTAGTAGATTGTTTTTTGCTTCAGATGCCGCCCAAGGAGGAGGCCAAGGGGAAGAGCAAGGAAAAGGATACCAAGGGGAAGAGTAAGGAGGAGAAGGAGAAGGCAGTGGAGAAGGAACGCCTCACCCACCCACTGCGGCAAGTTTCTCAATGAAGCCATGACCACTTCGCCACACTCCAGAGGAGTGCAAGAAGATGAAGGCCAAGCGGGCCAGGCAAGGGTAGGCATATGCGGTCATCGTTAGGATGATATCATATTAATATTGTGTGTGTCCCTATATATTCTTCGTGCCTAATATCGTTCGTGCCGTATACTAGTTGGTAGTCTTCTCGGTTGACGACATATGCCAATGAATGTAAATATGGTTTTGCTGCCGATCAAAGTATACAAGCATTAGTAACTGAGGGTACCACTTCCAGAACGGAGGGTGCTGGTGGCTTCGTCGGACACAAGAAGTGGTCCTTTCCTCGATTCGTCTCGGCAGGTTGTCTTTTTGGGCAAAGAATCTGTTAGGGGGGAGGGGGCATAATCGATGACCGATTCATCATGTTTTTGCCTAACCAATGTAAGATGTGATAACTTAAGCTCATTATCGCCGCTATAAAAATGATCATGAAACTTCTGCTCTAATTGCGACCATAAGAGAATTGAACCATGTGGTAAAGCAGCAAACCATGAAAATGCGGTGCCAATTAAAGATAATGGAAATAAACGCACTTTCAATTCTTCTATGGAACCTGCTTCACCTAACTGCTCTAGATACTGACTAACATGCTCCCATGCTTGTGCTAGCCTCATGATCATTAACCATGGAACCCTGCTGAACGATAACAATATCACCATTAGAATTTGCCAGATTGCTAAAAATCGACCTTTTGATCTCCTTTTGCTTGTTGCATTCCGAAATTTGTACATTAGGTGACTTAATACGCCACACTGTTTTATTGGCCTTGCTTGGAGAAATTTTTGTTGGCCGAGTAGCACCATAGCTCAAACGGCCTTGTGTGGCATAATAAAGCCTCTCGCAGGCCTTCTACATGTTGTCCACCCCATATGAAAAGCATAAGGAGCCATTGGGGGCTGCCCCCATCCTCCATTGAAGTCTCTCATGTAATATGGCGCATATGGGGTTTGTGACATCCGTGGTGTCAGTGTCCATGACCCATATGGCCTTACATAGAGTCGAAACTCTTGCTTCGGAGGCAATCTTGAACGCTTTGAATGTGATGGCCGATAAGATCTAGAACTGACCGATTGACTTGCATATTTGGATAGCAACATATCAAAAGTTGGCTTGATTCTCTTGCGCTTAGCTTCACTCTTTTCCCACTTGCCAACTTCTGAATTCTTGGGCTTGATAAATTTAACATGAGTATCTTCTTGCACTTGTGGTTGCCCCTCGAGTGCAGGATTTTTTATGGTGATCTTCAATACTTCCTTGCCATCGGGTTGCTTATCAAGCACAACCTCTCTTTCCAAGACTTTGTCGCCCTCTTTGCCTTTCCCGGGTTCACCAATAACAATATTATCTTTATTAGCAGATTCGGCTATGCTAGGCCGAATTAACATTTTCTTTCCCTCCAAGTCCATGGTGTTTATCGGGAAGGGATGTTTATCAACTTGCATCTCAGCAGAATTCAATCGTCCGTCATTAATGGCCGATTGTATCTTTCGCCTAAAAACATTGCAATCGTTAGTAGCATGAGAAAATGAATTATGGTACTTGCAATAAACACGCCGTTTTAGCTGCTCAAACGGCGGTATGGTGTGTGATATTCTAATCATCTTGTCTTGCAAAGAGCATCAAATATTCTATCACACTTAGATATATCAAAAGTGAACTTCATCTCATCATCACGATTCTTGCGAATCGGCTAAGAGCATTGCATGTATAGGGTTTGGCCTTTGAGGACCAAACAAACTCAGTAGTATAGACATCAACCTCATCGTCTGAATTATCATCATTGTATTCAACCATATGCATTCTAGGATGATCAGTTGTAGACCTATGAACCTCTTTACTTCGACTCTCTTGAGCCAAATCTTTTTTGTAAGACTTGGTTAATATTCAAAAACTCGTAACTTTCTAGCCTCTCTTTAATATGAGTTTTCAAGCCACTAAGAACAAGATCCACCAAGTCTCTCTCGCTTATCACCAAGCTATAACATCGGTTTTCTATATCTCTAAATCTCTTGACATAATCGGTGACCGATTCATCTTGTTTTTGCCTAACCGATGTAAGATGTGACAGCTTAAGCTCGTTATCGCCGCTATAAAAGTCATCATGAAACTTCTGCTCTAATTGCGACCATAAGAGAATTGAACCATGTGGTAAAGCAGCAAACCATGAAAATGCGGTGCCAGTTAAAGATAATGGAAATAAACGCACTTCCAATTCTTCTATGGAACCTGCTTCACCTGACTGCGCTAGATACTGACGAACATGCTCCCATGTTGTTTTTGTCCCTCTCCACTAAATTTAACAAAATCAGGAGCCTTGTAACCTTGAGGGTACAAAACCGCATCAAAGTGCTCAGGATAAGGCTTTTGGTACACACGACTCTTTACTTTCGGCTCGTTTTCGAAATTTCTAGGAACATCTTATGCAAATCATCCCTTAATTTAGCTAAAATTGGATCTGAGGTAGATGAAGATGTTTGTGGCAATGACATCGGAGCAACTTGAGTACTAGCTAGTGGTGCAACTTGTGGGATGGGTGCCGAACCATAGTTCAGTGAAAGACCAAACATGCTTGCGCCTATGGGTGGTGCGACAAAGTGATTCGGCGTTGACGCTGAATTGGGCACACTCATAATAGGATTATGATATGTAGGTGCAGCCACAAGCTGGTTGGTTTGACTAGGGTAAAAATTCAATGGCGTACTATATTGTTGTTGCATAGGAGGTGCCGATGAAATAGGTAAAGTTGGACTAGGGTTTTCAAATACACCAAGCTGGTTGGTTGGACTAGGGTGCAACTATGATGTTCGGACACACGATCACACTATCTTTGAGGTCATGTTGCTAGACAACAATGAACCTACGAGCTATGGAGAAGCGATGGTGGGCCCGGATTCCGACGAATGGCTCGAGCCATAAAATCCGAGAGAGGATCCATGACTTTGGAAGAAATACTTGATGGTCGTAAGGCCGTTGGGTACAGATGGATTTTAAAAGGAAGACAGAAAATGATGGTAAGTATCACCATTAAGAAAGCTCGACTTGTCGTTAAGATGTTTTCCAACAAGTTCAAGGAGTTGACTACGATGAGACTTTCTCACTCGTAGCGATGCTAAGAGTCTGTTGGAATTATATTAGCAATTACTGCATGGTTTATGAAATCTTGCAGATAGGATGTCAAAACATTGTTTCCTCGACGATATCCTTGAGGAAAGGTTGTATGTGATACAACCAGAAGGTTTTGTCAATCCTGAAAAACGCTAACAAATATGCAAAGCTCCAGCAATCCTTCTAAGGAATGGAGTAAGCATCTCGGAGTTGGAATGTACGCTTTGATCAAAGACTTTGGGTTTATACAAAGTTTATGAGAAACTTGTATTTCCAAAGAAGTGAGTGGGAGCACTATAGAATTTCTGATGAGTATATGTTATTGTTGATCAGAAATGATGTAGAATTTCTGGAAAGCATATAGGGTTATTTGAAAAGTGTTTTTCAATAGAAAACCTGGAATAAGCTGCTTGAACATTGAGCATCAAGATCTATGAGGATAGATCAAGAACGCTAAATGGTACTTTCAAATGAGCACATACCCTGACATGATCTTGAAGGTGTTCAAGATGGATCAGTCAAAGAAGGAGTTCTTGCCTGAGTTGTAAGGTATGAAGTTAAGAGTTAAAGCTCGACCACGGCAGAAGAGAGAGAAAGGACGAAGGTCATCCCCTGTGCTTCAGACATAGGCTCTATAGTATGCTATCTTGTGTACCGCACGGAAGTGTGCCTTGCCATGAGTCATCTAGGGTACAAGAATGATCCAGAACGGATCATTGGACAGCGGTCAAAATTGTCCTTGGAGTAAATAAGGACATGTTTCTCGATTATGGAGGTGATAAAGAGTTCGGCGTAAAGGGTTACGTCGATGCAAGCTTTAACACCTATCCGAATGACTCTGAGTAGCAAACCGGATACGTATAGTGGAACGACCATTTGGAATAGCTCCAAGTGGAGCGTGGAAGCAGCATTTACAATATGACATAGAGAATTGCGAAATACATACGGATCTGAATGTTGCAGACCCGTTGACTAAAACCTCTCTCACAAGCAAAACATGATCAAACCCCAGAACTCATTGAGTCTTAATCACATGGTGATGTGAACTAGTTTAGTGACACTAGTAAACTCTTGGATGTTGGTCACATGGCGATGTGACCTATCAGTGTTAATCACATGGCGATGTGAACTAGATTACTGACTCTAGTGCAAGTGGAAGACTGTTGGAAATATGCCCTAGAGGCAATAATAAATTAGTTATTATTATTATATTTCCTTATTCATGATAATCGTTTATTATCCATGCTATAATTGTATTGATAGGAAACTCAGATACATGTGTGGGTACATAGACAACACCATGTCCCTAGTAAGCCTCTAGATGACTAGCTCGTTGATCAATAGATGGTTACGGTTTCCTGACCATGGACATTGGATGTCGTTGATAACGGGATCACATCATTAGGAGAATGATGTGATGGACAAGACCCAATCCTAAGCCTAGCACAAGATCGTGCAGTTCGTATGCTAAAGCTTTTCTAAATGTCAATTATCTTTTCCTTAGACCATGAGATTGTGCAACTCCCGGACACCGTAGAAGTGCTTTGGGTGTGCCAAACGTCACAACGTAACTGGGTGGCTATAAAGGTACACTACGGGTATCTCCGAAAGTGTCTGTTGGGTTGGCACGAATCGAGACTGGGATTTGTCACTCCGTGTGACGGAGAGGTATCTCTGGGCCCATTCGGTAGGACATCATCATAATGTGCAGAATGTGACCAAGGGGTTGATCACGGGATGATGTGTTACGGAACGAGTAAAGAGACTTGCCGGTAACGAGATTGAACAAGGTATCGGGATACCGACGATCGAATCTCGGGCAAGTACAATACCGCTAGATAAAGGGAATTGTATACGGGATTGATTGAGTCCTTGACATCGTGGTTCATCCGATGAGATCATCGTGGAACATGTGGGAGCCAACATGGGTATCCAGATCCCGCTGTTGGTTATTGACCGGAGAACGTCTGGGCATGTCGCATGGTTCCCGAACCCGTAGGGTCTACACTTAAGATTCGATGGCGCTAGGGTTATAGGAATAGATATACGTGGTTACCGAATGTTATTGAGTCCGGATGAGATCCCGGACGTCACGAGGAGTTCGGAATGGTCCGGAGGTAAAGATTTATATATGGGAAGTCCTGTTTTGGTCATAGGAAAAGTTTGGGTTTTATCGGTAATGTCTTGGGACCACGGGAGGGTCCTGGGTTCACCAAGTGGGGCCACCGGCCCAGAGGGCTGCATGGGCCAAGTGTGGGAGGGGACCAGCCCCAGGTGGGCTGGTGCGCCCCCCCCACAAGGGCCTAAGGCACCTAGGGTTTGGGGAGGGGGGCGCCTCCACCTTGCTTGGGGGGCAAGTTTCCCCCTCTCCCCCCTTGGCCGCCACCCTAGATGGGTTTGGGGCTGCCGCACCCCTTGGGGTGGAAACCCTAGAGGGGGTGCACCCCCTTCCCTCTCCCCTATATATACTTGAGGTTTTGGGGATGCTATACACATGAGTTTCCACCTCTCCCTGGCGCAGCCCTACCTCTCTTTCTCCTCATCTCTCGCGGTGCTTGGCGAAGCCCTGCTGGAATACCACGGTCCTCCATCACCACTACGCCGTTGTGCTACTGCTGGAAGGAATCTTCCCCAACCTCTCCCTCTCTCCTTGCTGGATCAAGGCATGGGAGACGTCACCGGGCTGTACGTGTGTTGAACGCGAAGGTGCCGTCCGTTCGGCACTAGGATCTCCGGTGATTTGGATCACGACGAGTACGACTCCTTCAACCCCGTTCTCTTGAACGCTTCCGCTTAGCGATCTACAAGGGTATGTAGATGCACTCCCCTCTCTCTCGTTGCTAGTCTCTCCATAGATAGATCTTGGTGACTTGTAGGAAAATTTTGAATTTCTGCTACGTTCCCCAACACCCTCCCCCTCATCTCTTGTTGCCCTTCGACCAAAACACAAAGTTAGTTGCGGGCCGTATGTTGACATGCATTTGCAGTCGAGGACAAACACTAGCAATTTGCAGCCGAGCATGACACTTGTAGTTCTAAGCCTAGTGTCAAACATGCCGTTGCGGTCGGGGACGACAATTGCAGTTGCAAGTCTAGTGTCGGGCATGGAACTTCCAATCACCCTCTCTCGCCCCTCCACCACTGCCAACTGATAAAATTAAAATGTTAGTGGGCGCGACACTTGCAGTTGCAAGACTAGTATCGGGCATGCAACTCCCAACCCTCTTCTATCGTCCACTTCAAAAAATGACAGTTGCATTCGGGTGTATGGCCATGCAGTTGCAGTCAGGTGTGTAGACATGCAGTTGTGGTCGAGGGTGACACTTGCAGTTAGAAGCCTATTGTCAGACGTGCGACTGCGCCCCCTCTCCGACAAAACTACAAGGCCAGTTGCATTCGTGAAGGAGACATGCAGTGTCAGTCGAGGGCGACACTTGCACTTGCAAGTCTAGTATCGGACTTGCAACTCCCACCCCTCTCCCGCCATCCACTTACAAAACAAATGTCAGTTGCATTTGGTGTGTGTGGGCATGCAATTGCGGTTGAGGGAGGCACTTGCAGTTGAAGGCCTACAGTTGGATATGCAATCCCCCCCCCCCTCCAGCAAAAAACACAAGGTCAGTTGTAGTCGAGTGTGTAGGCATGCAGCTGCGGGCGAGGGTGACACATGCAGTTGCAAGCCTACTATCGGACATGAAACTAAAAATATCTGTTGCATTCGGGTGTGTGGGCATGCAGTTGCATTCGGGAGTGTAGGCACGCAGTTGCAGTCGAGAGCGGCACTTGCAGTTGCAATCCTACTATTGTATGTGCAACTACCCCTTCTCCCTCTCCGACAACAACACAAGGCCAGTTGCAGTTGGGAAAGAGAAATGCAGTTGGAGTCAAGGGTGACACTTGTAGTTGCAACTCTAGTGTCTGACATGCAACTCCCAACCCTCTCCTATAGCCCACTTACAAAACAAATGCCAGTTGCAGTCGGGTGTGTGGCCATGCAGTTGCACTCGGCTGTGTAGGCATGCAGTTGTGGTCGAGGGCGACACTTGCAATTGAAAGCCTACGACGTGCAACTGCCCCTCTACTCCCTGATAACCCACAAGTGTAGGGGATCGCAACAGCTTTCGAGGGTAGAGTATTCAACCCAAATTTATTGATTCGACACAAGGGGAGCCAAAGAATATTCTCAAGTATTAGCAACTGAGTTGTCAATTCAGCCACACCTGGATAACTTAATATCTGCGGCAAGGTATTTAGTAGCAAACTAGTATGATAGTAATGGTAACGGTAACAAAAGAGTAATGAAAGCAAAAGTAATATTTTTGGTATTTTGTAGTGATTGTAACAATAGCAACGGGAAAGTAAATAAGCGTAAACCAGTACATGGAAAGCTCATAGGCATTGGATCGTTTATGGATAATTATGCCGGATGCGGTTCATCATGTAACAGTCATAACATAGGGTGACACAGAACTAGCTCCAATTCTTCAATGTAATGTAGGCATGTATTCCGAATATAGTCATACGTGCTTATGGAAAAGAACTTGCATGACATCTTTTTGTCCTACCCTCCCGTGGCAGCGGGGTCCCAATGGAAACTAAGGGATATTAAGGCCTCCTTTTAATAGAGTACCGGACCAAAGCATTAACACATAGTGAATACATGAACTCCTCAAACTACGGTCATCACCGGGAGTAGTCCCGATTATTGTCACTTGGGTTGCGGATCATAACACATAGTAGGTGACTATAGACTTGCAAGATAGGATCAAGAACTCACATATATTCATGAAAACATAATAGGTTCAGATCTGAAATCATGGCACTCGGGCCCTAGTGACAAGCATTAATCATAGCAAAGTCACAGCAACATCAATCTCAGAACATAGTGGATACTAGGGATCAAACCCTAACAAAACTAACTCGATTACATGATAGATCTCATCCAACCCATCACCTTCTAGCAAGCCTACGATGGAATTACTCATGCACGGCGGTGAGCATCATGAAATTCGTGATGAAGGATGGTTGATGATGACGACAGCGATGAATCCCCCTCTCCGGAGCCCCGAACGGACTCCAGATCAGCCCTCCCGAGAGGTTTTAGGGCTTGGCGGTGGCTCCGTATTGTAAAACGCGATGATTTCTTCTCTCTGATTTTTTTGTCTCCAAAGCCAATATATAGAGTTGGAGTTGGCGTCGGAGGGTCTCGAGGGGCCCACGAGGTGGGGCGCCCTAGAGGGGGGCCCCCCCTCGTGGGACAGTGTGGGCCCCTGGTCTTCATCTTTAGCGAGGATTTTTATTATTTTTCTAAGATGTTCCGTGGAGTTTCAAGTCATTCCGAGAACTTGTTTTTTCGCACATAAAACAACATCATGGCAATTCTGCTGAAAACAACGTCCATCCGGTTAGTTCCATTCAAATCATACAAGTTAGAGTCCAAAACAAGGGCAAAAGTGTTTGGAAAAGTAGATCTGACGGAGGCGTATCAACTCCCCAAGCTTAAACCCTTGCTTGTCCTCAAGCAATTCAGTTGACAAACTGAAAGAGAAAAAGAAAAACTTTTACAAACTCTGTTTGCTCTTGTTATTGTAAATATGTCTGGCCAGCATTCAAGTTTTTAGAAAAGATTATAACTAAACACATTTGCAATAATTCTCAGATCTCATGTTTACTCATATCAATGGCATAATCAACTAGCGAGCCATAATAATAAATCTCGGATGACAACACTTTCTCAAAACAATCATAATATGATATAACAGGATGGTATCTCGCTAGCCCTTTCTTAGACCGCAAAACATAAATGTAGAGCACCTTTAAAGACCAAGGACTGACTAGACATTGTAATTCATGGTAAAAGAGATCCAGTCATAGTCATACCCAATATAAATTAACAGTAATGAATGCAAATGACAGCTGCGCTCTCCAGCTAGTGCTTTTAATAAGAGGGTGATGACTCAACATAAAAGTAAATAGATAGGCCCTTCGCAAAGGGAAGCAGGGATTTGTAGAGGTGCCAGAGCTCGATTTTGAAATAGAGATAAATAATATTTTGAGCGGCATACTTTCATTGTCAACATAACAACTAAGAGATGGCGATATCTTCCATGTCACACACATTATAGGCGGTTCCCAAACAGAATGGTAAAGTTTATACTCCCCCTCCACCAACAAGCATCAATCCATGGCTTGCTCGAAACAACGAGTGCCTCCAACATACATCAGGTCCCAGGGGGAGTTTCGTTTGCAATTATTTTGATTTATTTTGCATAAAGCATGGGACTGGGCATCCTGGTGACCAGCCTTTTTCTCGTGAGTGAGGAGCGGAGTCCTCCTCTTGAGAATAACCCGCCTAACATGGAAGATAGGGGCAGCCCTAGTTGATACATGAGCTATTCGAGCATACAAAACAGAATGTTTATTTGAAGGTTTAGAGTTTGGCACATACAAATTTACTTGGAACGGCAGGTAGATACCGCATATAGGAAGGTATATTGGACTCATATGGAATAACTTTGGGGTTTAAGGAATTGGATGCACAAGCAGTATTCCCCCTTAGTACAAGTGTAGGCTAGCAAAAGATTGGGAAGCGACCAACTAGAGAGCGACAACAGTCATGAACATGCATTAAAATTAATAAATATTGGATGCAAGCATGAGTAGGATATAATCCACCATGAACATAAATATCGTGAAGGCTATGTTGATTTGTTTCAACTACATGTGTGAACATGTGCCAAGTCAAGTCACTTAAATCATTCAAAGGAGGATACCACCCCGTCATACCACATCACAACCATTTTAATAGCATGTTGGCATGCAAGGTAAACCATTATAACTCATAGATAATCAAGCATGGCATAAGCAACTATGATCTCTAATTTTCATTGCAAACATGTTTATTCATAATAAGCTGAATCAAGAACGATGAACTCATCATATTTACAAAAACAAGAGAGGTCGAGTTCATATCAGCTTTTCCCATCTCAGTCAGTCCATCATATATCATCATAATTGCCTTTCACTTGCAGGACCGAGCGATGTGAATAATAATAAGAGTGCACGTGCATTGAACTAAGCTGGAATCTGCGAGCATTCAATAAACAGGAGAAGACAAGGCAATATGGGCTCTTGGTTAAATCAACAATAAAGCATATCAGAGCCACTTCAACAATTTAATCATGGTCTTCTCCTATCGACCCCCAAAGAAAAGAAAAGAAATAAAACTATTTACACGGGAAAGCTCCCAACAAGCAAAAGAAGAACAGGAATCTTTTTTGGGTTTTCTTTTAATTATTACTACTACAGCAAGAAAAGTAAACTAACTAAAAGTTACTACTAATTTTTTTTGTTTTCTTAAGGTTTATCAAACACACAAGAAGAAAAGCTGGAAAAAGGAAATAAACTAGCATGGATATTACAGTGAAAGAGTATGAGCATCGACATCTAGCAATGAGTGTGTGTGAACATAAATGTAATGTCGGTGGGAAATACGTACTCCCCCAAGCTTAGACGTTTGGCCTAAGTTGGTTCATTGCAAGGGATGGCCTGGCGGATACCCGTAGGTGTAGCTGGGGTCGTACTGCGATGCAGAGGACTCTGACTGCCATTGGCTGGCAGCCACCTCCGGATCTGAAGAATAAACAGACTGGCGTGGAGGTTCATATTGTGGTTCCGGCTCTGGGGCTGGTGCAGGATTCCGGTAGGCTTGGACGGCAGCCCACGTAACGAGATAAGGTCCTGCAGACAAGTTAAACAAAGAAGGAGCAGGCAAAGTAATAGTCTCAGGGTGATGTTTATCAAAGTACAATTTATATTTAAGCTCCCCTTCACGACTCTTAACAATAAAATCATGTGCTAGCATACTCTTATAATCTAGATAAGCACTAGGCAGCAATTTTTCTTCTTTCTCAAAATGCCTAATAGGTATGCTAAAGTATTCAGCTAGGTGTGAAGCATAAATGCCTCCAAAGATGGGGCCCTTAGTACGGTTCAGACTTAACCGTCTAGCAACAATTCCACCCATACTAACAGAGTTATTGCGGTATAAACCATGGAACAGAATGATAATATCAGGAACACTAAGGTTTCCACAGTTTCCACGACCAATCAAGCAACGACTAGCAAATAAGGCAAAGTAGCGTAAAACAGGAAAATGTATGCTAGTAATTCTTGCATCAGAAAGCTTCCTGGTTTCTCCCACAGTGATAGTGTTAATAAATGCTTCCACTTCATTACGGTGTGGTTCATCTAAGGTACCCTCAAAGGGTATTTTGCAAACCTCGCAAAATTCAGCTAATGGCATCTTCTTAACAACGTCATATAAATGAAACTCTACTGATGGGGGTGATTCCTTAGGAAAAAAGTAGAAGTTTTGCACAAAAGTATTAGTGAGTAAGAGATACTGATGACGTTGGTCGCGGAGGAATTCGGTGAGGCCAGCATTCTCAATCAATAAATAAAAATCCTCATAAATTCTGGCTCTCCTCAAGAAGTCATCGGAAGGCCATTCACACGACTGGACCTCCGCGGTACGAGGCAAATTATATTTGGGCTTCTGTGCTTCTTCATTTTATTTTTCCTTCGAGCTTTGGCTCGACGAGCCCCTCAAAAGTCTCTTCATTATTTTCTGAAATAATCTGAAATTTTTAGTAACTTCAAACAAAAGTGAACCAACTTCAATAAAATTGATAGCAACTACTCCTACAAGTGCCTAGAGCCTTTATCATGCATTAGAACTACTTGGAACCATATAAAATTGACATGCAAGCTCAAGAACATGGTCACCTATGCAGCACAAATTTGCAATGAATAATGCACTAGAACAAAAACTAATTGGACCAAAGGAGGAGTCACATGCCAAGGAACAATCTCCCCAAGCAGTTTTGTGAGAGGTGCTTTGAGCAAGGAGATCGAAAATCACAGAACGAAATTTGGAACTCGTGTTTGAGCCAGATATTCGTGTTTGTGGGAGGAAGAAGAAGAGGATGGGTGCAGGAATAAGTGGAGGAGGGCCACCGTGGGCCCACGAGGCAGGGGGCACGCCTAGGGGGGTAGGGCGCGCCCTCCACCCTCGTGGCCAGGTGGCAGCTCCCCCCGTGGTAATTTTTGCACCATAAATCCTCAAATACTCACGAAAAAATCATATTAAATTGGCATGGCATTCTGAGGACTTTTATTTTCGGGATATTTTTATATTGCGCGGATAAATCAGGAAACAGACAGAAAAATACTATTTTTTACTTAATTTCAACTAAATAACAGAAAGTATAAAGAGGGTACAGAAGGTTGTGCCTTCTAGTTTCATCCGTCTCATGATCATCAAAAGGAATCCACTAACATGGTTGATCAAGTCTTGTTAACAAACTCATTCCGAATAACATGGAACCGAAGAAATTTCGAATAACACTATGTTACCTCAACAGGATATGCACATCCCCTATAATAAGAATATCATATTTCTTCTTGACAGTAGGAAGAGGAAATTCAAAACCTCCAAAACTAATCGATGGAATTTTTCCAATAGAGTTGATGCTATAAACTTGAGGTTGTTTCCTCGGAAAGTGTACCGTATGCTCATTACCATTAACATGAAAAGTGACATTGCCTTTGTTGCAATCAATAACAGCCCCTGCGGTATTCATAAAAGGTCTTCCAAGAATAATAGACATACTATCGTCCTCGGGAATATCAAGAATAACAAAGTCCGTTAAAATAGTAACGTTTGCAACCACAACAGGCACATCCTCACAAATACCGACAGGTATAGCAGTTGATTTATCAGCCATTTGCAAAGATATTTCAGTAGGTGTCAACTTATTCAAATCAAGTCTACAGTATAAAGAGAGAGGCATAACACTAACACCAGCTCCAAGTTCACATAAAGCAGTTTTAACATAATTTCTTTTAATGAAGCATGGTATAGTGGGTACTCCTGGATCTCCAAGTATCTTTGGTATTCCACCCTTAAAAGTATAATTAGCAAGCATGGTGGAAATTTCAGCTTCCGGTATCTTTCTCTTATTGGTAATGATATCCTTCATATACTTAGCATAAGGATTTGTTTTGAGCACATCAGTTAATCGCATACGCAAAAAGATAGGTCTAATCATTTCGGCAAAGCGCTCAAAATCCTCATCATCCTTTTTTTGGATGGTTTGGGAGGAAAAGGCATGGGTTTATGAACCCATGGTTCTCCTTCTTTACCATGTTTCCTAGCAACAAAGTGTCTCTTATCATAACGTTGATTCTTAGACTGTGGGTTATCAAGATCAACAGCAGGTTCAACTTCAACGTCATTATCATTACTAGGTTGAGCATCATCATGAACATCATCATTATTACTTTCGCTAGGTTCATGTTCATTACCATATTGTGTTTCAACATTAGAAATAGATATATCATTTGGATTATCAGGTGGTTCAGCAATAGGTTCACTAGAAGTTTGCAAAGTCCTATCATTTTTCTTTTTCTTCCTTTTAGAAGAACTAGGCACATCAGTATTATTTCTCTGAGAATCTTGCTCAATTCTCTTAGGGTGGCCTTCAGGATACAAAGGTTCCTGAGTCATTCTACCAGTTCTAGTAGCCACTCTAACAGCATAATCATTTTTCTTACTATTCATTTCATTGAGCAAATCATTTTGAGCCTTAAGTACTTGTTGTACTTGAGTGGTAACCATAGAAGCATGTTTGCTAATGAGTTTAAGTTCACATCTAACATCATCCATATAATCACCCAAGTGTTTAATCATATAGGTATTTTGTTTTAATTGTCTACCAAAATAAGCATTAAAACTTTCTTGTTTGACAATAAAATTATCAAACTCATCCAAGCATTGTCTAGCAGACTTATAGTGAGGAATATCACCTTCATCAAATCTATAGACAGAATTTACCTTTACTACCTGTGTCGGATTATCGGGATCAGGAGGTTCTTCAATAGGTAATGGATCAAGATCATATGTTTCTTCAACAGGTGGTAAATTAAGACCATGTATTTCTTCAATAGGAGGTAAATTCTTAACATCTTCAGCTTTAATACATTTTCTTTCATAGATTTCTTTGCCTCTTGCATATCTTTAGGACTGAGAAATAGAACACCTCTCTTCTTCGGAGTTAGTTTAGGAATAGGCTCAGTAATTGGCTCAAGAGTTGGCTCAGGAAGTGTCCAATTATTTTCATTTTTCAACATATTATTCAATAGAATTTCAGCTTCATCCGGTGTTCTTTCCCTGAAAACAGAACCAGCACAACCATCCAGGTAATCTCTGGAAGCATCGGTTAGTCCATTACAAAAGATATCAAGTATTTCATTTTTCTTAAGAGGATGATCAGGCAAAGCATTAAGTAACTTGAGAAGCCTCCACCAAGCTTGTGGGAGACTCTCTTCTTCAATTTGCACAAAGTTGTATATTTCCTTTAAAGCAGCTTGCTTCTTATGAGCAGGGAAATATTTAGCAGAGAAGTAATAAATCATATCCTGGGGACTACGCACACAACCAGGATCCAGAGAATTAAACCATATCTTAGCATCACCCTTTAATGAGAACGGAAATATTTTAAGGATGTAAAAGTAGCGAGATCTCTCATCATTAGTGAACAGGGAGGCTTTATTATTTAATTTAGTAAGATGTGCCACAACAGTTTCAGATTCGTAGCCATGAAAAGGATCAGATTCAACCAAAGTAATTATATCAGGATCAACAAAGAATTCATAATAATCCTTATCGGGAACACAAATAGGTGAAGTAGCAAAAGCAGGGTCAGGTTTCATTCTGCCTCTAAGAGATTCTTTACTCCATTTAACTAATAGCCTCTTAAGTTCGTTTCTATCCTTGCAGGCAAAAATAGCTGCAGAAGATTCCATATCAAAAACATAACCCTCAGGAATAGCAGGCAAATCTTCATCATCACTTTCATCAACATTATCAGTTTCAATAGTTTCTTTCTCTCTAGCTCTAGAAATTTGTTCATCAAGAAATTCACCAAGGGGCATAGTAGTATCAAGCATAGAAGTAATTTCATCATAAGTATCATGCATAGCGAAGTGGCATCATCAATAACATGCGACATATCGAGCTAATAGCGTAAGCAGGTTTAGGTGTCGCAAGCTTACTCATAACGAAGGTGAATCAAGTGCGAGCTAGATGGCGTTCCTTACCTCCCTCGTAGTTGAGGGATAAATTTTGTCTTAGCGTCTTTCAAATTCTTCATAGTGTCCAGCAGATATAAATCCCAAGTGACTCAAAGAATGGAGCTATGCTCCCCAGCAACGGCGCCAGAAATTAGTCTTGATAACCCACAAGTGTAGGGGATCGCAATAGCTTTCGAGGGTAGAGTATTCAACCCAAATTTATTGATTCGACACAAGGGGAGCCAAAGAATATTCTCAAGTATTAGCAACTGAGCTGTCAATTCAGCCACACCTGGATAACTTAATATCTGCAGCAAGGTATTTAGTAGCAAATTAGTATGATAGTAATGGTAACAGTAACAAAAGAGTAATGAAAGCAAAAGTAATATTTTTGGTATTTTGTAGTGATTGTAACAATTTGCAGCCGAGCGTGACACTTGTAGTTCTGAGCCTAGTGTCAAACATGCCGTTGCGGTCGGGGACGACAATTGCAGTTGCAAGTCTAGTGTCGGGCATGCAACTGCCAATCACCCTCTCTCGCCCCTCCACCACTGCCAACTGACAAAACAAAAATGTTAGTGGGCGTGACACTTGCAGTTGCAAGACTAGTATCGGGCATGCAACTCCCAACCCTCTCCTATCGTCCACTTCAAAAAATGATAGTTGCATTCGGGTGTATGGCCATGCAGTTGCAGTCAGGTGTGTAGACATGCAGTTGTGGTCAAGGGTGACACTTGCAGTTAGAAGCCTACTGTCAGACGTGCGACTGCGCCCCCTCTCCGACAAAAATACAAGGCCAGTTGCATTCGTGAAGGAGACATGCAGTTGCAATCGAGGGCGACACTTGCAGTTGCAAGTCTAGTATCGGACATGCAACTCCCACCCCTCTCCCACCATCCACTTACAAAACAAATGTCAGTTGCATTTGGTGTGTGTGGCATGATTCTTGGTTGAGGAGGCACTTGCGTTGAAGGCCTACAGATTGGATATGCAATCCCCCCTCCGACCAAAAAGCACAAGGTCAGTTGTAGTCGAGTGTGTAGGCATGCAGCTGCGGGCGAGGGTGACACATGCAGTTGCAAGTCTACGATCGGACATGCAACTAAAAATATCTGTTGCATTCGGGTGTGTGGGCATGCAGTTGCATTCGGGTGTGTAGGCATGCAATTGCAGTCGAGAGCGGCACTTGCAGTTGCAATCCTACTATTATATGTGCAACTACCCCTTCTCCCTCTCCGACAACAACACAAGGCCAGTTGCAGTTGGGAAAGAGAAATGCAGTTGGAGTCAAGGGTGACACTTGTAGTTGCAACTCTAGTGTCTGACATGCAACTCCCAACCCTCTCCTATAGCCCACTTACAAAACAAATGCCAGTTGCAGTCGGGTGTGTGGCCATGCAGTTGCAGTCGGGTGTGTAGGCATGCAGTTGTGGTCGAGGGCGACACTTGCAATTGAAATCCTACGACATGCAACTGCCCCTCTACTCCCTGATAACCCACAAGTGTAGGGGATCGCAACAGCTTTCGAGGGTAGCGTATTCAACCCAAATTTATTGATTCGACACAAGGGGAGCCAAAGAATATTCTCAAGTATTAGCAACTGAGTTGTCAATTCAGCCACACCGGATAACTTAATATCTGCAGCAAGGTATTTAGTAGCAAAGTAGTATGATAGTAATGGTACTTGATAATAAAAGAGTAATGAAAGCAAAAGTAATATTTTTGGTATTTTGTAGTGATTATAACAATAGCAACGGGAAAGTAAATAAGCGTAAACCAGTATATGGAAAGCTCGTAGGCATTGGATCGGTGATGGATAATTATGCCGGATGCGGTTCATCATGTAACAGTCATAACATTTTTTTTTGAACGCAAAACAGTCATAACATAGGGTGACACAGAACTAGCTCCAATTCTTCAATGTAATGTAGGCATGCATTCCGAATATAGTCATACGTGCTTATGGAAAAGAACTTGCACGACATCTTTTGTCCTACCCTCCCGTGGCAGCGGGGTCCTAATGGAAACTAAGGGATATTAAGGCCTCCTTTTAATAGAGTACCGGACCAAAGCATTAACACATAGTGAATACATGAACTCCTCAAACTACGGTCATCACCGGGAGTGGTCCCGATTATTGTCACTTAGGGGTTGCCGGATCATAACACATACTAGGTGACTATAGACTTGCAAGGTAGGATCAAGAACTCACATATATTCATGAAAACATAATAGGTTCAGATCTGAAATCATGGCACTCGGGCCCTAGTGACAAGCATTAAGCATAGCAAAGTCATAGCAACATCAATCTCAGAACATAGTGGATACTAGGGATCAAACCCTAACAAAACTAACTCGACTACATGATAGATCTCATCCAACCCATCACCGTCCTGCAAGCCTACGATGGAATTACTCACGCACGGCGGTGAGCATCATGAAATTGGTGATGGAGGATGGTTGATGATGACGAATGACGAATCCCCTCTCCGGAGCCCCAAGCGGACACCGGATCAGCCCTCCCGAGAGGTTTTAGGGCTTGGCGGCTCCGTGATCGTGAAACGCGATGATTTCTTCTCTCTGATTTTTTTCTCTCCGAAAGCCAATATATAGAGTTGGAGTTGGCATCGGAAGGTCTCCAGGGGGCCCACGAGGTAGGGGGCGCGCCCTAGAGGGGGGGTGCCCCCCACCCTCGTGGACAGGGTGTGGGCTCCCTGGTCTTCATCTTTGGCGAGGATTTTTTATTATTTTTTCTAAGATGTTCCGTGGAGTTTCAAGTCATTCGAGAACTTTTGTTTTCGCACATAAAACAACATCATGGCAATTCTGCTAAAACAGCGTCCATCCGGGTTAGTTCCATTCAAATCATACAAGTTAGAGTCCAAAACAAGGGCAAAAGTGTTTGGAAAAGTAGATACCACGGAGACGTATCACTCCCCGACAAAAACACAAGGCCAGTTGGAGTCGTGAAGGAGACATGCAGTTGCAGTCGAGGGCGACACTTGCAGTTATAAGTCATGCAACTCCCACCCCTCTCCCGCCATCCACTTACAAAACAAATGTCAGTTGCATTCAAGTGTGTGGGAATGCAATTGCAGTCGGGATGTGTGAGCATTCAGTTGTCGTTGAGGGCAGCACTTGCAGTTGCAAGCCTGTTGTTGGACATGCAATTGCCCCCTCCCCTCTCTGACAAAAAACACAAGGATAATTGTAGTCGGGTATGTAGGCATGCAGTTGCGGGCGAGGGAGACACATGCAGTTACAAGCCTACTGTAGGACATGCAACTCCCTCCCTCTTCTTCAAAGAACACAAGGCTAGTTGCGGTTGGTCGGGAGACATGCAATTGTAGTCGTGGGCGATACTTACAGTTGCAAGCCCCTAGTACCGAACATGCAACTCCTCCCTCCTCCCCCGGTCTCCTGCCGCCTACTTACAAAACAAATGTCAATTGATTATAGTTTCACTTATGTAATTTCAGTTCAGATTCACATTGTCCCCTCCCCCACCCACCCCCTTTTCCATTTCAGATTCGCATTATATACTTGGATTCTTACTTGTACATATCCAAACAAAAAATTCTTCAGCACATCATCAACCCTCGTCCTGTTCCCTCGCGTCGCCCTCTCGAGGGCGACTCGGGGGCGACCAACCTCCCCGTCCGCCTCCCCCCTTCTCGTGCTTTCCTCGCCGCCACCGGAGACGGGCGCCGGGGTCCCCCGCGCGGCTGCCGATGAGGGTCTCGGGCTCGGGCCTAGGGTTTGAGGCGGCGGCCTCTGCTGGTGAGGGCGGCGTCGTCCCGGCGGCGGGCGGCGCTCGCCGGTGTTGAGGGTCGCGTCTACTCGGCGCGCGGGCGGCGAGTTGGCGGTGGATGCGGGCGCCACGTGGAGGGATCCCCTGTTGCTCTCCTTCGCCAGATCTGAAGACAGCGCCCCCGTGCTGCTGCTTCCTCTTCGTCAGTCTGGCCAGATCCGGTGGCTGACTGCGCGGATGTGGGGTTGGGAGATCTGGATCAGAGTAATTTCTTGGCCGGCTGCAGCGGCGCTCCAGGCGCTGTTTCCGTCTTGAAGGCGGCTTCGAGATCCAGCTCCCTCCCCCTCGTCCTCCCCCTGCACCCGGGTGAAAACCCACAACTTTGGTTGGGCGGCGGCGGTGCCCGGCTCCGTCACCTTCTTGAAGGCGCCGCTTTGGGTCCGCGGGGAGGTGGGACAGCTGCAGCGCGTTCTTGGCGTTCCTGATGGCGGCGGTTCTCTCTATAGTGGTGTCGCTTCGCCATGGCGGTCGGCTAGTCCGGCTCTCATGGTGATTGTGGTGCTCAACTCTTCGCCGTGTCTTCCAGGGGTGCTCCCGTTCAGAGAGGCTGGAGGTGGAGCGGCTTCGTCTTGCACGGAGCTTCGGTGAAGATGTCAAGTCATGTCTGACCGACAGGTGCTACGCCTTGTCATGCTTGGTCAGCAGGTGCTACGCACGACAGATCTTCCAAAGACATCAAGTTGTGTCAGCTGGTGGTACTTGGCAGCATGGTGCTGAGGTGTATCAGTGGCGACCGCGACGTGTTCAGCTGTTTGCGCGCAGGGTGGAGGTGCCGTTGGGCGCCGTGGTGGCGTTGACGATAGCTGGACCGAGCAAGGTTGATGCATCAGTACAGTTCTGAAGATGGAGCGGTGGCAGTTGGCGGCAGCAGCCTCCGAGTGCACGCCGGACCGGTGAGACCCATGCCCGGCAGCCGTCCTGGATGGGACCTCAGGTCTTAGATATTAGGTTTGGCTGCGATGTCTGTTTGGTATTAGGCCCAGGCTATCTGCGCCCCTTCATCAACTGGATAGGTGTAACGACAGTTTGTTGCTTAGACGGCGGCTTTAGTCTTACTGTTGTATTACTTTATAAGGTCTTGTGAGAATAATTAATAAAGTGCTCATATGCATCGCCCAGATGCAGAGGCCGGGGGTCATCCTCCTTTTCTTAAAAAAAATCCAAGCAAAAAATTGAAAGGAACAAACAAAAATCACATGAACAAAAAAAAGTAAAAAGTGAAAGAAAGGATACATACCATGCTCCCCAAATTCAACATCTAACCTCGTGAGACCCTTCTCCAGCTTGTTGTCCGCAACAAACTTTCTCCATCCTCTCCCGTACATTGACCTCTGTTCAGGCCCTTGTGACACTTTACAGTGTACGTCTGTTTGCTTGTGTTGAACATCAACCTCTCTCCCGTCATGTTGTTGAAACGAACCCTTTCATTGCATGGCACAACCTATTTGGTTGATCAGAAAAAGCAAGAACCAAAAAGCTAACTACATTGATTGATGACTCAAAAACATGTACTACATGGACCGACTAGTCGGGCCTAGGTTTTGAGCCTGCAGACTAGGCCGGGCCCGCTGTTTTGCCATTTACTGAAGAGGCCCGATGCTTTTTGCAGTGGCGGGCCAGGTTTGGGCCTGAAAAGTAGGCCCAACGACCGGGTTCGGGCCTGAGTTTTCTACCTCGGGCTTGGTCAGGCCCGGCCCAGCCCGACGGATGGCCAGGTCGGGAACCCCCTCTCTTAGGGATGGAATTCTGGACATCTCTGTCTATGATCCATCTTGTGGACCGACAATGGAAACGTTTGTTTGTTGGAGAAAGTGATGATATCTAGGCAGCTTGTTTGTTTCTTTTATTTCTCGCTTTTGTGTTGCTGTATATGAATCAATCAGTCAGTGGGTCAGTCAATGCTCCTCATGTTGAATCACAAAACAAAGCGCAGTACCTTGGCAGCTTTCAGCTCTCTATATACGTACGTACGTATTATTAAGAAAAGCTCTCCAAATTTAGTTGATCAATCGATTTGTGCTGAAATTTAGTTTGTAAATCATCCAGGTGTGCTCCTGTGCATACAGACAGACAGACAGACAGACATCAAGTTCCTCCATAGTCTACTCGGTTTGATATTCGCAAAAAAAAAGTCTAATCAGTTTGATATTCTTGTATGCATGCATAGACTCTGGCGTTTCTCAAAGGCGCCTCGATAACGTTTTGAAGGCAATTTGAGTGACACCACAAAATGGTGGTTTTAGAGGCTTCTTTAGACATGCCACAAAAAAAAATAGAAATTCAAAGGCAATTTGAAGAACACACAAACAATGTTTTGGAGGCAATCTACAGAAATAATCATTGGGGGCACTGTTAAAACTGGCTCACATAGCATGTTTTGTAAGTGACACTAGACGAATGTTGTGTAAGATGAGCAACAAGGTGCTCACACAAGGAATGTAGCATGGCATTCAGTACAATTTTATTTTACTTGAATAAAAAGAAGTGAACCACGATACTAACCAATAAGATGCAGCTGCATGCAGCAGATGATCAAACTATCACTGAATGACCTCACAGATCAGCAAACCAAATTACCCAACAATTTGTCATTCTTTGTCAACATAGGAAAACTGATACAGATCAGTTTGTCAAATCTGCCACCAAAGGCCATCCTATTAAATTACCTGATCATGCATGTACGGAACCGGTTGAAGCAGCTGGCAAGATGTTTTATCTTCTGTGCATCAACAGTAACATTTCTTCTAAACATAGCAAAATAAAGCCAGCTGATTGCAGAATAGCAACTACAAGTAGACTACTTTCATCAATCACTTGAACTATCAAGTCACACAGCTCTGCTATCAGTAGTAATAGAACTAAATATAGTAGAAATGTGTCTAGGCTTAGTAACTGCTCAACCCTGACAAGAATGGTACACCCTGGACTGGAATGCAAAGAGAATAAGACATGAGCTACAAGAAGATCCAAGAGGGGTATGATGAAGTTGAGTTGCCAACTAAAACAGTTTACCACAGCGTTGCTATCAACCATCTCATAAATATATGATTTTATTTTACGCCAGAGCCATCATCTGTTTATAACAATACTACATAGCATAACATAGGGCATTCCACCCGGGAAGACATGATTAATATGCAGAAGCACAACCAGTAACCTAAAGCATGTCATCATATTACAAGTGTTTCCTATCAACAAATAATAGATTGAGTGCTGTAGTCATCATTTTCCAAACGCAAATTTTTCTGGCGACGGATGCAGCACTTCAGACTGAAGATAGCACATTTGACAAACACACTCTGCCTTGTAATGTCCACAAGGAAATGCTTTCCCCACAGAAGGAACCTCGCTATCAACAAGACGGTTGCATGTATTGCAAAGGCAATCCGCTGAAAAAACAAAGACACCAAAGCCACTAAGTCAACAAACATGCACAAGCAAGAGAACAATTGTGCACTTGTGTTCTGTCATCAAAGGATATATAAAAAAGAGGAAGCGAGGACATACAACTGCCATCACGACGAGTTCCCCACCCAAGATGAAGGCCAAACAAACTGTAGGCTTCAGTAACTGGCTCATCTGTATGTAAAACAAACACAAGCAAGGAAATAAGCAAAGCGGAATCAGCATATAAAATGCATGGCATAACAGCAAAGGCACTAACAAGGTAGGTCCGTGAATATATATCTTTATAAAGCAAAGTAATAACCTAGCTAGTGGAACATGGAATAAAAACCAGGAGGCTAGCCAGGTTTGTAACAACAGCCATCTTGATTGTACCAGGAAAGATCCCATAAACAAGTACCCCCTCCGTCCCACAATATAAGATGTTTTTGCAAGCTGTTTTAGTTTGCAAAAAATCTTATATGGTGGGACGGAGGGAGTATGTATCAGTCATCAGAGCACATTTTAATGAAAAACATTGGTCACCAGAGCACATTTCAATGAAAAAGATATATAAATATACAATAAGCTAAGGTGATTTTCGGCATCAAGCACTAGCTTCCTGTATATGACGACATGCATGCCCATGGTGTTGTTTAGGTTTTAGCACTGAAAGAGATTTGAGTTTCCAGATCCAACATGTGGTATGTATGATGTGATGAATGAAGATGGAAATAATACATACCTAGCGGGGTGCACGAAACAACTCCCTCGAAACCATCTTTGGTAACACGCTCATAAAAGAAGAGAGTTGGTCTAGCGGGCAGTAAGGAGAAGGAGCCGGAGTGCTTGGGGTTAACGACGAAGTTGCCATGAGTCCAGCAAGAGCCATTGTGAGGACTGCTGTATCTGGTCACCTTGCCGGGGGCAGGTACGTACTCATTTTCCTGGCCAACCAACCATGGAAAACGAAATGAGTACATGTAGCAAAAAGGTAAAACAAAAGCAGAATAAAGCATCAATGACTGAATGACTACGCTTAAGTTAACAACCTTCAGTTTTGCAGTTTCTATCTACTTAACAAAAGATGTAAGAGCACAAATATATGCTAGTCAGTGGCGAATCCACAAACATCATATTTTTTGAGATATAATGCAAGCACTGTTGTTTTATATATATGATAGTACGAGCGATCAAAATTGAAGTTGTTTGAAGGCCGCTTGAGTGCACAATACTTGAGATTTTGGAAGAGTTATTAATGATATTACATAGGGCCGGGGTTGTTTGGTTGTGGGACAAAAAAATTGCCGACAAAATGAGGTTATCCATTTTAATCAGTGTGCACATAGATAGATAGATAGATACATGGATCCAAGCAAGCTGCAAAAGACCAAAGTGAGATACCGGATGATTTAAGTTATAGTGGCGAAGGCATTCCATGACAAGTTGATGATCTTGAGCTGCTGCTGCTACCTCAGAGGGGCTCGGCATCATCATCATAGAACTATTAAGATACAAGATATATAAGAACGGATGAGTTAGTTAGGTACGAGGAGTAGGGAGATGCTGCCTCGATCTGAAGTTGATGTCGTGTTACCTGTTCCAGTTGTGTTCGAACCTGTCGAATTGCTCAGGCTTTGGCTCTGGCTGTGATGATGGTAGGCAACGGGACAAGAGGGACCAGGGTGACGATGAAGCAGGGAGCGGCGGCGAGGGCGAGGGCGAGGGCTCCGACGCCCACTCCGAGAGCAAGGCCTCCCTCTTGGCAATCAGGTCCAGAGCATCAGGAGAAAGGCTAAGGCTCAGGCGAGGCCCCATCACCTTCACCTTGGCTCCGACGACGGCGAGGGGACCTTCCGCGACCGCGACCTTGGCCTTGGCCTTGTTGCTCACCTTGGCTCCGCCGCCGACGACGGCGAGGGGACGAGCCTCCCCTTCCGCGGCGCTGGCCATCTCTCTGTCTCCGATTGGGGATTGGGGATTTTTTTGGGGCTAGGGTTTGCTTCCGCGCGATTCGGCCACAGAGTAAAGTTTTTTTTTTTGAGAGCTGGCCACGGAGTAAAGTAAAGTAAATAGACACGGCGGAGGAGACCGAGTCGGCCCACGACTCGAGATGACGGCAGCTCCTTGTCAGGACCTGAACCCCGCAACTACTGAAGAAGGAGAAAGAGGCAAGACAAGTTCAGTTATCTAACGGCGTAGATGGAGGGATGCCGGTTCAGACCAAATCAACGGCTCGGATGCGTCCTCGCCGTTTTACCCAGTGAGTTTAAACCCGTCACTGTACTCTATCCGTTAATCTCTGTTGTTACAACGGTGAGCTGGACAGGTGCTTATAAGCTGGGCTCCGAGGCAGATCAGGCAAGTCTGTAATTCGATAACTAAGCTTAGGTAGCTACAAACCCTAGTTCGTACTGGAAGCAGGGCCTTTACCCTTGCGATCCCCTTTTGTATCCCTTAATTCTCCTGAAATTCCAGTGAAATAGAGACGGAATTCCTCCAATCTGTTAGATCCTTGTGATTCAGGTCTTACAAAGGTATCAGAGCAGCCAGGTTAGTCCTTGGCGGCGAGAAATCGGCGGCGATTCGAATTGTGGAGAGCAGGAGGTTGGGGTCTCTTGTAAAATCCCTCCCGTCCCTCCCAGTTCGCGGCGGCGGCGTCGGGTGGCGGCGACACGGCGGCGGTGAACATTCGGGTACAGATCTCCGAGTCCGATCCGGTTCCTGAGGGATACTCTCTCGATGGTGAAATTCCAGGATCTGACGAGATCCGTGTACCAGAGAAGATTTCGTGGAACCAGGCGAACGGAATCGATCTCAGTCGCAGATGGCGGACACAAGAGCTAAGGTGCAAATTACAGTGGACAGCGTGGAGAAGGAAGTAGCGGATTTGAGAGCAGAGGTCGAAGGGTTACAAGAGCTCAAACAGGAAGTGACCAAGTTAAGGTCAGAGATGGTCACTATGCCGAAGGTAGAGGCAAAATTGTTAGAGATGAATGAGGGCATTCAGCAAACCTTGCAGTTGATCTTGGAAAAAATGAGTATGACAAGTCAGAAAACAGAGCAGGCGTCTCCAGAACCAACAGTCAAGGAAGGACAGCCAGGAGCAAGTGACCGCATACCAGATGCAAAGAAAAACAATATGCACATCGAAGCAGAACCAGTGGGGAGGAATCTGGAGCAGGAATTCAGAGGGCAAGACAAGCTTCCTGTCACAAACATAGTCGGGATGTCGTCTAAATTACCAGTTTCACAGCTTGTAACTGATGGCACAAGAGTGTGTACTGGTAGACAACAAGAAGCATCAGCTTTGGGACAGTTCAGAATAGCTTCAACAAATATCAGTGCAACAGTTCAGGCGCATACGCAAGGATTTTCAGGAAATAGTGGTTATTTTGCTCCTGTTAGTGCACCACTATTTCCCCCTCCACACACATATAACCCCATCACTGGTCAATACATAAACACCACAACAACAACTCAAGAAATGCCTCCTGTGTATCAAGCAGTAGGGAATCTTTATGATTTCCAGAGAAACCAATATGCTACTCAGTTGGGAGGTCCTTCATACTTTGCAGAAGCAGTACTAAAAGGACTAAGGCTGGAAATTCCCCTGTTTAATGGAGATGATCCTATTGGATGGCTCATAGCTTGTGAAAAATTCTTTGACATGTCTGGAACTCCATATGATCAATGGGTGAACCTAGCTACTGGTCATTTGCAAGGCAGAGCTTCAAATTGGTTGAAAAATATTTGTGTACCATGGCAAATGGTTACTTGGCAACAGTTTTGCCAAATGATAGCTGACAGATTCTCAGAGGCAAGTGTGCATGAAGCTGTGGAGTTGTTGAAGAACATCCAACAAACTAACACAGTAGCTCAATACATAGACAACTTTGAACAGTGTGTAGCCTTACTAAAAAGAGACCATCCATGTCTGCAAGAGAATTTTTTACTGAGTTGTTTCATTGGTGGTCTTAGAAGTGACATTAAACATGAGGTTTGTGGACAAAAACCTACAGGCATCATAGAGGCATATTGGTATGCAAAGGTTTATGAAAAGGTTGCAGCTGCTAGAAAAGTCCAGAACACTCCTATGTACAAGTCCAAGAGTTATCATTCTACATACAGAAACTCTTCCACACCACTGCAAGTACAAGTTCCACAACAGGAAAAATATACGGTACCATTTCCTAAAGATGCTAGGGCCCGTTAGTATTGCAGAGAACCTTGGTCCAGACAGCATAGATGCAAAATTGGAAAAACAATTCACATCTTACAAGAAGTAGATGATGAGGAGGACAGTGATAATGTAGAAGAGTCACTGGGACAAGAACAAACATTCCATACAGCTACTAATACTCCTGATAAAGAGAAAAGCACTAATGGTACTGTAGAAAAACCTACACAGGCTATGCATATTTCAGTTAATGCAGTAGAGGGTACTCCAGGAGCAAACACTTTTTCTCTAATAGTAGAAATTGCAGGCAAGAAAGCTACAGCTTTGTTTGACAGTGGATCATCTGACACTTTCATTAGCACTGATTTTGCTATCAAAAGCAGTTGCAATCAACAACCAATGCAACCCAGGAAAGTGACAGTTGCTGGGGGAGGAAAATTAATTTCCACATCAAAGGTTGCTCCTATGGATTTCAAAATCCAAGGTCATACTTTTTGCAGCAGTTTTAAAGTGTTAGATCTGCAGGCTTATGATATTATCTTAGGAGCTGATTGGGTATATCAATATAGCCCTATCTGTTTAGATCTAGTAGTGACAAAGAATGGACAACCAGTTACACTCTGGGATCACACAATTCCAAAGAAGAAATGCATCTTATCTGCAACTAAAATGGAGAAACTTCTTGCAAAAGGAGTGATGGGATACATACTACAGATCCAGGAGTTGGAATCTGAAAACAACAAAGAACAATCTGAACATCCAGCAGCAGTACACCCTCTGTTACAGAAATATGCAGCAATATTTCAGGAATCTGAACACCTACCTCCCAAGAGAGCTTGTGATCACAGGATTGTGTTACAAGAAGGAGCAAAACCTCCAAATTTAAGACCTTACAGAGTGCCTCATTACCAGAAAGCTGCAATGGAGGAAATAATCAAACAATTGATTAAAAAAAGGGGAAATACAGGAGAGTTTCAGTCCTTTTTCTTCTCCTGCAATCATGGTCAGAAAGAAAGATGGAGGGTGGAGATTGTGTGTAGATTACAGAGAACTAAATTCAATTACTATAAAGAACAAGTTTCCCATGTCCATTATTGAAGATCTGTTGGATGAGTTAAATGGAGCAAAAGTGTTCTCCAAATTAGACCTGAGGTCTGGATATCACCAAATTAGGATGGTTCCTGAGGACATTCCAAAAACAGCATTCAGGACACACATGGGTCACTATGAATATAAAGTGGTTCCCTTTGGATTAGCTTGTGGTCCAGGCACTTTCCAAGGAATGATGAACACTGTGTGTGATGAGATCAATGAACCAGAAAAGGAAAGGTTCATTTTAGTTTTCTTTGATGATATGTTAGTGTTCAGTAAATCCGTGGAACAACACTACATACATCTAGAAAGAACTTTTGCTATTCTGCAAAAACATGAACTATATGTGAAACTGTCAAAGTTCACTTTTGCTACAAACCAGGTATCTTATCTGGGTCACATTATCTCAGAGGAAGGTGTAGCTACTGATCCAAGTAAAATTCAGGCAGTCAAGGAGTGGCCTATACCTGAAAATGTTAAGCAACTAAGAGGATTTCTGGGCTTAACTGGATATTGTAGAAGGTTTGTGAAGTAGTATGGACAAATTTGCAGACCTCTTCATGATATGTTAAAGAAAGAAACATTTCAGTGGGGACTGGAACAGGCCAAAGCATTTCAGACTCTGAAAGATACAATGACCAGTTGTCCTGTTCTAGCACTGCCAAACTTTACTTTGCCTTTCACTATTGAGGCTGATGCATGTGCAAAAGGAATTGGAGCTGTTCTTATGCAACAAGGCAAGCCTATAGATTTTCTTAGCAAAAGTTTAGGTCCAAAATCAGCTGCACAGTCCATTTATGAAAAGGAAGCAATGGCCATTCTGGAAGCCCTGAAGAAGCGGAGACATTATGTGTGGGGAACAAGTTGATTATTAAAACAGATCTAGCACTATTAAGTTCTAAATACATCCAATTGATCAACAATTAATTCGATATAGAGGGAGTACATGACAACAGGTACTTACATGAGCAATCAAAAACTTCATAACCATTTTGTTAATTCTACATTTATCTAAGAGTAAATATAGATCTTATAATTTTGAGCAAAGGGAGGATAAAGAAGCGAACATTTACAGTGATGCTACATAATCAAACAGTAATGAGTGTAAGTATGCTGACAAAGGGCAAGAGGTACTGACAAGAGCAATGCAGTGCCCAGTATTGTTGTGAGATCATCCTTTGAGCAAGGAGATTCATCTGAAATTAGTTTTCATACAAGAGCGAAGGTAAGGCACATGCAGAAATTTAGGAGTTCAAATTTTGAATTGATATCATAGACAGTACCTGACGCTGGGCTCTCTGCAGTTCTAATAGGGGTTTGGCCAGTGGAGTAGGGGTAAAGTGTGGTACAGTTGGGCCTGTGTTTTCTGTGGCTATTGATCTATCTGATTTAACAGGTATCACTACCTTTTCCAAATATCTAGTTTGTACTCCTTGAGGATCTGCACTCACCCTCTTCCTTTTGGACATCTATTACGGAAGAACAATATTTGACTGGAAAAACATAGTATGATGACACATGGAATAGGTACATAAAATGGATAGGTATGGCATATACTCATATATGATGCTTAAACTAAGCAGATGGTGGTGTAACAAAGTAGAAGTAATGCAAGAGGTCATATGCAAAATATGTGCGACCAATACAACCTTGCCAAGTTAGAGCAAGCACCTTGATGGGTGAATAAGATAGGCCATCCTCCACCATGCCAAGTTTGCTAGCCAGTGGATTGTCCCGCAATATTCCTCTCATGCGCCCATTCTCATATTCATTTTGATCATGTTCAATAACTGACATGCATGAAAACATAAAAACAAGTGAGATTATCTTTGTAATGCAGAAGTGATTCTAATCCAATACTGCCTCTCTGTAAACCCCTTTGTGCTATATATGCAATTCTTCTGAGAGATGCCATGCATGCTGTAATTTGGTGTGTGCATTAATATAATGTGGCCTACTACTCAAAATATGAGAGCTCCAGAAGTGATGATACTTCACAGATGACATCTTCAACATATATTTAAGAAGCACAAGTCGACCTGGCCTGACAGATTCAAAATATACTAAGGGAGAACAACTCGACTGCAAATGTCTCTGCTACTCTTCCAAACAAGGAACATACTTACTAAAGAAGAGAAGAGGATCATTTTAAAGAAGAGCAGAAGAGCAAGCAGATTGAAGATATTACAAGGTTTTCTATACAATGTTTGTTGCCCACCCATGATGAACCAGAGCGCACAGAGAAATACTATTCCTTCCAGTCTCTCCATATGTGGCTCACATGCATTTCGAAACTGAAGTACGAACATTTAGCTGCTGAATTAAACATGTCTCAGTTTTACTAATATCAACATACTATCATATTTGAATTTTTACAACTAAGCTTGTTTAGCTCGATGGGTGGAGCACTCCTATTACGACACAAACCACGTAGGCTGATCGTGGTCATCATAAAATGGGGAAACCATAAGCATGATGAGCATAGTGTTGACCGTGGCAATGGGATGGCAGATCTGAAGCTGCAAACCGCACAAAGGGTAGTTAGCAACCGATGTTTGTTTTGAAATAACAACTAAGATTTTGTATGGACAAGAAAGTACAATCAACAAGTGACAAAGAAATGCAATTCTGCTGTCTCTCTATATGTCGCGACATGCATTTGGAAACTCAAGTGGGACCTTTAGCTAACCAATTAAATGTGTCTGTTAACTAATATCAGTATCATATCACAATCATATTTTAATAACTAAGCTTTGGAATTATGAGTGTTGTGTTGTTTAGCTTGAAGGGTGGAGTACTGCTACTATGACAGAAAGCACCTAAGTAGATCATAGTAGAGTAGATAAAAGGGGAAAACCCTAAGCATCAAGAGTAAAATCAGGAAAGTGGAACTAGGTGGACCATATGGGCTCATATTGCCGGTACGACAAGAAAGAGCTACATAAGAACAAAACAATGCCATGGCCCGCCCAGCCCTAGTCCAATATACAAAGGAGTGAAGGTAAATTTGTACCAAAATTTGGGATCCCTCGTAGCATAAGCCATCTGGCCCGCCCAGTATTTTAACTGTAGCTCTGCCAGTGTGTGGTGCACATGCTTTTCGAGACAAATATAGGAACATTAGGTGACCAATTAAACGTTCTCTGTTTTAATAATATATGAGCTTCATATCAGATTCGTATATCAACAACTAAGCTTTGGAATTATGAGTGGCATGTTGTTTCGCTTGATAGGTTGAGGTCTTGAGGAGCAGTGCTAGCACGACACGAAGCACCTACGATGATGGTAGTGACTATAAAGGGGGAAAACCATAAGCTTTACGAGTATAGTGATTGTGCCATGGCGGATCTGAAGGTGCAAACCGGACAAAGGCTACTTCACAAGCAATGTTTGCTTTAAACTACCCACTACGATGTGTTACAGACAAGAAAAGTATAGTAAACAAGTTAGATATATTTTCTGGTGAGATCAATAACTTAAGTAGATATGAAAGAGTACCACCTCTCTTGCGACGCTGTGTGGGCCCCTGCTGATACGTTGAGGGTGTTGTGGGTGTGATGGCTGTCGGCGGCACGGAAGAAGACTTTAGACGGCAGATGGTCGGGTCGGGGTATAAGTCCTGTTGCCGTGGACGAGGCGGTCATAGGAGCGGCAACGACAAGGTGGACGACGGCACCGATGAAGCGAGAGGTAACTATGAAAGGATCCTGGTCCGTCGCCGTGGATGAGAGACGTCCATCTCTTGTAGTGGACGACGGGGTAGGGGTAGCGGCTCCGGCAAGGTGGACGATGGAGTGGCGGACGGAGGAGGCTGGCCACAGTGGGGAGGTTGTTGTGGCGCCGACGGTGTATGAATGGGGAAATGGAGGGGAGGGGGAGGGGGCTCTCAAACTTTGGGATGCGCTTGTCTGAAATGTGGGAAAGTCATGAACTTATCCCCCGTTTACAATTTTGGACATCACGTCGGTTGGGGATAGGACTGTAATATCGCATCTGCCCAATATTTACCGGTAGCGATTTCGGGCAAGGAGAGGGTGTTTTTCCGCCCACGGTTGGCGCCGACGGTGTATGAACGGGGCTGACAGGTAGGGCGGTTGTGTCACGTCCGAGGGAAGTTACACATCTGCCCCTATTTAAAATATTTGCCTACATCGATTTTGGACGAGGAGAGTTTGTTTTGCCGCCCACCGTGTATGAATGGGGAAATGGAGGGAGAGACACATGTCTTTCGGACGAGCTTGAATCAAATGTGTTTTGCCACCCGGGTTAGGCACCCACCGTGTCTGAATGGGCTCAGAGGCGGCCGTGTCACGTCTGATTGAAGTTACTAGTCTACCCCTATTGATGGCAATGGAAGTCACATCTGATTAGGGTGTTTTGCCTCCCACGGTTGGCGCCGACGGTGTAATTTCCATCTCGCAAACACTTGCTTCGGGCAGCCAACAAATGATAGTGGGTGATTTGCCGCTTCGTTCAAAATTTGGGAGAATTAGCATTCACGTTACCCTAGGCCCTGGCAATTAAATTCAAATCCAATTTGTATTCGGTTACGAATATCCATACATCATTCTATGTTTTGTTATTTATTTCTTCAAAAGCACAACAAAGATTTATTCCACCTTTATATATGATTATGATTTAGAAATGTCGTGATCTTCGAATTCAGTAGGTTGGATACACTTTGAGTCAATACAGTTATTTCACACGAAAAACAGTCCACCTTATGTCAATCATACAAGTAGTAAGGATTACCTCGCCTAAAAAATTCAGATCATTACAGCACATGGAGAACATAGGGGGTCTTACAACGTAATCCATTCAAAGACATGACAACATGCAAGTATAATAATCTAATGACAATTTCAACTGGTATCTAAAGAAGAACTGGGATTACCCTACGCTTCAGATAGCAGAAGCAGCAGGACCTCCTCCGATGCAACATTCTTACTTCCTCCAATTCTTGGGTTGCTTGCATAATGCGTGTAGCTAATTGAATAATTTCCAGCCTTAGGATCAAGATTACCTCATTCATGGCAACCACACCATCTCTTTCTGCCTCTAGTAGAGCCTCAAGAACTATAATATCTGTGCTCAGACTGCTCTCCGGCGGTGTTGCCTCTGAACTACTACCATCTGGTAACATGGATGGCGCACTGCTTCCACAAATTGATTCTGGGGTTGTACATTGTGTCCTAGTGTGAACGGCATCCTGAAAGGTTTCCGCTGGACATAAGTAAGAGATGGTTATCGCATGATCCAGGCAGTAAGCTTACATGGTAAACGACATACGAATTATTGCCGAGCATGGCAAGCTATATTTAAATGGTTTGAAGTAGCATCAGCCGAAAAGAAATTAAAATGGTAGGATGAAACTAAGGATGTAAGTGGCAAATAAACGGCATCCACCAGCCCCATCTAGTTAGTTTTTGCTAACTCCCTAGTTCATTTTCCTCAAAAAACAAAAACTCTTTTGAACTATCATACCACTAGTGGACTTTAATCGGAATTAAACGGGACCCAGTTGACATCCCTAGTTGAAAGGGAGTGTACCACCACTATATTTAAGTTGTCGAGGCATCTAAGCAGTTGAAATAATCTGAGAAAGCACTTAACAGTGTGGCCTCATATAAACTACGAATGCAGTCTTGTGATGAAGCTCATAGGAAAAGTTAAGGAGTCAAATGAACTAGGCATGCATTTCTTTACGATAGTACAACAGGCATTGCTGACGTATTAGCCAACTCAGGTGTAGCCTAACAAGTAACAAACAAGCATTCGAATCAAGCAATATAGCAAAGCAGACAACTGAACTATTTGTAATTACGTAGGACTACAGGTTGAGGGCACAAACAAATAAAGCAGCCCACACGCATTACATTTCACATGTACTAAAACACACTGGCTTACCATATGTTGTTGTGAAGCCTCGCTGCTGTTGCAATGTTCTTTGAAGATATCATCAGCATCTCGTGGTTGAAATCTAGTTGTTGTAGTTTATTCTGCACCCTCTATTTAGGTAAAATTAATTTTAATCGCATGCACTCATTCGAATTGATCATCAATGGTTCATCTAAACTAATGAAAGAAGGGTGTGTGCTTACAGGACAATATATGTGCTTCACTCTATTTTTATGCTTGTTCGAGGTGCCAACCCCAAAAGAACAAATATTTTGCTTGATGGGGTTGGCAGCTCCATAATTAATAGAAGCATCAAATTAGTCATGCAACTTGGGAAGATCAAGAACGCACAAAAAAGTAGGGTCTGTTTGGTTGGAGACTAGCGTGGCCAAGCCAAGTGTGGCCAGCCACACAAGTATGGCAAGCCACACAAGTGTGGCTGAGAAATTAGACACCAAACTTTCGCAAAAGTTGGCAAAAAAATTGTCTCTATGATAAGTGGGCCATATGGGCAATAAAGTGTGCCAAAAACCAAACACATGCCAACTAAACTGTGGCTGCCAAACTTTGGCTGGGAACCAAACAGCCCCGTAATGAACAGAGGCTCGGAGCAGTGATGTAATAGCTAGCATCAGAAAATGTAGGGTAAAACGAACAAAAAGCAGCGGAACCACATTCTAGTTTGCTGATGTGTAATTAAGCATAGAGAACATGAAGCAGTCTGATGGAAGCAACGGGTGGCATCAGAACAACACCATTATCATAAATATAGCTTGCAACAAGTAAAATAGGAGGCAGTGATATCTAGGAAGTACAGTAATACTTAGGACAAAACTAAAGCATTGTAACTATATGTGCACTGGTTTGTAATTTAGCACATGTAACATGTTCACTGCCAGAAGTATGGCCCTACAGGTGCAAGCAGAATAATGTGTCTCATGAAAAATTGAATGATGCCCTGAAGAAATTCAAAAGTGCGGTGCTTATGCTAAGAAGGTGAACGTAGGCACCGGCCGTTGGATAATAGTACCTGATTCTCGGCGGCGTATGGGTATCGTTGTCATACTTGATAGCTAAGGATCATCAATGGTGTTCGTGTTGCGGTAGAGTTTGGGCTGGTTGTCGCTGTTGCTGAAGCGGCTCCGGTGCTTCGGTTGCGGCGCCTGTCGACATACAAGAAAGCTCATCTGTGGTAACGAACAGTTCCACGATAAAGAAGAGAAAAACTGAAGTACTACAAATCGAAATAACCTGATGAGGCTGCGGCATCAGTAAAGCAGGGTCGGTGGAGTTGAATATGGCGTCCGTGGAGCAGGTCCGGTGCAGTGGACGAAGGCGTCAGCGAAGCACATCCGACACGGTGTACAGTGCTTTCGGTGAGGCGGATCTGTTGCTGCGGACGAGGGCTTGTATGAAGGGCCAGTGATGGGGCAGACGAGGGAGTCAGTGAAGGTCCTACACTGTGGTGGACAAGGGCGCCGGTGAAGCAGATCCGGTGCGGTGGACCATGATGGCGGTCAAGGAGATGTGGAGCGGTGGAACAGTCAGTCGCTGAAGCGGCTCCGATGAAGTGGTGAGTTGGCAGTTGGGGGTTCCAAGGTGCGGAAGGTAGATCCGGCGGGGTGCGAGGTCCACCGCTGTAGCGGAGGACTAGATTCGGTGGCTTGGCATGGTTGTGGGGGTCGGAGAGGGGAAGGGGAGGGGCTCTGGAGAAGAATGTTGGGGGCAAAGAGGGGAAAACAATGGAGTTACCAAAGCATCCCTTTTCCGTTCATGTGGCAGGGGTAAAACAGGAATATCGCAGGGCTAAACTTTCGGGCATGAGATATTTCGATGTGAGCGGGAAGTTTGAAAGCTTTCGGCACCTGAAATTAAGTGTTCTGCTCTTGTACGGCCGACTATGATATCATGGCCGGGAATTTATTTATGTGTATGTGTATGAATAAAGTGGATGATTATAAAGTTTGAACATGCCCGTATGTGTATATCTCTAGGTTTGATATATGAATTTGAAATCACGAAATCCTGGCTTAAAAAATGTACCTCCGTTTAAATGAATTATAAAGCTAATGATGGAGTCGAATTCCAAAATTCCAATCTTAAGTTTGTAATTCTGGTACTTCAAAGTATATCATGCATGTTCAAAAGTATCGGTATCTCATAGTCCAAGCTTTGAAACAAATTGATCAACCATGAGTGCACACTCTATTGACCATATATTCTCAATTACGCCTAAGTCTCTCAAATATAGACACCCCACTCTTTATCTGAAGCCACCCCCCCCCCAACACACACACAAGTCGTTCTCTCCCCCGGACACGAACACCGAGCACATTAACACCCCCTCTCTTCTAAAGTCCGGACCCCAATATAGGTCTCTATTACTTTGTCTCTCGGGCATGCACACATCTCTTCCCCCACTCTCTAGGTCTCCCGGCATCTCTCATTCCCAAGCACATGCACTATCTAGAGTATATCTTTCACATACACACAAAACGACGCCCCCAAACATCTATCTCCCTAGTTATGTGGTTCTCGCACACTCACCTCACACACCACCCCAACTGCAAACAAGCACACTTTGTCTCCTTGTGCACCACCCTCCTCTTTCTATCTCTCCCACATGCGGACCCGCCCCAGCTCCTTCCCTATATACATATATGTCGTGACTCTTTCCATAGCTCCATAATGTATCATCATTCTCAATCTCGCATGTTGTTCTGTACACCATCTATTCTAGATCTCTCATGAAGTCGCTATCACACACACGATGACTCGCTTCCCTTGCATCTCCGTACATAGGCCACTTTCGCACAACATTAACATTTTCTTCCTATCTATACCCCACTTCTGCACACAAACGACCCCTCTCTCTCCCCCTCTCCTCCTATCTATCCCCCTCGCTAGCTCTCTCTCTCTCTCACACACACACACACACACACACACACACACACACCTCTCCCACACAAACTCGATGTCTCTTCCAAATAGTCTGCTCTCCGCCCGCACCCACGCTATCCTGCTACTACACATGCCTTTGTCTCTCTTTGACACACACATGTCATACCATTCCCCTTTCCCTACACTAGGTTTACATCATTAGTGGTCTATCTTCTCGACGTACACACACTCCCTATCACACACACGCGTGCGCACAAACACGCACAAACACGCACAAACACCCATCTATCTGGATCCTTCTTTTAAGACACACACCCTTGCATATTCTCTCCAGCTGTAGGTATGTATATACCCCCCCCCCTCTCTGTAGCTCAGATGCACACCAAAATTCTCCATATCTCTAACTCACACGTCTCTCCCCATGTCCGCATGTGTATCTCACACACTCACTCTCTAATTATGTATATGTGTCTTCACTTTACACAACACAAAGCCCCATGCACATGTCTCTCTCTATCCTCCACACACAGAGACACAAAGAATCTCTTATCATTGCCTTAGTATCTACACATATCACACACGCATGCTGTCTCTCTCTCGCACACATGCTCAACAAAGGTTTTCCCATGAATAACTTGCCGTTTATTCATCAACAGTCGTGGCTGTACGGCGAACATGAGATGTGAAATAGAATAAATCTACACGTGTGTAGACCACCTAGTATGACTACTAGGACTACAGCAAGCCGAAAGTGCACCGCCGTCACCCCCTTCTTATCGACGACGGGAAAACCTTTTGTTTTACACAGTCGAGAAGTCATCGTGCTATGGCCCCACATGCTCAGCCGTTGAATAGAATGTAGATCCAAGTTTATGGAAACAAGTATCGATAATACGTTTGTATCTCCATATCGATACATCTCCATTATCTATAATTTTTGATGTATTCATGACATTTTTATAATGTTTCTACATGATTTTGGTATGATTTGGTTAGAACTAACCCGGACTGACGCTATTTTCAGCAGAACTACCGTGATGTTGTTTTTTGTGCAGAAATAAAAGGTCTCGGAATGCGCTGAAAATCAACAGAGATCTTTTTGGAAAATATAAAAAATACTGGAACAAAAAGTTATCGAAGGGGAGTCCCGTGGGCCCCACGAGGGTGGAGGGCGCCCCCACTCCCCTGGGGCGCGCCCCTGTGCCTTGTGGACTCTCCGTGGGGCCCCTTGACTTATTCTCGACTCCAACCTCTCCTATAAATCCCCAAACCTCCAGAAAATAACCTAGATGGGGAGTTCCGCCGCCGCAAGCCTCTATCGCCACCAAAAACCAATCGGGACCCTATTCCGGCACCCTGCCGGAGGGGGGAACCATCACTAGTGGCCATCTTCATCATCCCAGCGCTCTCCATGACGAGGAGGGAGTAGTTCACCCTCGGGGCTGAGGGTATGTACCAGTAGCTATGTGTTTGATCTCTCTCTCTCTCTCTCTCTCTCTCTCTCTCTCTCTCTCTCTCTTGTGTTCTTGATACGGCACGACCTTGATGTACCTCGAGCTTTGCTATTATAGTTGGATCTTATGATGCTTCTCCCCCTCTACCTCTTGTAATGGATTGAGTTTTCCCTTTGAAGTTATCTTATCAGACTGAGTGTTTAAGGATTTGAGAACACTTGATGTATGTCTTGCATGGGATACCCGTGGTGACAACGGGGTATTCTATTGATCCACTTGATGTATGTTTTGGTGATCAACTTGCGGGTTCCGTGACCTTGGGAATCTATGCATAGGGGTAGGCACACGTTTTCGTCTTGAATCTCCGGTAGAAACTTTGGGGCACTCTTTGAAGTTCTTTGTGTTGGTTGGATAGATGAATCTGAGATTGTGTGATGCATATCGTATAATCATACCCACGGATACTTGAGGTGATATTGGAGTATCTAGGTAACATTAGGTTTTGTAACATCCCAAATTTTCAATTTGGAATGTTATACATTAGATCATCATTGCATATCATATTTTATTGCATTTTTTGGCTGATCCTAGAAATTCTACGCAACTCAAGGACCCACGGAGAGTGAATTCCGTGGGTGGCTACTTAAATGCACATCTGGGTGGATTTCTTGAGGCACCCTGGAGTACCCAGTGATTGTCAGGGCACCTGGAAAATCCAGTGTTGTCCAAGGATATCCCGGAGTACCCGTGTGATCATCCTATGGTCCGCCACCCAGGCTCAAAGGGATCATAAGATTATTCATGCTAGAAACTTCCGTGTGCAGCCACAAGCTATTATGGGCTCTAGCATAGTTGAGTATGTTGCATGACCTCTTTCAGTGGTGGGCTAGCAGATGTAGGGGAAAGTAGGTGTAACTGTCCACCCAGAGTAAAGAGCTATTGTTTCAGAAAGACTGTCTCTCGAATATCCGACCATGGAGGCATTCGAGTCTTGTGGGGAAAAGTGCACAAACCTCTGCAGAGTGTACAAACTAATCATGGTTAGCCGTGTCCCCGGTTATGGACATCTTGAGCATCTAGTTCTTGGATTATCATGTTGATCTCATCAATCTAAATATAATTTGATTGGGTTATTGATGATGTTTAATTGGGATTGAGTTGGAGGAACCTTCTCAATGTTTAACAACCACCATGATAGTTAAATAAAATTTATTCCTTCGTTGTTGGGAAATTTTGGCTTTATGCAAAACTGTAACCATAGAGCTTTCCACCAGCCATATATGCATGTAGTGATAGCATTTATTCTGTTCATTATTCTATGTGTTACATTGCCAGCATATTCCATGTGCTGACCCGTTTAGGGCTGCAATGTTCATGTTGCAGACTTTTCAGACGATGAGTAAGGTGCCATAGGTCATTGTCTTTCACTCAGCTATGTCATTGGAGTTGATGGACTCACTTTATCTTCCAAGCCTTCCGCTGTTATCAATTTTAGATGGCCTTAAGCCATATTACTGTAATAAGTTCTCTTTTGAGACAATCGATGTAATAAGTGTGTGATTGCTACTCTGTTATAAATCCTCGAGTACTGTGTGTGTCAGCATTACCGATCCAGGGATGACACTGATGCACAGATGTCAGACTGTTTGAGGTCTGGTCGCTACAAGATGGTATCAGAGCACACGCTGATTGTAGGCCACGACCACTAAGCTAAAGCCCTAGATCACTACTCTCTTCTCATTTCTGACCCCTCTCCCTTTTCTACTCTATAGGATGGCGGATGCAAGGAACAAGTTTACACAACCGGATGAAGATATACCTTTTGGACGACACTTGAAGGAAGTCACTAGATACCTGAACATCGGAATACCAAGCTTCACCGGGACCTACATCGCCACTTTACCAGAAGAGGAGCATTGGATGATTCGAGTTCAAGTTCCAGGAAGGATGTTCATGCCAGTCACTAAGCCCATAGAGTTTTCCTTTGATGCACCAACCTGGATTCCAGGAAAGAGCATGGCAGCCCACATCACCATGGGACATATTGGAGAAGATTACCACAAGGATCTCAAGGATACTATCTATCAGATTTGCGGGCACCGAGATGAGCAATGGGAGATGATCAGAACCAGGAGGGATAGATCCATTGCAGCTTTCATCCAGGGGTTAAACCAGCACATTCGTCGCAGGAGAACCAGATGTGCGCAGGCATGATAGATCTGAAGAAGGCAATGACAAGGATCACGGAGCTGGAGGAAGAACTCAAGTCTACACGCGATGGATATGAGGAGGAAATGATGATACTCATGGAGAAGAATGACGATTTGACAAGGAAGCTAGGAGTATTCATGGGAGACCCCGCGCGAGGAGGAGAAGACGACGATTCCACTTGTTCGAAGAACTACATCATCATCGACGACACTGACTCAGACCCCGACGATAGCGATGAAGACTATGTTGATGAAGCTGGAGCAGATATCATGGAGTCATCCACCGATTAAACTTCTAGTCGACCACCATATCAGTAGTAGTATTCCCCCATGTATATAGTATAATCCAAGCACTCTTGTAACGGTAGTTAGATTGATGTATGCCCTTTATTAAATTGATTGGAGTGATATGTTTGTGTTTGTCTCATGTGAATATGGGTAGTGTTTTCCCTCTAGACCTCATTCTATTCTGTTTTCTCATCTTTTCTAAACCCATCAGATTCCTCCGAGACGCCACAATGGATTTGCTTTCCCACCAGAGCTCACTCAGTTGATCCAGCAGCAGAATACCCTGATGCAGCTACTAGTCCAGAACCAGAACCAGGGGAACAACAACAACAACAACAACAACAACAACAACAACAACAACAACAACAACAACAACAACAACAACAACAACAACAACAACAACAACAACCCACCACCACCACCACCTGTTGATCACTTAGCCCATTTTCTAAGGTTGAATTCACCGGTGTTCTCCAGTAGCACCGGGCCGATTGTTGCAGATGATTGGCTCCGCAAGATTGGAAGGGAGTTGACCACTGCAGGATGCACATATGCGGAGAGAGTGCGTTTTGCCGCACATTAGCTTGATGGGCCTGCAGCATCATGGTGGGGGAATTTCACAGCCACCTACCCCATCGACATTGTTACATGGGACCAATTTCAGCAGGCTTTTCACACTGCCCATGTTTCAGCAGGAGCTATGGCCATGAAGAAGCGCGAGTTTCGCAACTTGCGCCAAGGAGGACGCACAGTGGGCCACTATGTGGATGATTTTAGTAAGTTAGCACGTTATGCCCCGGATGATGTTGCTACGGATGCAGCTAAGCAAGAGAAGTTTCTGGAAGGGCTGAATGATGAGCTGAGCATGCAGTTGATGGTGGCGACCTTCAACAACTACCAAGAGTTAGTAGATAGAGCTCTCATGATTGAAGGGAAGCAAAAGCAGATAGACAACTGCAAGAGGAAGTATGGACAAGAGAAGTACAATTCAGGAGCTCAGCAGAGGCCCCATTTTACCCCGAACTCGGGAGGACACATTGACCATAACCATGGAGGCCATAATTCCAATGGAGGGAGTTTGCACGACCATAGTGGCCCCAAGAATGGGAATGGGAATGGGAATGGAGGAAGCAACGGCCAGAACCGTTCCAACCCTGCAACGCCTGCCAAGAAGGATCTAAGTCACACTACTTGTTTCAAGTGCGGGAAGAATAGACATTACACCACGGAGTGTTCTGAAGCTAAGAATGGAAACGGCAATGGAAACTCTGGGAAGAAGCCCAACCCTTTCAACAGGGGACAAGTGAACCACGTTAACGTGGAGGAGGTTGAAGCGCAGCCAGATGCTGTAAAAGGTAAGTTTTTGGTTAAGTCATTTACTGCAATCGTTCTTTTTGATACTGGTGCAACGCATTCATACATATCAAGGGGATTTGTGGATAAGTATAAGTTGCCCACCAAATTTCTTAGAACACCGATGTTAGTAAGTTCGCCAGGAGCAGAATATATGGCAAGCCAAGGATGTTTTCAGATGCCATTGACCATAGGTAGGCATGTTTTCCCCTCAGACCTGATAATTCTGAAGTCGCAAGGTTTGGATATGATTTTGGGTATGGATTGGCTATCGATGTATGGAGGGAACATCAATTGCGCCAGTAAGTCGATTATGCTCACCACCCCAGAAGGAAGGAGGATTAAGTATGTATCCCGGCATGTGCCGAAGAGGACTCAAGTGAATTCCTTATCAGGATTTGTACAGGAGGAAGTACCAGTGGTGAAGGATTTCCCTGATGTATTTCCAGAAGAGTTGCCAGGCATGCCACCGGATAGAGATATTGAGTTTTTGATTGAACTTTTGCCAGGCACAAGGCCAATATCTAAAAGACCGTACAGGATGCCAACAAAGGATTTGGAGGAAATTAAGAAGCGGATTAAGGAGTTACTGGATAAAGGCTATATTCGCCCAAGTTTGTCACCTTGGGGATCACCAGTGCTCCTAGTGGAGAAGAAGGATGGATCGTTGAGGATGGTTGTCGATTATCGTGGATTGAATGAAGTGACAATCAAGAACAAGTACCCACTGCCGATGATCAATGATTTGTTTGACCAGTTGCAAGGAGCTAAAGTATTTTCCAAGATCGATCTGCGATCAGGATACCACCAGCTGAAGATTCGAGAGCAGGATATACCTAAGACAGCTTTTACCACAAGGTACAGGCTATATGAGTATACCGTTATGTCATTCGGTCTGACTAACGCACCTGCCTATTTCATGAACATGATGAACAAGGTGTTTATGGAGTTTTTGGATAAGTTTGTTGTGGTGTTCATTGATGATATATTGGTCTATTCGAAGAATTAAGAAGAGCATAAGGAGCATTTGCGTTTGGTACTTGGGAAGCTCAGAGAACATCAGTTATATGCCAAGTTCAGCAAGTGTGAGTCTTGGTTGAAGGAAGTTGGATTCCTTGGACATGTTATATCCGGAGAAGGAATAGCAGTAGACCCCACCAAAGTTGTCACCGTGACAAATTTGGAAGCATCCACATCAGTGGGAGAGATCCGGAGTTTTCTTGGACTCGCAGGATACTACAGAAGGTTCATTGAGAATTTCTCGAAGCCCATGACGGAGTTGTTGAAGAAGGACACCAAGTTCAAATGGACTGAGGAATGTGAGGTGATGTCTACTACACAACATTCTTCTTGTAGACGTTGTTGGGCCTGCAAGTGCACAGGTTTGTAGGACAGTAGCAAATTTCCCTCAAGTGGATGACCTAAGGTTTATCAATCCGTAGGAGGCGTAGGATGAAGATGGTCTCTCTCAAGCAACCCTGCAACCAAATAACAAAGAGTCTCTTGTGTCCCCAACACACCCAATACAATGGTAAATTGTATAGGTGCACTAGTTCGGCGAAGAGATGGTAATACAAGTGCAAAATAGATAGTAGATAAAGGTTTTCGTAATCTGAAATAATAAAAACAGCAAGGTAGCGAGCGATAAAAGTGAGCGTAAACGGTATTGCAATGATAGGAAACAAGGTCTAGGGTTCATACTTTCACCAGTGCAAGTTCTCTCAACAATAATAACATAGATAGATCATATAACAATCCCTCAACATGCAACAAAGAGTCACTCCAAAGACACTAATAGTGGAGAACAAACTTAGAGATTATGGTAGGGTACGAAACCACCTCAAAGTTATTCTTTTGGATCGATCTATAAAAGAGTTCATACTAGAATAACACCTTAAGACACAAATAAACCAAAACCCTAATGTCACCTAGATACTCCATTGTCACCTCAAGTATCCGTGGGCATGATTATACGATATGCATCACACAATCTCAGATTCATCCAACCAACATAAAAGTACTTCAAAGAGTGCCCCAAAGCTACTACCGGAGAGTCAAGAACGTGTGCCAACCCCTATGCATAGGTTCCCAATGTCACGAAACCCGCAAGTTGGTCACCAAAACATACATCAAGAGGCACATGATATCCCATTGTCACCACAGATAAGCACGGCAAGACATACATCAAGTGTTCTCATAAAAGACTCAATCCGATAAGATAGCTTCAAAGGGAAAACTCAATTCATCACAAGAGAGTAGAGGGGGAGAAACATCATAAGATCCAACTACAATAGCAAAGCTCGGGATACATCAAGATCGTGCCATAGAGGGAACACGAGAGAGAACACGAGAGAGAGAGAGAGATCAAACACATAGCTACTGGTACATACCCTCAGCCCCGAGGGTGAACTACTCCCTCCTCGTCATGGAGAGCACCGGGATGATGAAGATGGCCACCGGTGAAGGATCCCCCCTCCGGCAGGGTGCCGGGAAGGGCTCCTGAGAGGTTTTTGGTGGCTACAGAGGCTTGCGGCGGCGGAACTCCCGATCTATCTTCCGTTCTGGAATTTTTACGATACATAGGTATATATGGGTGCAAAGTGCGATATGTGGACGAAGGGGGGTCACGAGGCGGGCGTGCCCTGTGGTGGGGGCGCCCCCACCCTCGTGAGCACCTCCTTCTTTCTGGCGTGCACTCCAAGTCTATCGGGTGGCTTTCCTTCCAAAAATAACTTCTCCATTGATTTCGTTCCGTTTTGACTCCGTCTGATATTCCTTTTCCTCGAAACACTGAAATAGGCATAAAACAGCAAATCTGGGCTGGGCCTCCGGTTAATAGGTTAGTCCCAAAAATAATATAAAAGTGGATAATAAAGCCCAAAATCATTCGAAACACATAGTAATATAGCATGAATGCTTCATAAATTATAGATACGTTGGAGACGTATCATGAGGCCAGTTTTCAGGAGTTGAAGAAACGTTTGGTTACAGCCCCAGTGTTGATTCTTCCAGATCAACGCAAGGATGATCAAGTGTATTGCGACGCTTCTCGTCGAGGACTTGGAGCAGTGCTTATGTAGGAGGGAAGAGTTGTTTCATATGCCTCATGACAGCTTAAACCCCATGAGTTGAATTATGCTACACATGATTTGGAGTTAGCAACCGTAGTGCATGCGTTGAAGACATGGAGACATTTTCTCATCGGAAACCATTGTGAGGTGTACACGGATCATAAGAGCTTGAAGTATATCTTCACGCAAAAGGAGTTAAATCTCAGGCAGAGGAGATGGTTGGAGCTCATCAAGGATTATGATATGAGGTTGCATTATCACCCAGGAAAGGCTAACGTAGTAGCTGATGCGTTGAGCCGCAAGAGTCATGTCAATACACTCGTGACCGGATAATTACCCAAGGAGTTAGCACAGGATCTTCGTGAGCTATGTATGGAGATAGTTCCGAGAGGCTTTGTAGCAGCATTGGAAATTCAGCCTACTTGATGGATAAGATCAGAGAAGCCCAGAAGACGGAAAAGGAGATTGCCGAGGTAAAGGAAAGGACGAGCAAAGGAAAGGCTAAAGGATTTCGTGAGGATGAGCACGATACCTTATGGTTTGAGGATCGCGTATATGTGCCTATGACCCCGATACCAGGAAGTTGATTCTGCAGGAGGCCCATGATTCGCCGTATTCGATTCACCCAGGAAATACCAAGATGTATCTGGATTTGAAGGATAGATTCTGGTGGACCAGAATGAAGAAGGATATTGCGGAGTATGTAGGAGTTTGTGATGTATGTTAGAGAGTGAAGGCAGAGCATCAGAAGCTAGCAGGATTGCTACAGCCATTGTCGATACCCGAACAGAAGTGGGATAAGCTAGGCATGGATTTTATCACGGGATCGCCCAGGACTCGTTCAGGCTATGACTCGATATGGGTTGTAGTCGATCGATTGACGAAAGTAGCTCATTTCATCCCAATGAAGACCACTTACACCAGTGCTAAGTTGGCAAAGATATACATGACCAGGATCGTATGTCTGCATGGAGTTCCGAGGACCATTGTATCAGATAGAGGAACCCAGTTTACCTCAAAGTTTTGGAGTGAGTTGCATGAGACTTTGGGTACCAGGCTAGAGTTCAGTACAGCCTTTCATCCCCAGACAGATGGACAGACTGAGAGAGTCAATCAGATTCTGGAAGACATGTTGAGAGCTTGTGCGCTAGATTATGGATCTAGTTGGGACGACAATTTGCCATATGCGGAGTTCTGTTACAATAACAGCTATCAAGCCAGTTTGAAGATGGCCCCTTTCAAAGCTTTGTACGGAAGGAGGTGCAGGACAACGTTGTTATGGGATGAAGTTGGAGACCGTCAGTTGTTTGGACCAGATTTCATTAAAGAGTCTAAAGAGAAAGTTAAGTTAGTTCGCGATAGACTCAAGGTAGCCCAGTCCGGGCAGAAGAGATATGCGGATTCTAAATGTAAGGAGACAGTTTACGAAGTCAGAGACAGAGTGTATCTTCGTGTGTCCCCACTTCGAGGAGTTAAGCGTTTTGGAGTCAAGGGAAAGTTAGCACCACATTTTGTGGGACAATACAACATTTTGGAGCATATGGGAGAAGTTGCTTACAAGCTAGAATTGCCCGAAGGATCATCTGGAGTTCATGATGTGTTCCATGTATCCTAGTTGAAGAAGTGCCACACAGAGATGGCCAATATTCCTCTAAGAGATACCGTGCCATTGGAAGCGATTCGGTTGGATAGCGATTTGACCTACGAGGAGAAACCAGTGAAGATTCTCGAGTTTGCCAGCCGAGTCACCCGCGGCAAGGTTATAAAGTTCTGCAAAGTTCAGTGGAGCCACCACACCGAGGATGAAGCCACCTGGGAACGAGAGGAAGACCTGCATAAGGATCACCTGCACCTATTTTCTAGCCAACCCGAATCTCGAGGGCGAGATTCATCTTAAGGGGGGTAGGTTTGTAACATCCCAAATTTTCAATTTGGAACGTTATACATTAGATCATCATTGCATATCATATTTTATTGCATTTTTTGGCTGATCCTAGAAATTCTACGCAACTCAAGGACCCACGGAGAGAGTTGGGGATTTCGTTATTTTCATATTTGAGTTTTTTCAAATTTTGAAAAGTGGATCGTTTGGTTTTAATTATTTTTCTCTCCTAATATTTCTAATATGCAAATAAAAGAGAGGGGATAAAATGGCTTCTCCAAAATAAAGAAATATTGAAGGGGAAATATTAAAATCAAATAAGAATTTTATTCGGAGTTTTATCGCTATTTTATTTGAATTAGGAAAAAATGCGGTTTTCAAAATTGCATTAGAGGCCTAAATAAATGTTCACTTTGTCCACTATATTTTTAGAGGACGGGGAAAATTTATTTCAGGAATTTTGGAGTCCGTTTAGTATTTCTTTTAATCATTTTTTTGCGGGTCGGAATTATTTAAAAAAATAAAAAAAGGAAACCGACCTACCGGGCCGTGTCCGTCTGGGACACCTGGCCCGGCCCGGCCTTATAAGGCGAGGGCCCGAGCCACCCCAAACCCTAGCCCAGCCCACCCACCATTGTCGCGTCATGCCACGGACGCCGCCGCCCCATTGCCTTCGCCGCCCATCGCCACCCGCCACTCGTGCCGCCACTGCTGCTGCCCACCGCCGTGCCGCGCCGGAGTGCCGCCATTGCTGAATTCGTCGAGTTCATCGAGGTAGCCGCCAGTTTCTTTTTTAAATGATCAGTTTTATTTCGAAAACCTAGATTCGTTTTTTATTAGATCGGTTCGGTTTTTCCGGTTTAGTTAATTAACGGACGTTCGTCCATTCGTTTTAACGAACGGTGTTCACCCGTTAGCCGCAGACAGCGAACGTTCGTTCATTAGCCTGTTCGTCAGTTTTTCTTTTTCCAGGGTTTTTCCGCGGTTATTTTCGATCGCGATTTCTGCCCTGATCTTCGTTTTAGTTTATATTTTCGCTCGTTTATCGGAATCAGGCGATTCAAGCGCCTAGATCTTTGTCTCGAAGCCCTCTTTCTATTTAACCAACTTAAACAAGATTTTTGTACTGTAAAATTTGACTTTAGTCCAGATTAGTAAACGAATCTTGTTTCTTTCTCAGTTTGAGTTTTGTTGCTTCGTTTGATTCGAATATTTTTGCAAACCGGAGTTCTTAGTTGAACTTTCTGGTTAGGTCTCTTATTTGAGTTTTACCTGTGCTTCTAGTTGAGTGCTTATGTATGTATCTGTTTGTTTGCGATAGAGTACCCGGAGTGTGAAGCGTGCTACTACAAGTCTCTAGGTTTCACGGATCATCAGCAAGGCAAGTAACACTTTGATCATACCTCTTACTACCCAGTTTTATTGCATTAGATCAATCCTCAAACAATTGCATGGTTAGGATCTGTTTAACATGTGGGTTTTGAGAAGTAGATGATGAGTAGAACCTATTGCATGTTTATTATCAAACCTTTGGGAGTTACTTCTACGTTATGCTTATATTGCTATGCTATTCTAGTAGACGTGGATTGGGTGACTGAATCAATGATAGATGTGAGTGTTGATACTTAATGGTTAACTTAAGGTGGCTACTTAAATACACATCTGGGTGGATTGCTTGAGGCACCCTGGAGTATCCAGTGGTTGTCAGGGCACCTGGAGAATCCAGTGTTGTCCAAGGATATCCCGGAGTACCCGTGTAATCATCCTACGGTCTGCCACCCAGGCTGAAAGGGATCATAAGATTATTCATGCTAGAAACTTCCATGTGCAGCCACAAGCTATTATGGGATCTAGCATAGTTAAGGATGTTGCATGACCTCTTTTAGTGATGGGCTAGCAGATGTAGGGGAAAGTAGGTGTAACTGTCCACCTAGAGTAAAGAGTTATTGTTTCAGAAAGACTGTGTCTCGAATCTTCGACCATGGAGGCATTCGAGTCTTGTGGGGAAAAGTGCGCAAACCTTTGCAGAGTGTACAAACTAATCATGGTTAGCCGTGTCCCCGGTTATGGACATCTTGAGTATCTAGTTCTTGGATTATCATGTTGATCTCATCAATCTAAATATAATTTGATTGGGTTATTGATGATGTTTAATTGGGATTGAGTTGGAGGAACCTTTTCAATGTTTAACAACCACCATGATAGTTAATTAAAATTTATTCCTTTGTTGTTGGGAACCATAGAGCTTTCCACCAGCCATATATGCATGTAGTGATAGCATTTATTCTGTTCATTATTCTATGTGTTACATTGCCAGCATATTCCATGTGTTGACCCATTTAGGGCTGCAACGTTCATGTTGCGGACTTTTCAGACGACGAGTAAGGTGCCATAGGTCGTTGTCTTTCACTCAGCTATGTTGTTCGAGTTGATGGACTCACTTTATCTTCCAAGCCTTCCGCTGTTATCGATTTTAGATGGCCTTAAGCCATATTATTGTAATAAGTTCTCTTTTGAGACATTCGATGTAATAAGTGTGTGATTGCTACTCTGATATAAATCCTCGAGTACTGTGCGTGTCAGCATTACCGATCTAGGGATGACACTGATGCACAGAGGTCAGACTAAACCCGGGCAAACGCCGGGCCGGGCTTGTAAAAGCCTGACCTTCATTTCTCAAGCCCGAGCCCGGCCCGAAGCCCGAAATACTCCTTGTTTTCAAGCTCGAGCCCGGCCCGAAATGAAGCCTGATGCCCAAAAGCCCGGCCCGAACGCTATTTTTCAGTGTACGCACGTGCAAGCCCGGCCCGAAATGAAGCCCGAAGCCCAAAAGCCCGGCCCGAACGCTATTTTTCAGTGTACGCACGTGCAAGCCCGGCCCGAAGCCCGAAAGCCCGACCTGAAATACATGAAAAGTGAAGCCCGAGCCCGGCCCAAACCATCTTTCAGGCTGCAAAACAAGGCCCGAGCCCGGCCCGAACGTCAAGCCCGGCCCGGCCCGGCCCGGGTTTTTCGGGCTGGGCTCGGGTCGGGCTGTCCATGCCCGGGTTTAGGTCAGACTGTTTGAGGTCTGGTCGCTACAGGGTTTTTGTTGATGTGTGTCTTAAGGTGTTATTTTACTACGAACTCTAGGGCTATTTGTGACACTTATAGGAATATCCCAATGGATTGATCGGAAAGAATAACTTTGAGGTGGTTTCGTACCCTACAATAATCTCTTCGTTTGTTCTCCGCTATTAGTGACTTTGGAGTGACTCTTTGTTGCATGTTGAGGGATAGTTATATGATCTAATTATGTTATTATTGTTGAGAGAACTTGAACTAGTGAAATAATGAACCCTAGGCCTTGTTTCGAAGCATTGCAATACCGTTTGTGGTCACTTTTATCATTAGTTACCTTACTGTTTTTATAATGTCAGATTACAAAAACCTATATCTACCTATTGCAGTTGTATCTTCATCTCTTTGCCGAACTAGTGCACCTATACAATTTACCATTTGTATTGGGTGTGTTGGGGAACAAGAGACTCTTTGTTATTTGGTTGCAGGGTTGTTTGAGAGAGACCATCTTCATCCGACACCTCCCATGGATTGATAAACCTTAGGTCATCCACTTGAGGGAAATTTGCTACTGTCCTACAAACCTCTGCACTTGGAGGCCCAACAACGTCTACAAGAAGAAGGTTGCGTAGTAGACATCACATACATATATCTCTTCTCTTATAAAAAACCTAGTTAGTGATGATGGTACGCCTGCCATCTTGCAATATAGACTGTCCGATCTATATCTGACGGATAGAATTAAACTAAAAGATACCCGCACCCTCTCTCCAAATTCGCAGAAAATGCCTTCCCTCATTCATCCTTATCTCCCATAACCTCATTGTTGAGCAATTAAAAAAGGAAACCTCTGGAACAAACTGGCATGGTGGTCGTTGCCAGCGTCGTCCATCCCCATGCATCCGCTCAGTCCGACCACCAATCACCACCACGCCCCACTCCTCCTCACCTTATCTCTCCTCTTTCTCGAGATATCATTAGTTTTTACACATGGGATTACTCCTGAATGGGTCAATCACAACAGATGTTTTTTATAAAAAATGCATCTTGATGTTCCGTGCCATGCACAGACATCTTGCTAGTACTCCTACAGAAGACTTAGTTGGTGATGATGGTGTGTCTGCCATCCATCATTTCTGACCATTAGAGCTACATCTAACTATTGTGAGGTAAGTTGTTGCCTTTTCTCAACAACATCCCACTTCTCTACCAATTTGTAGAAAAACCCTTAATTAGCATCTTAAAACCAACCACATCCCTCCCTCACCTCACGAAAGCAGCCCAAGGAATATATTTTGATTGAAACATAATATATCTCTTGTGATATATGTATATCAAAATTAGAGTGTTTTTTATCAAGTTTGTGAATAAGTATTATTCTAATTATGATCCGTTGCAATGCACATGAACATTGCTAGTATTTCCAACCATGCAAAAAAAATGCTAGTATTTCCATAGTTTCGAGTTTTCCATCAAGATATCAGTCACTCATGGTTGATATTTAGTTTGAATTACATACACATAGGCACTATGTAACTATCCGTTCTTATTGGCTTCCAAAGCTCAATCTCCACTCCTACTTACAGTATGTAGAGTATTTAACAAAAAACTACCACTTTCAACCAGCCCTAGGAAGAAACTATTGTACAAAAAATAGCAAAAACATACCCAAAATTTCTTAATCCGTGCCAAAAAACTGCTACCTAGTGCCGATTAGGCTCGTTTAACCCGTTTGGACAGGGTTGGCCCACACATCCGTGCTGACGAGGCAGCTTAAACCAACACATTTTGTTTGATTGTTGACACGAGGGACCCACATCTGACCTTCTATCCTCCTCTTCCTCCTCCAATCATTATTTTCTTGAACATTACTTCCAACAGTACTGATGCATGTTCGTCGGTGGCGCCGGTAATGAGCAAGTTGACCACCGCACCACCGGACGGGCCAGACACCGCACTGGCCGCCGCGAGCAAGCCGCCGCGCTGGCCTTCGCTCAAGCCAGATGGTTGGCCTTAGCGCGGCGCACGCGAGCAAGTCGCGGCACCGTTGTGTGATGTCTACTACACAACCTTCTTCTTGTAGACGTTGTTGGGCCTCCAAGTGCAGAGGTTTGTAGGACAGTAGCAAACTTCCCTCAAGTGGATGACCTAAGGTTTATCAATCTGTGAGAGCCGTAGGATGAAGATGGTCTCTCTCAAACAACCCTGCAACCAAATAACAAAGAGTCTCTTGTGTCCCCAACACACCCAATACAATGGTAAATTGTATAGGTGCACTAGTTCGGCGAAGAGATGGTGATAGAAGTGCAATATGGATGGTAGATATAGGTTTTTGTAATCTGAAAATATAAAACAGCAAGGTAACAAGTGGTGAAAAATGAGCGTAAACGGTATTGCAATGCTTTGAAACAAGGCCTGGGGTTCATACTTTCACTAGTGCAAGTTCTCTCAACAATAATAACATAATTAGATCATATAAAAATCCCTCAACATGCAACAAAGAGTCACTCCAAAGTCACTAATAGCGGAGAACTAACGAAGAGATTATTGTAGGGTACGAAACCACCTCAAAGTTATTCTTTCCAATCAATCCATTGGGCTATTCCTATAAGTGTCACAAACAGCCCTAGAGTTCGTAGTAAAATAACACCTTAAGACACGCATCAACCAAAACCCTAATGTCACCTTGATGCTCCAATGTCACCTCAAGTAACCGCGAGTATGATTATACGATATGCATCACACAATCTCAGATTCATCTATTCAAACCAACACAAAGAACTTCAAAGAGTGCCCCAAAGTTTCTACCGGAGAGTCAAGATGAAAACGTGTGCCAACCCCTATGCATAGATTCCCAAGTTCACGGAACCCGCAAGTTGATCACCAAAACATACATCAAGTGGATCAATAGAATACCCCATTGTCACCACAGGTATCCCACGCAAGACATACATCAAGTGTTCTCAAATCCTTAAAGACTCAATCCGATAAGATAACTTCAAAGGGAAAACTCAATCCATTACAAGAAGATAGAGGGGGAGAAACATCATAAGATCCAACTATAGTAGCAAAGCTCGCGGTACATCAAGATCGTGCCAAATCAAGAACAAGAGAGAGAGAGAGAGAGAGAGAGAGAGAGAGAGAGAGATCAAACACATAGCTACTGGTACATACCCTCAGCCCCGAGGGTGAACTACTCCCTCCTCGTCATGGAGAGTGTCGGGATGATGAAGATGGCCACCGGTGATGGTTCCCCCCTTCGGCAGGGTGCCGGAACAGGGTCCCGATTGGTTTTTGGTGGCTACAGAGGCTTGCAGCGGCGGAACTCCCGATCTAGGTTATGTTCTAGAGGTTTGGGGATTTATAGGAGAGGTTGGCATCGAGAACAAGTCAGGGGCCCCACAGGGAGTCCACGAGGTAGGGGGCACGCCCTGGGGGGGCGCCCTCCACCCTTGTGGGGCCCACAGGAGTCCCTTCCGGTAACTCTTTGTTCCAGTATTTTTTTTATTTTCCAGAAAAAATCTCCGTTGATTTTGAGCGCATTCCGAGAACTTTTATTTCTGCACAAAAACAACACCACGGTAGTTCTGCGGAGAACATCGTCAGTCCGGGTTAGTTCTAACCAAATCATACCAAAATCATGTAAAAATATTATAAACATGGAATGAATACTTCAAAAAATTTAGATACGTTGGAGACGCATCAAGCATCCCCAAGCTTAATTCTTGCTCGTCCTCGAGAGGTAAATGATAAAAACAGACTTTTTTATGTGGAATGCTACCTAACATATTTATCAATGTAATCTTCTTTATTGTGGCAAGAGTATTCAGATCCATAAGATTCAAAACAAAAGTTTAATATTGACATAAAAACGATAATACTTCAAGCATACTAACAAAGCAATCATGTCTTCTCAACATAACAAGGCCAAAGAAAGTTATCCCTACAAAATCGTATAGTCTGGCTATGCTATATCTTATCACACAAAATATTTAAATCATGCACAAGCCCGATGACAAACCAAGCAATTGTTTCATACTTTTGATGTTCTCAAACTTTTTCAATCTTCACGCAATACATGAGCGTGAGCCATGGATATAGCACTATAGGTGGAATAGAATGGTGGTTGTCGAGAAGACAAAAAGGGAGAAGATAGTCTCACATCAACTAGGTGTATCAACGGGCTATGGAGATGCCCATCAATAGATATCGATGTGAGTGAGTAGGGATTGCCATGCAACGGATGCACTAGAGCTATAAGTGTATGAAAGCTCAAAAAGAAACTAAGTGGGTGTGCATCCAACTTGCTTGCTCATGAAGACCTAGGGCATTTGAGGAAGCCCATCGTTGGAATATACAAGCCAAGTTCTATAATGAAAATTCCCACTAGTATATGGAAGTGACAACATAGGAGACTCTCTATCATGAAGATCATGGTGCTACTTTGAAGCACAAGTTGGTAAAAGGATAGTAGCATTGCCCCTTCTCTCTTTTTCTCATTTTTTGTTATTTTGTTTTTTGGGCCTACTTTTTTTGGCCTCTTTTTTTGTCTGAAGTCTCATCCCGACTTGTGAGGGAATCATAGTCTCCATCATCCTTTCCTCACTGGGACAATGCTCTAATAATGAAGATCATCACACTTTTATTTACTTACAACTCAAGAATTACAAATTGATACTTAGAATGAAAAATGACTCTATATGAATGCCTCCGGCGGTGTACCAGGATGTGCAATGAATCAAGAGTGACATGTATGAAAGAATTATGAAAGGCCAGTCAATGGATAGTCGCCGTCACCAATCTCTGCGCAATCCGGATCTACCTTTATAATACTCCAAAAAATATTCCAAACGACTGAAACGATCAAGAGAGAAAAAGAAGTCCAATTTCCAATAATCTACAAATTCTATTCTACTACTGCACAGATGAACACACTAATATAATTGAACACAATAATTAAATGAAGAGAGTCTCCTAGCTAAGCTAGCTAGGCTTTGTGACGACGGTGGCCTCTGTGCGCCGGATTGTGTGTGCCCCTATATATATATCGTTCATGCCATATACTAGTTGGTAGTCTTCTCGGTTAACGGCATATGCCAATGAATGTAAATATGGTTTTGTTGCCGATCAGAGTATATAAGCATTGGTAACTGAGGGTACCACTTTGTCTCGGCAGGTGGTCTTTTTGGCCAAAAAATCTGTTAGGGGTGAGGGGCATCCTCCCACTGCTACGCCCCAAGCCTTCTGGCAACAGGCCCCTATAGCTAGGGGAAGAAGCGTGCATGCAAGATCTGCCACTAAAGAAAAGAACTAGAAAAAGAAAGAAAGAACCACATAAAAAATGATCCAGGAAAAAACCGCAACAAAAAAAAAGGAAAACCCGACTGAAAGCTTTCCAAAACCAGGGCTTCGGGGAACTGGAGAAAGTATAAATAAAAAAAAGTGAAGTTTCTATGCATAAGTGATTTGATGTCCTAGTGGTTAGCTTGTTTCTCTTTGAATGTAGAGATCGGGAGTTTGAAACCTGCACGTGCACCTTTTTTTGGTTTAAAACAAAAAAAAAGGTTAATGGGCCGGCCCAGCTTAGAGAGAGGGTGTGCACCTGTTTAGAAATACGTCTTTAACTGACGCATAATGCGTCAAATAGGATTGCCCTCTTTTTTCCTTATATATACTTTTGGGGGGTTTTTTGCGGAAAGAGCTGGAAGCTCACAATTTATAATCGAACATTACTGCAGTATCCTAACAAGGAAAGAACAACAAGGACACCACCTCCAGGATAGGCTAATGGCGCGCCGCCAGCACCGTCTCACTCCGCAAATGGAGCCAAGCCAAGCATGTATGAACCGCTTGACGGCAAGTCCTTGGACGGGAAGTCATCTAGCCGGTGTCAAAGGACCAGCATCCCAAAGAAGAAGACGTCGCTGCATCTCGACCATCGCGAATGCACACAAATCTGGAATTGGAATGCTTCTGAGCGGCAAGAGCCCACACCGGTGAAGCAGGGAAGAAGCCTCGGAATCAAAATCCTCTGCCCGACCGTCGTCGCTGCCACGCCAGCCAGACCAAGGAACCCTAACCTCGCCGCTCCGCCGGAGCGGCAGGAATCTACCTCCACGAGCCGCGACAGTGGAGGAAGGCGAGGCCGCGGACGACGGAGACGCGCGTGGACCACGGCAGCGGCGGCTGGCTGCCGCGCCGGAACATGTGGTTCTCGAGGCTGTCCCGGGGCATGTACTCGTACACCAGCAGCTTGTTGCTGTCCGAATCGGAGCAGCAGAAGCAGGTTGGTTGAATGAATCACTCCGTTGACTGACCACGGGCACCTCCGCCTCCTGCCTCCGCCTTGTACATGCGTGTACATGCATGCATGCGCTTGTTTTCGTTCGCATGCACATATGCAGGCACGAGGATGTCGGTTCTGCCCAAGGACCACCGGTCCAAGAAAGCGGCATCAATGGCGAGGGAGGCCGCAAAGAGACCGGCCAAGCCGAGCGATTTGCTCCATATGATGTTAGAGATTGAGCATCCAACTAGAACTAGAGGGTCTTCGGCATCTTCAGCCACAACAGAGCAAAGGACGCAGCGCTCATTGATGGGGAAGCCAGCGTCCGGCGAAACGATCGGCAGCCCAGACCCTCTCTCGCACCGTGAGATGAACCTTTTTTTGTTACTATGTAAATATTCTGTTCATCTATTTGATTATTTAGATATGGGGCTAAGAGTTTTCACTGGTCAGTTTAACAGTTTCACCCGCAAAAAAACAGTAAATGTTGTGTTGTCGGTGTGCCGAAAAATATGCGATTTGCAAGGCAGTGTTGTGTACTCCGGCTACAGGCATCGCTATGTCTCACGTTCAGTGAGTCGAGCCTTCCGACTCGCTGAAGCGAGCGAGCATATGGGCCGACCCATGGGCGCGGGAAGCACCTGCCTGTTTCATGTTTCGTATTTTTTTCACCTTTCTTTTCATTTTTTCCTTTTGTTTATATTTGAAATACTCTAAACATGTATATTACAAAAGGCACACTTCAAAAACACATTTGAAAAATATGTTGAATAAGTATTAAAAAAGGTTGAACAAGAATTTAAAAAATATTGAACAAGTTTTTTTTTTTTGAGGGAAATCATGAGAGCTTTATTCAACAAAGGCACTTCTTGGAGAGTCTGCTAGAAGACTGCTCACCAGAAACGAAGGAGTGGAGTTCAGGCAACTGTCGGTAGCCATGAGTGTGCAAGCTCGCTTAGCACACAGATGGGCCGGCAAATTGGTTGTTCTTATTACATGTTGAAGTACAAAAAAATCAAAATCTGAGGAAAGCTCTCCAATCTCATCTAGAATGGGGGCCACAACAGAGCGATCTGTTAGCCGAGAATTCCATAGGTTCACCAACACAAGGCAGTCTGTCTCCAAAGTCACTTGTGTGAGGCCGCGTAGTTTGGCGAATATGACACCTTCCCTGAGAGCAAGTGTCTCCATGATCAGCGGATCGGTCACCCCCTCTTGCGGTTTGCACCAGGAGCCCAACAAGCGGGTGGCCGAACGCGCGACCCCTCCAACACCTCCTCTGTCAGATGAGAAATCAATCGCTCATCACAATTGATCTTGACCATCTCGTTTGGGGACGCCATCCGTAGCCCGGCAGCACGGACGCGGCCTGCCTCGGGATTTCTAGTAGTGCCAAATCTTCCCTAATTTTTTGAACTGCATTCCTGGGATTTAGTTGCTCCTGATCATGTACCCAACGGTTTCTGGAGTGCCAAATGGCCCACATCACCGTGATAATCTTTGCACGTTCTTCATCCGAGAACATTTTGTCACATACGATATCTCTTGACCAAGTTTCTGGATGCAAACGTGGGAGCCGGAAATCAAACAGTTGTTCAGCTTCCCGCCAAAAGGATTTTGCATGCGAACAGTGAACCAGCGCATGTATCAGGTCCTCGCTCATTGCGAGGCAGACACTGCAGCGATCAAGCTCTTTAATGTGTCTCCTTTTCAATGTTTCTTCAACTGGCAGTATCTTCTTGAGCACTCGCCACCAAAATACTTGCACTTTGGGAATCACCTTGAGTTTCCAGAGGGAAGTCCATCGCTGTCGTTCGGTCTGTGAAGTATCAGTATCCGGCCCTTCCTCTCGAGCTAAACGCTCTTTACGAGTCACAAGAGCATGGTACGAAGTTTTGACAGAATAGTTCCCCGTCGAATCAAAGGCCCAAGCTTGGAAGTCTTCACCACCATCGTTGCGAAGAGGAATATTTAGGATAGCCTCCGCATCTGGTGCCAGGAAAGTTTCGCGTACTAGAGTTTGACGCCATGTCCAGTTCGCCTGATCAATCAGCTCGTCCACGAATTGAAGGGCCGTGTTTTCGGGCTTGAACATGGGGGTCAAAGATGTAGTGCCGGGTATCCACTTGTCTTGCCAAATGGAGATCGTGGAGCCATCCCCGACCCTTTTAATCAGTCCTAGTTTCAGAGCTTCTCGCCCCGCCACAATGGCTCTCCAAATAGGGGAAGCCGTCTTTGGTACGGTAGCTGACATAAAGTCTGAATCAGGAAAGTACCTACTCTTCATAACCCGAGAACATAAAGAGTCCGGCTGCATCATAAATCTCCTGCCGTGTTTTCCCAATAAAGCAGTGTTGAATGCCTCGAGGTCACGAAATCCCATCCCCCCTATTTCTTTTGGAGATGCCAATTTCTTCCAAGAAACCCAGTGCATGGATCTTCGGTCAATATTGCTGCTCCAAAAGTATCTGGCCATACAAGAAGTGAGTTTCTTGCAAACCTTCTTTGTTAAGCGGAAACATGACATGCTGAAGGTTGGAATTGCTTGAATAACAGACTTCAACAACACCTCGCGTCCCGCACATGCAAAATCCCTCTTAGAGTAACCAAACATCTTACTCCTAGCCCGATCACAGATATGTTCAAAAGTACCGCTTGTGATCTTTCCAACAGCCGTTGGTAGGCTGAGGTATTTGTCGCTGAATGCTTCAGAAAAAAATACCAAGGCGACGCTTCAGTTCATGTTTCCTGGCTTCAGGAGTGTTAGGAGTAAAGTAGGCTGCACTTTTTTCCTTGTTAACGCATTGACCGGAGCAGGTTGCATAAATGTTCAGAATTTCATTGAGCCTGTCCGCGCTCTCTCCCTTGGCACTGATGAAAATTAGACAATCATCAGCGAAGAGTAGGTAATTGATCCATGGTGATCTGCTCGAAGTCCTCACACCTCTGTCAACAAATGAGCCATAGTAATTCAGTAAGGAGGTTAGGCCTTCAGCGCACAGCAGAAATAAAAAGAGGGACATTGGACATCCTTGTCGCAACCCCTTTGAAGGAGTAAAGAACAGCAGGAGCTCTCCGTTCACTCTTATTGCAAATCTGACGGAGGAGACACATTTTATGACTAGTTGGACAAAGTTGATGTTAAAGCCCAACCGGATCATGAGAAGTTTTTCCCACTCTTTCTTCTCCTCATTGCGTGCACACTTTCAAAGGCTACGAGAACATTATCAGTGATGATCCGTCCCGGCACGAAAGCGCTTTGTTCTTCTGAAACAATAATGTTCATCCACTCCTTTAACCTGTTCGTAATCATCTTGGCAGCAATTTTATACGCAACAGGGCAAAGAGCGATAGGGCGGTACTGAGAAATCTGTTGCGGGTGTCTCACCTTGGGTATGAGTGTAATGGAAGTGTCGTTAAACCCCTCAGGTAGCTCACCGCCATGCAAGAAGTCTAGGATTGCCGGGACCAAATCATCCTTGACTGTATGCCAATGGCGCTGGAAGAATCCCGCCGTGAAGCCGTCCACACCCGGTGCCTTGGACGGTGCCATCTGGAAAAGAGCCGCGCGAACCTCCTCCGGGGTATAAGGCTTGGTAATGGAGTCGTTCATCTCCGGAGTCACTCTCGCCGGAACAAATTGCATTAATGCTGACATATCACTAAAGCCTTGAGTGAGGTACAGCTCCTCATAAAAGGCCTGAACTTCCCTTTTATCTTCATCATCACCGTTACATATAGTGCCATCCCGGCGCCGGAGTCCTGAGATACGATTCACCCTCCGACGTTGGGTGGCTTGTGCCTGGAAGTCATTTTGTATTACGATCACCGTCACGCAGCCAAGGGACTCGTGAACGCTGCCGCGTCCAAACTTCCTCGAGTTTCGGTGCCTCTCGCAGCTTCTGGACTGTGAGCTTCTCTTCATCCGAGGGGCCCCTGCCGACTGACGAGGAACGCAGTCGATCGAGTTTTTGCTGTAGTCTTTTTATAGTCTTGTCGAGGCATCCAAACTCCTTTGCGCCCCACTTCCCTAGCTCTGATTGCAGAGCAGTTAACGTGTTCGCAATGCTAGACAGACCTGATCCTTGGCAGTTCCGACGCCATGCCTCTGCTACAAAATTATCATAATCGGCATGGGACTGCCAAATATTCTCATATCGAAATTGCCTCTTCCTGTTCCCCCTGCTGTTCAAGTGTTCAGAAATTTCCACTAGAACAAAGCAGTGGTCCGATTCAATTGCACTAAGATGTCTAACACGCGTGTGTTCGAATCTTTGCAAAAATTCTGGGCTAGCTAAAGCCCTATCCAGCCGAGCTTTAACGTTGTTGTTTCCTTGTTGGTTGTCCCAGGTGTAAGGAACTCCCAACCAGCCGAGATCCTGTAGAGAGCAGTCCTGTATAGCCTCTCTGAAATTCCTCATTTGCCATTCCGGTCTAGCAGATCGACTGAAATGTTCAGACCCAAAGAGCGTCTCATTGAAGTCTCCCACGCATAGCCAGGCAGCGTGTTCAATTGCATGCAAGGTTCTCAAAAACCTCCAACTATGGTGCCTGTTTTCTGCACGTGGAGCGCCGTAGAAACCTGTAAATCTCCATTCTGGAGAGGAGCCGTCAGCTTTCCGCGCCATAACATCCACATGGCCGGTACTGAAGTTTTTTAGTTCCACGCTGACCTCGCTGGACCAGAACAAACCGATGCCACCGCTCAGGCCCTCGCTATCCACCGCAAAGCATCCTGCAAAACCCAATTGACTTTGCAGAACTTCCACTCTTTTGGCCCTAACTTTTGTTTCCATCACAAAAAGAAGGGCGGGAGCTTCCTGCCGCACAATCTTGCGCAGCTCACGGACTGCCTCGGGGTTCACAAAAAGTATTTGAGAATGTTGAATAAGTATTAAAAATAGTGAATAAGTATTTGAAATATGTTTAATAATATTAAAAAATGGTGAACGAGTATACGAAAAATATTGAACAAATATTTGAAAATGATGAGTAAGTATTAAAAATGATGAATAAGTATTTGAAAATGTTAAATAAATATTAAAAATATTGAATGGGTATTTAAAAATATTGAACAAGTATTTAAAAAATTTGAATAAGCGTTAGGATAGTACTGAACGTGTATAAAAAATGTGTATTACTTATTAAAAATGTTTTTGACATATACGAAAATGTAGAGTGAAAATAAAAATGAGCAGAAGAAAAAACAAAAGAAAAACAAAAAATAGAGAAGAAAAAATAAACCAACAAAAAATGGAGAAGAAAAAAGAAAAAAGGAGAAAAAATAAAAAGATCAACAAAAATGAATAAAAAGGAGAAAAATAGAAAAACCCGGTGTTTTCCCTCAAATACGTATAACAAATCAGTTTTGTTAAGTCTCAGCCTTCGTTATGTCTCAGTCGATACTATCTTCTTTTGATTTGAATGGAGATTCGTACAAAAATTATTTTTCAGTTTTTCTTTTCGCTTCTTATATACTACTATATCATTTAACCGAGACTCTATTATGAGACTTGATTAAGTCCCAATCGACTGAGACCTAACCACATTTATAACAAATTTTTCAACAAAAAGGGCGAAAGAAAATCTTCATGCTTACCCAAATGTATCGTACGCTTGTGTGTCCAATATTCCATCCAAACGGCTGAAACGAGAGAGAAAAAGAGGTCCAATTTCCAATCTACAAATTCTATTCTACTACTGCACAGATGAACACACTAATTGAACACACAATAATTAAATGAAGAGAGTCTCCTAGCTTGCCGCCGACGCGGGTGGAGACGTGGGTCTTGCCGCCGGTGGGGCCGGCGCGGGCGAGGCCGAAATCGGAGAGCTTGGCGCGGTGGTCGGGGCCGAGGAGGACGTTGGAGGACTTGAGGTCCCGGAAGATGACATCGCGGGAGTGGAGGAAGGCGAGGCCGCGGGTGACGTCGACGGCGACGGACACGCGCGTGGACCACAGCAGCGGCGGCTGGCTGCCCCGCCGGAACAGGTGGTTCTCGAGGCTGCCGCGCGGCATGTGGCAGCTTGTTGCCGTCCGAGTCCGAGCAGCAGTAGCAGGTTGGTTGGGTGGATCGCTCCATTGACTGACGACGGGCACGCCTCCTGCCTTCCTCGCCTTATGCAATACTTACTGAAGATTTAAAACAAGCATCCTGGTTCATTGGTAATCTAAGGCAGTGAGGCTCACTATATGTGCTTGCCAAAGGGATGGCACTTAAAAGACAACCAGAGAAATGCCTAATATGCACTTGTTGAAAGTACTACCAACTTGACAACGATGCCAACAAATAAAAAGAACAAAGCAAAAAGAATGTTTAGGTAGTATATACTCCCTCCGTTTTTAAAAAATTGTCTTTCTAGAGATTTCAACAATACGGAGCAAAATGAGTGAATCTACAATTTAAAACATATCTACATACATCCGTATGTTGTAGTCTATTTGAGATGGCTAGAAAGACAAATATTTAGGAACGGGGGAAGTATATACTAGTATGTATCGTATTTTATGTATGCTTCCTTTTACGTATATATATACTACCTAAACATATATACCACCGGTGGTAGTTACCACCACTTTAGTTTTGTATATTGTATGTAGTATCTATCAAATCGGAGAGTACGTACGCGTAGTATGTAGTATATAAGAATGTTTAGATAGTATATATACTAATTTTTAGGTAGTATGCATCGTATTTTGAGTATGCTCCTTTTTATGTACAAATATATACGTATTTCACAAATATGATAAAAACCATGGTACATATATAGAGAGAGAGAGTAGTGGTGACCTTGGTCGATATTGATTCATACCGCAGAGAGGGGCATCGCCCCCCCCCTGGTGCGGCCCAAGCCTTCAGGAGTGAGTCCTAATGTACCACCAAGAAGAGGAAGAAAAAGGGCCCGCATCCCACTGACTGAATTTGTGACTTTGTGCGCTTGTTGCTCCACCGTTCTTCGTCATCATGCTTTCCCCCCTCGGTTCTCTGATCACCAGGCAGTAGAGCTTGGTGGTCTGAATGATGAACCTGCAGGCCGTTGTTTTACCCGCGTTCCTATCAGTAGAGTTTGGTCGTCCCAATGATGAACCAGCAAGACGCGGTTTTACCAGCAGGGGTTCCTAAAAGGTGCGTCCCTTAATCCGGTCCGTTCAGTGATGGTAGGATGCATGCGAGCCCAGACTGCTACTAGGAGTAGGAGGCAAAGTACTTTTATCTAAATAAATGTTCCACGCCAGAATCCCCTTTTATCAAATATCAGAAGCCAAACCCTCAATTTTTTTGTCATTTCTCGGTACTTCACTACACCGGGGGAGGATACAAATGCAGGGGATTTACAACTGATCATATTATCTCGTGTGACGGCTTATAAAGGATATATATTGTAGTGGTAACCTTGGTCGATACTGATCCATGATGTGGGAGGAGGGGGCATCGCCCCCATCCTTTGTAACGTCTCCATAGCAGTTTTGGTTCACAATCCGAATATTCAAATCTTGGATCATAGGGCAGCACTGGAGCAGGTTGCAATGGGAGTTGTTGCGTCGTTTCTTCGGCCTTGGTCACATGGCCCTTCAAGTTCCAGCCTTTCGAGACCGAGCAACATGGCCAAGTGCTAACGGCCACTTCCTTGGTGAGGGGCGGACCCAGGATTGGGCCAAGTCCAGGGCCCCAGGGCGCTACAGTGCTGCTACAATGCATTATGTACTAGAGTCAACGAAGTAATTCAATCTCACGCCCCGGGCCCAGGCGCCCCCCGGCCTGGGTCCTGGATCCGCCACTGTCCGTGGTCACCACGATGCCATGGATGTTTGGCACCTTCAATTTGAGGATATTGGCATGTTGAAAGGTGCGTATGACTCGCCAGAAAGGACCGAACCATGGCTTCTCTGTCTCATCGTATCTACTATAATATGACGTGGGGATTAAACAAGCTCCACTCGTGCCAACTCGGGTGCCGGCGATTTCATGTAGAAATCCACGAGGTCGGTGCTAGGTGACAGACAGAACACTTTGAAAGATGCAATGCAAGAGCAAGGTGCCTGGAGCAGGGAGATTTTCGAGTTAATTCGAGTCAAGGAATGTTGGTGGAGAAACTGCATATGCATTAACGTTTGTTTGTTTGTTAGCTAGATGCTTCCTTTCATACATATACAAAGAAACATGGTTTACCGTCGTTACTTGGATTTAAAATTGAGATGATTTTTCCCCATGGGTTTCAAAGCTCACTCAATGCATGGAAACGCGTTATGTTGTCGAAATTTCCAGCGAAAAATCTCCCGACGTGTCAAAAATTTGGCCTTGTTTGTAAGAAAACAAAAACTTTAGGGTGTTAGCTGCAAAATGCTAGGGCCTTGTTTGTATGAAAATAAAAAAATTAGGGTGTGAGCTGCAAAATGTTAGGAACTTGGCCGCAAGGTTGTATTAATTTGCAGCTGGGGATGAAAAAAGAAAAGGTCCTCGATATATATGCACCTAGCTCATACAGAGGCGTGAATGACACCCTCTGTTCACATTACCAAGGGTTCAAAGAAGTGTCCGCTGTAGGCCCTGTAGAGCAGTACAAGTATTTGGTTTGTGTTCACCGTAGGTTATGTATGAGTTTTTGGTTTGTGATGGTACATTACCTGTCAGCTTGGTTGTATTTTCAAATGAACCATTACGCAACACGGCTTTCTTTTCGGCCCTTCGTCGTCCTCATCGCCTCGTTTCCCGCGGTGAATCAATGCCAAAGCTGCCGCGCCGGTCAGCCTGCCATTGATGCTCACGGGCGGCGCAGTGAAGACCGGACGACGCGCCCCTCGCTCTCCTCGCCTCGCCACGCAGCGCACACACACGGTGGCACGCGCCTCGGCCTATATATGACGCGCCCCGGCGCACTCGGCGACTCACACTCTCCCGCCGTCGTCGTTCCTCCCTCTCCTCTCCTCTCTTTCGCCATCTCCAGTTCACACCCATGGCCGAGCGCTTCCCAGGCGAACGGCTTCGGCCGCCGCCATCTTTATGAAGACGAGGCTCGCCTCCTTTACGAGGCCGAGTACTGTGACGCCCCCGATTTAATCGTACACTAATCATGCACGCAAATGTGTACGATCAAGTTCAGGGACTCACGGGAAGATATCACAACACAACTCTACAAATAAAATAAGTCATACAAGCATCATAATACAAGCCAGGGACCTCGAGGGCTCGAATACAAGTGCTCGATCATAGACGAGTCAGCGGAAGCAACAATATCTGAGTACAGACATAAGTTAAACAAGTTTGCCTTAAGAAGGCTAGCACAAACGGGATACAGATCGAAGAGGAGCAGGCCTCCTGCTGGGATCCTCCTAGCTACTCTCGGTCGCCGTCGGCGGGCTGCACGTAGTAGTAGGCACCTCCAGTGTAGTAGTCGCCATCGACGGTGGCGTCGCCCTGGGCTCCATAGTCTGTTGCAGCAATCGAGTAGAGGTAGGGGAAAAGGGGAACAAGGCAACCGTGAGTACTCATCCAAAGTACTCGCAAGCAAGGAGCTACACTACATATGCATGGATATATGTGTAAAGGGCCATATCATGGACTGAAGCTGCAGAATGCCGAATAAGAGGGGATAGCTAGTCTTATCGAAGACTACGCACGGACACCTGTCTTGCAATGTAGAAGAGGGCAAACTGGAGTCCTCAAGTAACATCACATAGCAATAATCCTACCCGCGATCCCTCCTCATATCCACGAGAGAGCGACCACCGTTGTATCCGCACTTGGAAGGGTGTGTTTTATCAAGTATCCGGTTCTAGTTGTCATAAGCTCAAGGTACAACTCCAAGTCGCCCTGTTATCAAGATCACGGCTATCCGAATAGATTAACTTCCTGCAGGGTGCACCATCTTACCCAAAGACGCTTGATCCCATTTGGCGGACACACTTTCCGGTCATGCCCGCCGCGGAAGATCAACACGTCGCAGCCCCACCTAGGCACAACAGAGAGGCCAACACGCCGGTCTAAACCTAAGCGCAGGGTGCAGGCCCATCGCCTGAGCACACCTGCATGTTGCGAGGGCGGCGGAAGCAGACCTAGCCTAGTGGCGTTCAGTCCAATCCCGCGCGCCGCCTCCGTCCGACGTCTCGAAGTGCTTGGTGATACCACGACGCGGGATACCCATAACTACTCCCGCGTAGATGGTTAGTGCGTATAAGCTCAGAGCCAACTCAGATCAAATACCAAGACCTCGTTAAGCGTGTTAAGTATCCATGAACGCCGAACAGGCCAGGCCCACCTCTCTCCTAGGCGGTCTCAACCTGCCTGTCGCTCCGCCTCAAGATCCACTCGGGTGCTCCATCACCGACCGACTTTAGTCTCCACATGTATCATGTATAAGTATATAGTATATACCGTGATCACCTCCCGAGTGATCACGGCCCGATAGTATAGCACGGCAGACGGACAAGAATGTAGGGCCACAGATGAATGTACTAGCATCCTCTACTAAGCATATAGGATTGCGGTAAAGGTAACAATGATGGTAACAAGGACAAAGCTATGCAAAGCGGTATAGGAGTATCTGAAAGCAATAACATACTACACTACTCTAATGCAAGCAGTATAGAGAAGAGTAGGCGATATCTGGTGATCAAGGGAGGGGCTTGCCTGGTTGCTCACGCAAGTGAGAGGGTAAATCAACACCGTAGTTGAGGCGGCCAGCAGCGGCGTCGGTCTCGTAGTCTACCGGAGAGAAGAGGGGGAAGAAACAATGAATACCAAGTAAACAGATGCATATCGATGCATGACATGACAAGTAGCGATGCTAGGCGTGCCCTAACATGGTATGAGGGGTCTTGGTTATGGGGAAACATCCAGAAAGTATTCCGGTGTTTCGTGTTTTCAGCAGAGGAGCGGAGGGGAAAGTTGCAGGTTCGATAGGTTAGGGGTGTGTGGCGGACGAGCAGATCGCGATCCGGATTCGTCTCGTCGCTCGAGCAACTTTCATGTTGAAAATATTTTAATCCGAGTTACGGATTAAAAGATATGATTTTCTAAAGATTTTATTAATTTCTGGAATTTAATTAATTAATTAATTAATTCGAAAAAATGGAATTATGACGTCAGCATGATGTCATGCTAACGTCAGCAGTCAACAGGGTTGACTAGGTCAACCCTGACATGTGGGTCCCGTTCGTCATACTCTGTTAACTAATTAACCTAGCTTAGTTTAATTAACAGTAGTTAATTAGGTTAATTAGTCATTAGGTTATTTAATCAGGATTAATTAGATTAATTATTTACTTAATTAATTAATTAATCAATTAATTAATTAATTAGTTTTATTTATATTTATTTAAATTTCATTTTCCTTCTCTTTTTATTTTAAAAACGTTCTGTGGGGGTGGGGCCCCCTTGTCATAGGCAGGGTGGACCGGTCACCCCATTGGTGACCGAAAGTCAACAATCGGCGAGGGGGCCACAGGACCACTGATCGATGGTGAGCGGTGGGCCGGGTCGTGCCACGTCGGCGGCCGGCGTTAGGGGCTCGGTGGGCATCACAAGGAGGGGGCGCCGGACCTCGCTGAAATCGCCGTCCGGCGGCTAAACGGGCGTGGCGAAGCGCGTTCGAGAGCGAGGGAGGGGCGTCAATGGTGGCGATGGCGCGGCGGACTCGGCGGAATCGGCGCCAGCAGCGGAGGTGGCGGGGGTTTGGCCCCGACGAGAGCGTGCTCTGGGGCGGGGGTGCTTGCGGCGCGCCGAAAGCACCACGGGCTCGGCCCGTGACCATTGGTCACCGGGGCGCCAGCGACGAGATCCGCGACGGAGGGACGTTAGTCGCGGCGGCTCGCCGGGGCAGCGGCTTCGGGCGAGGAGAAGGAGAGGAGGCGGGGAGCACGTTCCGTGCTCCGTGGCGGGGTTGGGCGGGCGGGGGGTGGCTGGCGGGTGGGCAGTGGGCTTGGCCCGATTGGGCGATGGGGGTTTTTTCCCCTCTCCTTTTTCTGTTTTATTTCCTTTTCTTATTTTCCTTTTTCTGTTTTAGTTTATTTAAAATATTCAAACACTTTACAAAAATGTGTGCACCCCACCATAATTAACATTGTAATATTTGACAACCCCCGAACATTTTAGTTTTAATTTTTGAAAACTTTTATTGTTTGCCTATGCTTACAATTTGAATTTGAACCGGGTTTGGATCAACGTGAGTTTAATCACGATGGACGTGGCATCATTAGCAGGGATTCTCGTAGCTTAATTATCCGGTGTTACAAATCTCCTCCACTACAAGAAATCTCGTCCGAGATTTAGGAGGTAGATGGAAAGAGTGCGGGTATTCATCTCAAGACGATCCTCGCTCCCGTGTGGCCGTCTTGAGTGATTCGACCATTGGACTTTGAGGAACTTGATCGCCTTCCGGCGTGTGCGGCGTTCAGCTTGGTCGAGAATGCGGACCGGATGCTCTTTATAGGAGAGGTCTGTTGCAATTCGAGCACTTCATGGTCCACCGCTCGGATTGGGTCCTTGAAGCAGCGTCGGAGTTGTGACACGTGGAACACATCGTGAACCCGAGAAAGGTTCGACGGAAGCTCCAGATTGATATGCCACTTTTCCACGCCTTTCGAGAATAGTGAATGGGCCAATATAGCGAGGAGCTAGCTTGCCCTTGATCCCGGCGGTGAGCACCCTTCATTGGTGTAACGCGCAGATAGGCCTTTTCGCCAAAGTTGATAGACCATGTCTATGTGATGACGGTCATAATTACTCTTTTGACGTGGATCGAGCAGTCTTGAGATTCTCGCGAATAATGCGGACTTGTTCTTGGCATGTTGGATAATATCCGGACCAAGAGTGGACGTTCCCGATTTCGACCAGTTCGGAGGGTTCGCACTTTCGCCCATATAACACTTGAAGGGGCCATCTTCGACTAGCTTGATAGCTATTATTATAAGAGAACTCAGCATACGGGAGAGATTCCTCCCATTTCTTGCCGAAGGAAACGACACAAGCTTGAAGCATGTCTTCGAGAATCTGGTTGACACGTTCAACTTGCCCTTGTGACTGCGGATGAAACGCAGTACTGAAAGATAAATGAGTCCCCATAGCTTCTTGAAAACTTGCCCAGAATCTTGAAGTGAATAAGCTGCCACGGTCCGAATCGATAACCAATGGAATACCGTGAAGTGAAACAATTTCGGACATGTAGAGAGTTGCAAGCTGACTAGCGATGATCGTTTCTTTGACCGCCGGAAAATGAGCAACTTTAGAAAGCCGGTCAATGGCGACAAGAATAGCATCATTACCTTTCTGCGATTTGGGAAATCCAAAGGAAGTCCATTTCAACATGGTCCCATTTCCATTCGGAATAGAGATAGGTTGCAGCGTTCCAAAGAGGCCTTTGATGTTCTGCTTTGATACGACGGCAAACGTCACACTCAACAACATAGCGAGCAATGTCCTGCTTCATATTAGACCACGAGTCTCGGCGAATGTCTTGATACATCTTTGTACTACCGGGATGGATACATAGAGGCGTATCATGAGCTTCTTTCATAACCTTTCGAGTCATATTCAGGTTTTCCTTCTTACACGGCACCACTAGGCGGCCTTTGAAGTACAAGGCGCCATCATCAAGAATAGTGAAGAATGAGGATTTCCTTTTTGAGGTCTTGCTTAATCTTGTAGACTTGAGTCAAATCCTGCATTGTCTTTATGGTGCCCACGAGATCGGGTTCAACAGCCAGGTATAGAGGAACCACAGGAAACAACACGGAGATTCATCTTGCGGAACTCGGAGGAGGGGAGCGAAGTGCACCGGAGGAACAATATGGAGGTTCAGCTTTCTGAATTCTTCAACAAGTGGGGCTGAACTTTGTGAACTCAAGGTGGTTGCTTGAAGACTTGCGGCTCAAGGCATCAGCCATTACATTAGCCTTGCCTAGCATATAGGAAATACCCAAATCAAAGTCTGCAACAGTCTACATCCATCTCTGCTGACGGAGGTTCAGGTCTGGCTGAGTAAACAGATACTTCAGACTTTGGTGGTCGGTGAAGATCTCGCAACGATTACCGAGAAGGTAATGTCACCACTGCTTTAGCGAATGAATGACAGCAGCAAGCTCGAGGTCGTGAACTGGGTAGTTCTCTTCGTGAGGGCGCAATTGTCGAGAGGCATAAGCAACCACTTTGCGCTCTTGCATTAGGACACCGCCTAATCCTTGACGAGAAGCGTCGCAGTAAATGAGGAAGTCCTTCTTAGTATCAGGAGGAGCTAGCACTGGGGCAGAAGTCAACTTGTCTTTGAGTGCCGGAAACTTTCGACACTTATCATCCATTGGAACTTGGCGCCCTTATGCAACAAAGTTAGTCGAGGCACGGCAATCTTGGAGAAGTTCTCATTTAATCGACGGCAATAGTGGCGAGGCCGAAAACTTTCGACTTGCTTGCGTTCTTGGAGGAGTCAATTGAGAATAGCCTGAACTCTTTCAGGTTGACGGCAATACCATCCTTAGAGATGACATGCCCAAGATAGGTTACTTCGGAAGCCGAATTCACACTTGGAGAACTTGGCATAGAGTTGATGCTCTCGTAGCTTTTCCAAAGACAAGACGAAGATGTTCAGCATGTTCTTCTTCATTCTTGGAAAATATCAGGATATCATCCGGATAAACCACGACGAACTTGTCGAGGTAATCCATGAATATATAGTTCATCAAAGAGAGAAGGTGGCTGGAGCATTGGTTAAGCGAAAGACATGACGGTGTACTCGTATGAACCATAACGAGTCACAAATGCGGTTTTGGGGATATCCTCCTCACGAACACGGATCTGGTGGTAACCCAACCTCAAGTCGAGTTTCGAGAACACTGACGAACCAGCCAGTTGATCATAAAGATCATTGATCCAAGGAAGAGGATACTTATTCTGAATGGTAGCTTGATTTATAGGACGGTAGTCTTGGACCAATCGGTTTGTCCCATCCTTCTTCTTGACAAAGAGAGAAGGGGCTCCCCAAGGAGAGCAACTTGGGCGAATGAAACCGCTCTGAAGAGATTTGTCGATTTCCTCCTTGAGCTCAAGGAGTTCATGCGCGTGCATCTTGTAGGGTCGCTGGCTATAGGAGTGGTGCTGGTTTCAAGTCGATGACGAATTCGACAGCTCTAGCAGGGGGAATCCCTGGAAGTTCTTCAGGAAAGACGTCTTGGAAATCGCAAACGACAGGAATGTTTTCAATACCCTCGAGTGGTGCAGCGTTCAAGGCATTCAATGCATAGAGCCTTGCCTCGGCATTTTGCACCAGATGAGCTTGGTAAGTGACTATTTCATCTGAAGGGTGTAGCAGATGGACGGTCTTAGTGGCGCAAACTATGGAAGCAGATGTCGCCTTTAACCAATTCATTCCCAGAATGAGGTCAATGCTACAAGACTTCAGCACGATGGGAGAGACAAGGAATTCCAGTCCTTCGATTTCAACGGGGACGTCGTTGCAAATCATGGAGGTTCGACATTGGCCCGCAGGGGTGTGTACTAATAGTGAAGCATTCATGTCTTCACTTTTAATGCCATGCATGAATGCAAAATCTTGAGACATGAATGAATGTGATGCCTCAGATCAAATAAAACGCATCTTTGGTACTGAATTTACGAGAAGTGTACCCATCACAAGAGCAGGTTGGTCTTGAGCTTCGTTCGGATCAACGTGGTTGGCCTGAACTTCGACCATAAGGCTTGGCGGTGTTGTTTGCGGGGCTGGGTGTTTCCACTTGCCATTCTTTGGAAGGGCCACTAATTCTGGTTCTGGTTGCATTCTCTAGCACGGTGCCCTGGTTGTCCGCTTTGAAGCACAAGCCATTATTGGGGTGGGAACAGGAGCTTGGGGTGGTGGAGCTGGAAGCTTTGGCTGCTTAGTTGTAGGCGGGCGAGGTGCAGCATAGTTACGCCTTGGAGCAGTGCATTTGGCTGGTACATCTTGTTGGGAATCCATATCTTGCGCCTGCGAGGACGGGCCCAAGATGAGCCCGTGTCACAGTTCGCCTGTTAGAGCTCTGGTATTCCTGTAGACCAGTTTCGACATTGATAGCCTTGTTCACCAAGGTGGCGAAATCAGCAAAGTCGTGCACTAGAAGTGCGAGCTTGATGTCGACTTGAAGGCCGTCATGGAACTTCTCTGTCTGCGTGCATCGGTTGCAATGTCCTCTTGACATAGCGAGACAAGTCCAGAACTCTCGTGATAAGCTTCAACATCTTGTTGCCTTGGGTGAGGTTATGAATTCACGCTTTCTTCCGGTCCATGACCCTTGAGGATGAAGCGGGCACGGAAAGCAGCTTGGAAGTCCGGCGGTGATGAGTGTTCCAAGCTGGCGAGTACGCTGTGGCTGTCCCACCATTGAGCTGCGGGTCCCTTCAGAAGAAGGAAGCAAAAGTGACATAGCTGGCGTGGGCTACATCAGCAGACTCCATCTCATAGGTGATGTCAAGCGATCATCAACATCCGGTGGCTGAGTTGAGCTGCGGTACATTTGGGTTCAGCGTATGAAATCCTGCAGAGTTGTTGCGTTTGGGTGCTGATTCATATTGGGGCGAGGAAACCGAGCCATCATGTTCTCCATGGTGGCGATTCATCTCAAGCTGTTGGATCATACCAGCCATGTACTCGGCGGTGGTGGGAAGTTGCCACCACGACCACGACCAGCTGGCCTAACCATCCTGCTATTATAACAGGGTAGTTCAGCATTTGAGAAATTAAGCAAAGGACAGAATCATTCATGATGAAACATGCATAATGAAAGCAAGACGATAGGAACTACATAGTAGTCGGCATATCTTACAAAGGGATCATGCATAGAGTTCGATACATAGAGTTGATTACATAGACTAAGACATCATAGGCGGCACGCAGGCTCATGGCGAATGCTTCTAACACTAACAAGCAAGTCTACATCACCCCACGATGCATCTGCGGAGGTAGTCAGTAGCCCGAAAGCTGGTAGTGCGGCAGCGGATAGTCCTCCACGTCGGTGACTGGGGGCGCGGATACTCGGTGCTGAATCCGGCGTCCAGTGGCGTAAGAGGGCCAAGCGCGGAGAGTAGCCTCCACGTCGCCAACCGACACCACAGGGCATCAGGTCTGGCTGGGTAGATCGCGAGAACACGGCAGCTCTCCGGATCGGACAAAGGGTGCATCAGCGTCGAGCACGTTAAAGGTGCCGACGGGTGATGTACAACTCGTGGCGAAGAGCTCGGTTAGCTCGATCCAGCCCATCGCATGCGTAACAAAGTTCGATGGTAGAAGGGCTCTCTGGTGACGATGGAGTAGGCAGCAGTAGTAACCTCCTCACCAACATCGACGCGATAGCAATTTGCACGAAGGGGAGGTGTCCAACTCTCGATACTCGCACGAAGACGTGTCGAGCAGCATAAGAAGCATCGTGGACTGCCATATCGATAGTCACTCCAACACCATGTGCGGTAAAAGACAAGAGTGGAGTCATACTCCCGAGAGTAGAGGTGGACGATGGCGCGGCATCGCTCCTGGTTATAGTCTGGTACTCCTCATAGACGGTGTACTCGGGTGCCAGCGATAACCAGATAGGTCATCATCTCAGCTAGCACCGCAGTGATCCCGAGGCACCAATGGCCGTCGTGTGGCGCACGACCTGCCTCGTGGGTTCCATCTGAAAACAAAGACGTTTCAAAGGAGTCAAATGATAGTGTGGAAATTGATCAAATACAATTCCAAGAACAACTATGGCTTTATCCAACTTTGGGGTGAATGTGGTCATGGGATCCTAGTGTTAGTTAGTAAAATCGTTTAACCCGAGTAGAAGAGAGTTCAGAGTCCCAGAGTAAAGGTCGAGGAGTAAAAGATCCTAGTACCACCCGATGGCGACGTGGGCCCGTAAGGCACACAGCCAAGTTAGTAAAAGTTTTTGCAATGTCTAGACTCGACTTCGGCCAAGGAGTGTGGAAGGGGGATTCCTACAGGCAGTCGGCTCTGATACCAACTTATGACGCCCCCGATTTAATCGTACACTAATCATGCACGCAAATGTGTACGATCAAGTTCAGGGACTCACGGGAAGATATCACAACACAACTCTACAAATAAAATAAGTCATACAAGCATCATAATACAAGCCAGGGGCCTCGAGGGCTCGAATACAAGTGCTCGATCATAGACGAGTCAGCGGAAGCAACAATATCTGAGTACAGACATAAGTTAAACAAGTTTGCCTTAAGAAGGCTAGCACAAACTGGGATACAGATCGAAGAGGAGCAGGCCTCCCGCTCGGGATCCTCCTAGCTACTCCTCGGTCGTCGTCGGCGGGCTGCACGTAGTAGTAGGCACCTCCAGTGTAGTAGTCGCCATCGGCGGTGGCGTCGCTCCTGGCTCCATAGTCCTGTTGCAGCAATCGACTAGAGGTAGGGGGAAAAGGGGAACAAGGCAACCGTGAGTACTCATCCAAAGTACTCGCAAGCAAGGAGCTACACTACATATGCATGGATATATGTGTAAAGGGCCATATCAGTGGACTGAACTGCAGAATGCCAGAATAAGAGGGGGATAGCTAGTCTTATCGAAGACTACGCTTCTGGACACCTGTCTTGCAACAGGTAGAAGAGGGCAAACTGAAGTCCTCCAAGTAACATCACATAGCAATAATCCTACCCGCGATCCCTCCTCATATCCACGAGAGAGCGACCACCGGTTGTATCCGCACTTGGAAGGTGTGTTTTATCAAGTATCCGGTTCTAGTTGTCATAAGCTCAAGGTACAACTCCAAGTCGTCCTGTTATCAAGATCACGGCTATCCGAATAGATTAACTTCCCGCAGAGGTGCACCATCTTACCCAAAGACGCTTGATCCCATTTGGCGGACACACTTTCTGGGTCATGCCCGCCGCGGAAGATCAACACGCCGCAGCCCCACCTAGGCACAACAGAGAGGCCAACACGCGGTCTAAACCTAAGCCGCAGTGTCTGGGCCCATCGCCTCGAGCACACACAAGACGTTGCGAGGGCGGCGGAAGCAGACCTAGCCTAGTGGCGTTCGGTCCAATCCGGCGCGCGCCGCTCGTCGTGACGACGTCTCAAGTGCTTCGGTGATACCACGACGTCGGGATACCCATAACTACTCACGCGTAGATGGTTAGTGCGTATAAGCTCGAGCCAACTCAGATCAAATACCAAGACCTCGTTAAGCGTGTTAAGTATCCGCGAACGCCGAACAGGCCAGCCCACCTCTCTCCTAGGCGGTCTCAACCTGCCTGTCGCTCCGCCTCAAGATCCACTCATGGTGCTCCATCACCGACCGACTTTAGTCTCCACATGTATCATGTATAAGTATATAGTATATACCCGTGATCAACTCCCGAGTGATCACAGCCCGATAGTATAGCACGCGCAGACGGACAAGAATGTAGGGCCACAGATGAATGTACTAGCATCCTATACTAAGCATATAGGATTGCGGTAAAGGTAACTTGATGGTAACAAGGACAAAGCTATGCAAGAAAGATAGGAGTATCTGAAAGCAATGACATACTACACTACTCTAATGCAAGCAGTATAGAGAAGAGTAGGCGATATCTGGTGATCAAGGGGGGGGGGGCTTGCCTGGTTGCTCTGGCAAGTGAGAGGGGTCGTCAACACCGTAGTCGAACTAGCCAGCAGCAGCGTCGGTCTCGTAGTCTACCGGAGAGAAGAGGGGGAAGAAACAATGAATACCAAGTAAACAGATGCATATCGATGCATGACATGACAAGTAGCGATGCTAGGCGTGCCCTAACATGGTATGAGGGGGTACTGGTTAAGGGGGGAAACATCCGGGAAAGTATTCCCGGTGTTTCGTGTTTTCGGGCAGAGGAGCCGGAGGGGGAAAGTTGCAGGTTCGATAGGTTAGGGGTGTGTGGCGGACGAATGGACTGCGTATCCGGATTCGTCTCGTCGTTCTGAGCAACTTTCATGTTGAAAATATTTTAATCCGAGTTACGGATTAAAAGATATGATTTTCTAAAGATTTTATTAATTTCTCGAATTTAATTAATTAATTAATTAATTAATTAATTCGAAAAAATGGAATTATGACGTCAGCATGATGTCATGCTGACGTCAGCAGTCAACAGGGTTGACTAGGTCAACCCTGACATGTGGGTCCCGTTCGTCATACTCTGTTAACTAATTAACCTAGCTTAGTTTAATTAATAGTAGTTAATTAGGTTAATTAGTCATTAGGTTATTTAATCAGGATTAATTAGATTAATTATTTAATTAATTAATTAATTAATCAATTAATTAATTAATTAGTTTTATTCATTTTTATTTATATTTATTTAAATTTCATTTTCCTTCTCTTTTTATTTTAAAAGCGTTACGTGGGTGGGGCCCCTTGTCATAAGCGAGGTGGACGGTCACCCCATTGACCGAAGTCAACAATCGGCGGGAGGGCTGGGCCCACCGGTCGATATTTGGCGGTGGCCGGGTTGTGCCACGTCGGCGTCGGCGTTAGGGGCTCGGTGGGCGACATGGCGGAGGGGGCGCCGGACCTTGCGAAATCGCCGTCCGGCGGCTAAACGGGCGCTGGCGGGCGCGTTCGAGAGAGGGACGTCGCGTCAATGGTGGCGATGGCGCGGCCGGACTCGGCGAATCGGCGCGCCAGAAGTGGAGGTGGCGGGGGTTTGGGGCCCGACGGAGGCGTGCTACGGGGGCGGGGTGTTCTTGGCGTGGCCGAGCACCTGGGCTCGGCCCGTGACCGATTGGTCATCGGGCGCCAGCGACGAGATCCGCGACGGAGGGACGTTGGTCGGCGGCTCGCGGGGCCGCGGCTCGGGCGAGGAGAAGGGAGAGGAGGCCGGGAGCACGTTCCGTGCTCCGTGGCGGGGGTTGGGCCGGGCAGGGGCTGGCTGGCCGGGCTGGGCAGTGGGCTTGGCCGATTGGGCGATGGGGGGTTTCTCCCCTCTCCTTTTTCATTTTATTTCCTTTTCTTATTTTCCTTTTCTGTTTTAGTTTATTTAAAATATTCAAACACTTTACAAAAATGTGTGCACCCCACCATAATTAACATTGTAATATTTGACAACCCCCGAACATTTTAGTTTTAATTTTTGAAAACTTTTATTGTTTGCCTATGCTTACAATTTGAATTTGAACCGGGTTTGGATCAACGTGAGTTTAATCACAGTGACGTGGCATCATTAGCAGGGATTACTGTAGCTTAATTATCCAGGTGTTACAAGTACCCAGTCCCGCCGGACATGCGGGTGCCCGGGGCGTGGAGGATCAGCGCGGGCGGCGTGCCGGTGCCCTCGATACACACCGGAGCGGCGCGATGTGCGGAGATCGCACGCATCCACTCGAACCTGCCGCGCGCGTCGAGGGGGGGCCATGGTACGTCCCCGACAGCCCGCTCTGGGACCCCTACTTCCGCCGCCGTCACGCCCAGCAGCTCGAGGCCACCAACGGCGTTGAGCCCTCCGGCAGGCTCAACGCCGCCGGCCGGCGTCTGTGGTGGGGCGTGCCCGGACGCACGTTGGAGGCCGTCCTCAAGTACATCGAGGGCGGCAACACGCCGCGCCTCGAGTACCCCGCTCCCCCTTCCTTCTCACGCCGCCGGGGAAGCTCCTGGACCCCGAGGCGCATGGAGACCGGGGGGTCCTCCTCCTCGTCCGGCGGCTCGCCCTGCCTCCGTCCCGTCAAGCCGGAGCCCTGAGGCGCGCCGGTCAGCTGCGCACCCGCAGCCGGCGTCGCGACGGCGCCAACGCCTCTCCACCCACCGGCCGCTTCGTCCTCGTCGAGCCCAAGCCGGAGCCCGGCTTGCCCGCGGAGTACGAGGAGGTAGCTCGGCGCGGCTTCTCCAACGAGGACGCCATGCGGTGGGCGCGGGACGACTACCTCCGCGACGAGATGGTCGGCAGCGCGCCTCGAGGAGATCGCCGCCGCAAGCGTGGCGCGAGGCGAGCATGGCGTCGTGGTCTCGACAGCGATGACGACGACGACGCCCGGACCGCCCAACCCACCGCGCCAACCGGGGAGGGATGCAGCAGGACGGCGGAGGCGAGGCGGGCGGCGGCGACGATTTACGACGATGACGACGACGGCGGTGACTACACGGTTCTACAGCCTCCTCGGCATGTAGAACGCTGCGTGGGCAGCGTAGGCGGGCGGCGATGGAGACGGCGGGGTAGCTCGCGGTAGTTTTTTTTATGTAAAATATGTTTAAGTTTGAACGAACTCGCCGATGTTTGCGTTAAATTTGAGTCGCTTTTGCGCCGTATTTGCCTTTTTTGACTAACCGTGGGCGTCGCGGCTGGGGGGCATCACGACCCCAGTGCGCGGTTTAGCGCCGGTGCGCCCCCAGGGGGCGATTTTTTGCCCCTCCTGGGAGGCCAACGGCTGGAGATGCCCTTAGCCCCAACCGTGTACTAGGTAAATAGCACCACACTTTACCCAGTCTATAACAAGATTGAGCTAGTTGAACTATTCTCAAACACTCTAACGTTGTGTTCTTTCCAGATGGACCAAGCAACTAGGATGACCATATCGTTCAGCTTATTTTTCTCGATGACTAGGATGCCAGTTCTAGCCAAGGACTACCAACCCGAGAGGTGCATTAATGGCGAGGGAAACTGGCCCAGCCAAGCGATTTGCTCCATATGATGTCAGAGATACTAGTTGACCCGTTGTGCCAAATAGCGCAGAGACCTGCTGAAGACATGTTGTCGTTGAAAATAGTTTCATGATGCAAGAACCTTCAACTAAAGCCATGTTCACGATGAAAATAATTTCATTTACTAAGGACAGGCCATGTATATACAGTAGGTTTAGTTGTGGTCTGCTAAATCCATATGCGCCTTGAAAAAAACATGGTTTAATTTGCAGAGCATCACGTGTTTCAAGTATTAATAAGAACTACGAACTCTTTTTGTGCGATTCAAACACATTTCCAGAGTTTTTATTTCTTAGTACATGTTGTCTAAAGTAACATTTGCCCAGAGAGAGAGAGAAGCATACCCCTCTCTCATTATGATTATTATTAAAAGGTATTAAATTCAGAATGCTCATTTAACCTTTGAAGGACTACGCAATGCTCATTTAACCTGTGAAGGACAAAAATATTCCACCGTCTCTGAATGATGAACCAAACTAAATAAGAAATATATGCAGTAAATTCATTCAAAGTAGAAAAGGGATCTTACATCAAATAAGGCATTACAACAAACATGGTGTTATCTTAGTAAAAGAAATTACATCATTAGAAGAGAAAAGGTAAGAAAACCAAACATGAGATTGAGATTAATACATTTAGGAGGAGGTCGTAGACATCACTGTGACCATTTTGCAGCCTGAGGAGCAAGGATCCATGGTTTTTATATGCCTTGTCCGGCTGCTGGAGTAGATGACATGGAAATGTTATTTCTACCATCTCGATGGCTTAGACCCAGGGAGCCGGATGTTCATCTCGGCCCTCCCCAGCTTCCATCAATGGATTTTTATAGTCAGGATTAAAGACTAAGAGAACCTATGCATGTTCAAATATGCGAGTAGCATATACAATACAAATCAAGAAAAGGAAAAAAAGACCACAAACATTACAAAAATACAAGTAACTCATTATTCGAGAGAACTGGCCATTGACAATTCATTTACAATTATTTAAGAGAACTGTAAATTGCTAACTTAATTACATCATTCTTCACATAAGCTTCTCACTGAGGAAATTTCTTGACTGGAAGGTCACATTTCAAGCCATTGCACTTATAAAACCCAGCTGTTGTCATTTAAATTGCAAATTAATCATCAATAATGCACAATAATTTATGTCCCACAAACGATTTGGAGCCTAAGGAGGAGAAAATATCAATGCAAATAAATACACACGTAGTAAGATGCATTGCAATAGTCGTATTACTTGAATTTGTAAGCTGGCCAGCAAAATCAGATCAATCATGCATAGTACACAAAAGAGACAAAGCTTTAGTCATAATTGGTGCTTAACCTTCTTGCTCCTGCTAATGATTTTGGCCATGAAGGCATCAGAGTAAGGGGAGGAAGAACGGGACGGCACCTGCCGGAAGTTGCCGATGGGTGTTGACGGCCTGGCAAAGCCATCTCCCTCCATGATAGGTGGCAGTCGGCGGAGAGGTGTAAATATGACGAGATGTGAAAATAAGCTCGAGGAAATTAATATGGACCAGCAAACTGACAAAAGCAGAATATAACATAATTATATTGCAGAGTGTACCGGTACTGAGATAATTATATTCCGAATTAAACTAATAGCACAACAATTTATAGGGTTAGAATGCAGTGCACATACATATCTTAGTGGCGCAAAAACTATTTAGCCAACTTCACTAACAATGTAGAAATTGGCTTTAGTGTACTAACATAGTTATTTTGAATATAAGCAATCAACCACGAATTTAATATCAGAGATATCTGACCATTTTAAATAACGAAAAAAGAGCCCAATAGCAAGATAGCACAACATGGAGCTGCATTGACCAGCCCCTTTTAAAGAAAGGCTTTAGGATCAGAAGTTCTGTAGTTGATCAACTTGGAAATATAAAAGCATTTCCTTCAGATCAGTACAGCACCTCCGACAAATGCGATGTGATAAGAAAGCAATGAACATATACACTGCTCCACACTTAGTTTTGTATGTAAAAAGAAAGCCATGGCACATGTTTTTTTTTTATCATAGAAACCCAGCCTGAATACATCTGAATGATATAATCAATTTTCGAAATGTTTGGCTGGCACAAGAAAAACACACGAGTAAAAACAATACTATATGATTTGTATATGTATTTGATCCACCTGGGTACATGCACATCCTAAAAGCAAACTCGGATTAGTCCACCAAAATTAAAGCTTGTTCAGAACAGGGGGTAGCATCTGTAGCTAACAAGATCAACCATCAATGAATTATCTAAGTAAACATGGTAAATAATCAAGCAAATAAACTGTAATCCCATCCCAGCTAGCAATATAAACAAACAAGGGATAGCATATGTACTTAACCAGATCAACCATCAATGGATTATCTAAGTAAAACATGACCAATAATCAAGCAAATAAACTATAATCCCATCTCAGTTAGGAATATAAACAATTACACAACAATCTAGAATCACCTGATTCTTCTTCGGCTGAACTCTACCGTGTAGTTCATCATGCCCTGCAAGATGGAGAACACAACGCAGAGGCCAGGCTCCATGAGCACGATGTCGGACGTGAGAAGATGTGGATCCAACACAAAGAACTAAATTAACCATCCAAACAAACTTTTCAATTGTGTGCTTGCATAGGAAATAATGGTGATAGTGGTGCTAATGGCAAGAAATTGCCTACTTGTTTAAACATTACTACAATCCTCAGGGGAAATCATCTATGCAGACCAAAAAGATGAAATAATGGTTATCCTTTTTTTTGCGGAAAAATAATGGTTATCCAGTAGTGCTAATACAGAAGAAAGGTTTAAACGAACAATAGGAGGTGATTGGGAGGTGATTGCTTACATATAAAACACGGGGAGGTGCTTGCTTGCTTCACCTCACCTGAACGACCCCATCAAAAGGAAAAAGGAAAACAGGCGCATGAGCCTGCATTGTAACATAGGAGAGCAAGCTTGAGGCATAGAGAAGAAAAGCAGAATTATATGGATATTTGTGTCAAACCTCCCAGCCATAAAAAAAAGTGTCAGACGGAAAGCACTACTAATTATACATCTAATCATACATGTACCCAAAGAAAAAGTTGCGTCTATATTCAATGAAAAGAACTGAGCATTTTGTTATAATATAAGAAGAAAGATATTAGCATGTTTACAATAAGAAAGTAGAACATGTAGTCACGTCACATGGGAAAACTATGAAATCGGTTTCTAGAAAAGATTGCGATATAGAGCGTCATTGTGACAACCTTGCTCATGTGTTTCTAATAGTACAGAGTATGTACCTGAAACCTATTTCCTTTGATCATGATCTTTCTCTCCAATGATGTGCTCCCGTACAGATGAACCCCTAAGCTAAAGTAAGTGCATGCAATTAGAATATAACCTCTTGAGTTACAAAAGAATCTGCATTTGAATAACCCAGTGGTTATATTCTACTTAAACAGGGAACTGTATGCATGATAATTTTGTAAGAATCATTGTGAGAGAGCACTGAACAATTATATTAGCAAATTGGGTGGCGTCTCTGAATTACAACAATGTACAAACAAGCGACAACCAACGAAGGAAGCGGATGCTGACAAAAATGACAAACCTAGCGCATCAGGGCCATACTTCTTCGAGCCCCACCTTCGCGCTGGCAGAAATGACAAACCAGAGTAAAACTCAGCAGCAGGAATAAAAACTGAAGAAAAAGTATGACACAAGCATTTCATCAAATAGCTTACAGACAAGTATGGGCAGAGCCATTCCACCTCAGAGTTGAAGGCAAGAACTCCTGGAAAGCGGAATGCAGAAGAGATCACAAACCTGCACATGAACAAATCGAAGGTAGCAAGGTAAATACCGTGAGGAACATAATGCCCAAGAGGAAGGGGAGCAGGCAAGGAACCAGAACCTTAACTGTGACAAACGAAGGCAGCAGAGTAGCGCTGCAGAGGATGGTGTCGAGGGGGTCCGTTCCTCACGATGTCGGACGTGAGAAGATGTGGATCCAACACAAAGAACTAAATTAACCATCCAAACAAACTTTTCAATTGTGTGCTTGCATAGGAAATAATGGTCATAATGGTGCTAATGGCAAGAAATTGCCTGTGGAACTGAACAGTGCAGACCAAGGCATACATTTCATTCACTTTGAACATAGATGAGTAACGAAATAAAAAAAACAGAGAGCTATGGAAGCACTGACCTCGGGCGGTGCCGCCCTGGTGCTCCTGGCTCCGGTACTGCACGGCCATTTATGGGTCTATCTTCCCTGCAAGTACAGGTTAATCAGATTAATGTCCATCAGCAGAACAACCCAAGGCAAGCCAAGAACATATGTGGCGGTCGTGATAAATGTTCTTCTCTGGATTTGACAGAAGGTGTGCAGTGGAATATTCACCAAGGAAATCGCTGCCGAAGTACACAGTGAATATTCAAGTAGCAAGGTATTCATGAATACACAGTGAATACATTAAGAAAAAACAACTTGCAACCATCATGCATCATGTTATTACCTAGCAAATACACATGCACACGTACACCTAGAAAGCGTAGAGTTTACAAGACACACTGCAAGCAATTATACAGCAAAAGTTCACTTCTGAATCTTGGCAAACAACATAAAGAAATCATATTAGTACCTAACAAATACACATGTACATGTACGCCTAGAAAGCTTAGAATTTACAGGACACACAACAGGCAAATATACAACAAAAGTTCACTTGTGAACTTGGGCAAAAAACACAAAGAAATCATATTATTACCTTTGGGATTAGGGAAGCCGAGAGAAACTGGAAACAATATGTATATCTAGAAAACTTCGAGTTTACAGGAACTTGATAAAGCACTTCTGAACAAGGCTGCTTACTTGCATTTCTTGCACATGTCCGCGTAGCGATAGAACAACGACATGCGGCATCACACAGATACACTTCATCTTCTGTTGCAATGACAGCTTGAAGGAAACGACACATAAAAGCGCAGTCTTATGCATAGAATAACCTGACAGAAAACAGAGACAAATGCAGGTATAGTTATCTATTATGCCGCTGATAAAAAGTAATTAAAACACCAATAGAAGAATAGTGCCTTACGTTACCTATAAATGCTTCTTCAGTAGAGAGCGGAGCAGCAGCTACTTGGCTTTGTTTGTGATCGCAGTGGTCCTGACACCAGCATTGGCCCTGAGTTTCAGAAATTAGTACTGAGTAAGCATTTTGTTGTGCATGTTAGAAATTTCAAATAGAACAATCAACCAACCATTAGATTTGAATGGTTGTCCATTGCGTCAGTAAGGAAACAATGCGTTGCTAAGGAAAGGAAAAACACAAACCTTGACATGCCAAAGCAGCAGATGATCAACAAGAAGCACGTCACAAACAGTAGAACCTGCAAAGTGAAATAAAATGATAGAAGAACATGGAGTTAGCTAGTATACATTTCATCAAATAGAAAATCTGTAGGGCAAGCAGGTGGGGAATCACAAGACAGTCGATACAGCGAACAACCCAAAGGCAACAACAACCCGACAAATGGTCATTGCTATGTTGTCTGCACTGTCAGGCAACAAATCGGCATGAGGGAGAGGATGATGCGGGGGTGGTGGGATGAAACATACATATGATGTATAATTTATTGGTCAATATTTGTAGGTTGTCCTGCAACTATTAAAAAATACTCCACTTGGTTATTAGTTTCCAACTAAATGGAAGATACGTGACACAAATATGAAATGTTGGTCATCCTGTATGCCTAAATGGAAGATACATGGCAAAAAAAAGAATGGAAACATCAAGCCATTCATATCCATTAGAGATCGAAATATATCATGCACGAAAAAATGGAATTAGCAGTGCTATCATCACTCTATTTTGTTTGCAGAAATCATGCCAAATATAAAGATTTTAACCAAGAAATTTCATAATTCAGATCATCAAAAACCTCAAAAAAATACATGCAAACAAAGTGCAGATATGGAACCATATGTAACTACTGAATCTTTTAGAGCCTAGTTCTCTGCAAAAAAACAGCTATCCTCTGTGCCAAGCTTAGCAAATCTCGGTTCAACAACAAAAACGCAGTCTTAGTGGAGAAGGGGTTCAAAGTCAACTTGTGTTTTATATCAAAAGTAAGACTAAATAAGTTATTGAGGATATGAAGAACATAAATAGCATGGGAAAATATAATAATGGTAGGCGTACGGCCCTTTGGTTCAGGTAGGAATATTTCGATCTTAGGTTGTGTATCTTCTGAATTTGATTTCAAACGGCTGCCCCCATTCAAATCCAACCATGGCATGAACGATCCATCGATCCCAAGCGTGTCAAAGACACCAAACTGTTTTGTCTCCTGCTGAAAAAGAAGACTGAGCAGACCGCATCAGCATATCAATCGACCGTTCCAGGAGTGAAACCACGAACCTGCGGGGGTCGTGAGAGAGGACGTACCAGAGAAGGAAGACTCCAACAAAGAGAAGGACTATGGGTCTGTGGCGGCGGCAACGACACACAAGTCGGCTGGTCCGGCAAATCTTCACCCCGTTGGCGCTCTCCATAGACGGTGGATCCATGGTCCGCGGGGAGGAGTCAGGGCAGTGGCGAAGTGTTAGTTGCGGCACATCGACCCGCTGCTCCAGCTGCGCGGCGAGCTGGTCTCCGCTCGGTGGCAAAACTGGGTACTCCATTCCACTTGGACTGTACTGGTAGTATGGCATGAATACACACAAATGAGTTATGTAAGACACAAAGGCAATTGTATTTTGTTGTGCAACATCATTTACCTAGCACAAAACATTTTAAAAAGTGCATTCCCGTCTTTCCATCAGCACTTATTTACTGAATAGGAATGTAAAAGCTATATTTAAAATGGCAGGGTCTTAATAAAATACAATTAGATAGAGCAGCTCAGATGAATCAATAACATCCCTGCTTTTACGAATCCAATTCTTAGAACTCTTGGTATATTGCTATCTCTATCCAGTCTAAATTCGCAACATCATCTTGCTAAGTAAAAAAATGATTGGTCCTAGGTATACAAAGCATATGAACCAGCTTGAACTATTCAACCACCCGTTGTCATTTTCTGAACTTAATCAAGAAAAGTGGCAGCATAGAGCTAAAATCCCAAAATAATCACATGGTCAGGTCAAAGAAAAACTATGAAGCTGCAGAAGAGCATCGTCTCCTCATGCCTCGTTGCCTGAGAAGAAGATAAAAGGGAAGGGTTTGCGAACACACAACCATGGCATATTGGCATACCTCATCGATGAATCAGGGGCCAAGGGGAGGAGGCCACACACAGAGAGTAAGAGAGAGATTGGGTGAAGCTCACCTCGGTGTTTGCAGCAGACGCGGTCGCCGTCGCTTCTCGTGTGCGCATCTCCCCGATCCGCGCCCCTGGCCTTGACCACCGCACCCGTTGCCTGCCGAGCCTGCCGCGCCCGCTGCCCTCCGAGCCTGCTGCACCACGTGTGGCACTCACAGACGCTAGCCGTCGCCGCGCATCAGTCATAGCACCATCGAGACGCTCGATTTCCCGGCTGGAAGATCCGGCCGCTGCCATGGGGCCCAAGCGATGGAGATGGTCGGCTGTGAGGACGAAGGAGGGAGGAGGAGGGAGGGGGCCGACGACGCGGGGAGAAGAGGAGGCGGCCGACGCGAGACGGGAGAAGAGGAGGCGGCCGATGCGAGACAGGAGAAGAGGGGTGGCGACATGGGAAAGGATGGAGCGAGCGGGGAGGAGAACGAGGCGGAGTGGGCGCAGGGCTAGCGGCTAGGGTTTTGACGCGCGGGCGGAGGGGATTGGCAAATCCCTCGGGGACACAGACAAAGTTCACCCAGCCAACGAGCGCGCGAGACGAGCTCACCCGTCATTGGTCAACGAAAACAACCGTGGGGTGAAAATTGAGTTTCACTGCAGGTGAAGATCCGACGGTTCAGACGCGCCAGAAGCCAGATCGGACGACCGACGAAGGAGTTGATCGAGGGAGCATCCTGGAGGTGAGTTGGCTAGCCTCTTTTTTGTTTTAAATACTCTGTTGTGTATCTACTGATATTAATCTGGTATAATAGTTTTTTTATACTTTTTCATAAACTTGGTCCATTTGACTCCTCACAAAACTTATAGGCCTTCTTTTTCGGGACAAGAAGTATCATATAGCCATTTTTTTGAAGGGTTTAGGTGAAGGAAATATGCCCTAGAGGCAATAATAAAGTTATTATTTATTTCCTTATATCATGATAAATGTTTATTATTCATGCTAGAATTGTATTAACCGGAAACATAATACTTGTGTTAATACATAGACAAACAGAGTGTCACTAGTATGCCTCTACTTGACTAGCTCATTGATCAAAGATGGTTATGTTTCCTAGCCATAGACATGAGTTGTCATTTGATTAACAGGATCACATCATTAAGAGAATGATGTGATTGACTTGACCCATTCCGTTAGCTTAGCACTTGATCGTTTAGTATTCTGCTATTGCTTTCTTCATGACTTATACATGTTCCTATGACTATGAGATTATGCAACTCCCGTTTACCGTAGGAACACTTTGTGTGCTACCAAACGTCACAACGAATCGGGTGATTATAAAGGTGCTCTCTGGTGTCTCCAAAGGTACTTGTTGGGTTGGCGATTTCGAGATTAGGATTTGTCACTCCGATTGTCGGAGAGGTATCTCTGGGCCCACTCGGTAATGCACATCACTATAAGCCTTGCAAGCATTGTAACTAATGAGTTAGTTTTGGGATGATGCATTATAGAACGAGTAAAAAGACTTGCCGGTAACGAGATTGAACTAGGTATTGAGATACCACGATCGAATCTCGGGCAAGTAACATACCGATGACAAAGGGAACAATGTATGTTGTTATGCGGTTTGACCGATAAAGATCTTCGTAGAATATGTGGGAGCCAATATGAGCATCCAGGTTCCGCTATTGGTTATTGACCAGAGACGTGTCTCGGTAATGTCTACATAGTTCTTGAACCCATAGGGTCCGCACGCTTAAAGTTAGATGACGGTCGACATTATGAGTTTTGTGTTTTGATGTACCGAAGGTAGTTCGGAGTCCCGGATATGATCACGGACATGATGAGGAGTCTCGAAATGGTCGAGACATAAAGATTGATATATTGGAAGCCTATATTTGGATGTAGGAAGTGTTCCGGGTGAAATCGGGATTTTATCGAGTACTGGGGTTTTGGAACCCCGGGAAGTAATGGGCCTATTGGGCCTTAGTGGAGAAGAGATAGGGCAGCCAGAGGTGGTGCTGCCCCTTGCCCCAGTCCAATTGGACAAGGGAAGGGGCGACCCCTCTCCTTCCTTCTCTCCACCTCCTCCTTCCCCCCTTCTCCTACTCCTACTAGGAAAGGAGGAGTCCTACTCCCAGTGGGAGTAGGACTCCCCCTTGGCGCCCTCCTGGCGGCCGCCTCCCCTTGCTCTTTGAGGCGGGGGCACCTCTAGACACAACAACTGATCTCTTGATCTCTTATCCGTGTGCGGTGCCCCCCTCCACCATATTCCACTTTGATTATATTGTAGCGTTGCTTAGGCGAAGCTCTGCGTCGGTAACATCATCATCACCGTCACCACGCCTTCGTGCTGACGGAACTCTCCCATGAAGCTCTGTTGGATCGGAGTTCACGGGACGCATCGAGCTGAATGTGTGCTGAACTCGGAGGTGCCGTACGTTCGGTACTTGGATCGGTCGGATCGTGAAGACGTACGACTACATCAACCGCATTGCGCTAACGCTTCCGCTTTCGGTCGAGGAGGGTACGTGGACAACACTCTCCCCTCTCGTTGCTATGCATCACCATGATCCTGTGTGTGCGTAGGATTTTTTTTTTTTTTGAAATTACTTCGTTCCCCAACAGTGGCATCCAAGCCTGATTTTATGCGTAGATGTTATATGCACGAGTAGAACACAAGTGAGTTGTGGACGATACAAGTCATACTGGTTACCAGCATGTCATATTTTGGTTTGGCGGTATTGTTGGATGAAGCGGCCCGGACCGACATTACGCGTACGCTTACGCAAGACTGGTTCTACCGACGTGTTTTGCACATAGGTGGCTGGCGGGTGTCAGTTTCTTCAACTTTAGTTCAACTGAGTGTGGCTACGCCCGGTCCTTGAGAAGGTTAAAACAGCACTAACTTGACGAACTATCGTTGTGGTTTTGATGCGTAGGTAAGAATGGTTCTTGCTCAGCCCGTAGTAGCCACGTAAAACTTGCAACAACAAAGTAGAGGACGTCTAACTTGTTTTTGCAGGGCATGTTGTTATGTGATATGGTCAAGGCATGATGCTATATTTTATTGTATGAGATGATCATGTTTTGTAACCGAGTTATCGGCAACTGGCAGGAGCCATATGATTGTCTGATACGTCTCCAACGTATCTATAATTTTTGACTGCTCCATGCTATATTATCTTCTGTTTTGGACATTATTGGGCTTTGTTATTCACTTTTATATTATTTTTGGGACTAACCTATTAACCGGAGGCCCGGCCCAGAATTGTTGTTTTTTGCCTATTTCATAGTTTCGCAGAAAAAGAATATCAAACGGAGTCCAAACGGAATGAAACCTTCGGGAACGTGATTTTGGAACGAACATGATCCAGGAGACTTGGACCCTACGTCAAGCAACCAACAGGAAGCCACGAGGTAGAGGCGCGCCTACCCCGCCCGCCCAAAGCGCCTCCACCCTCGTGGGCCCCTGTTGCTCCACCGACGCACTTCTTCCTCCTATATATACCTCACGCACCCCAAACGATCGACACGGAGCCAAAACCTAATTCCACCGCCGCAACCTTCTGTACCCACGAGATCCCATCTTGGGACCTGTTCAGGAGCTCCGCCGGAAGGGGCATCGATCACAGAGGGCTTCTACATCAACACCATAGCCTCTCCGATGAAGTGTGAGTAGTTTACCTCAGACCTTCGGGGCCATAGTTATTAGCTAGCTGGATTCTTCTCTCTTTTTGGATCTCAATACAATGTTCTCCCCCTCTCTCGTGGAGATCTATTCGATGTAATCTTCTTTTGTGGTGTGTTTGTTGAGACCGATGAATTGTGGGTTTATGATCAAGATTATCTATGAACAATATTTGAATCTTCTGAATTCTTTTATGTATGATTGGTTATCTTTGCAAGTCTCTTCGAATTATCAGTTTGGTTTGGCCTACTAGATTGGTTTTTCCTGCAATGGGAGAAGTGCTTAGCTTTGGGTTCAATCTTGCGGTGTCCTTTCCCGGTGGATGAGGGGCAGCAAGGCACGTATTGTATTGTTGCCATCGAGGATAACAAGATGGGTTTTTATAATATTCCATGAATTTATCCTCTAGATCATGTCATCTTGCTTACATGCGTTACTCTGTTCTTATGAACTTAATACTCTAGATGCATCTTTGGATAGCGGTCGATGTGTGGAGTAATAGTAGTAGATGCAGGCAGGAGTCGGTCTACTTGTCTCGGACGTGATGCCTATATACATGATCATACCTAGATATTCTCATACTATGCTCAATTCTATCAATTGCTCAACAATAATTTGTTTACCCACCGTAAAATACTTATGCTCTTGAGAGAAGCCACTAGTGAAACCTATGACCCCAGGTCTATCTTCATCATATTAATCTTCCAACATTTAGTTACTTCCGTTGCTTTTTACTTTGCTTTTATTTTATCTTGCATCTTTATCATAAAAATACCAAAAATATTATCCTATCATATCTATCAGATCTCACTCTCGTAAGTGACCGTGTAGGGATTGACAACCCCTTATCGCGTTGGCTGCGAGGATTTATTTGTTTTGCGTAGGTGTGAGGGACTCGCGCGTAGCCTCCTACTGGATTGATACCTTGGTTCTCAAAAACTGAGGGAAATACTTACGCTAATTTGCTGCATCACCCTTTCCTCTTCAAGGGAAAACCAACGCAGTGCTCAAGAGGTAGCAAGAAGGAATTCTTTGCTGATACGTCTCCAACGTATCTATAATTTATGAAATATTCATGCTATTATATTATCCATCTTGTATGTTTATGGGCTTTATTTTACACTTTTATATTATTCTTGGGAAAAACCTATTGACCCAGAGCCCAGTGCCAGTTCCTGTTTTTTCCCTTGTTTCAAGGTTTCGAAGAAAAGGAATATCAAACGGAGTCGAAATGGAATGAAACCTTCTGGAGAAGTTATTTTTGAAAGGAAAGCAACCCGGGAGACATGGAGTGCACGTCAGGAAAGCAACGAGGGAGGCACGAGGCAGGGGGCGCGCCCACCCCTGGCGCGCCCTCCACCCTCGTGGCCCTCGTGGCTCCCCGACGATTTCTTCCGCTATATATATCCATATACCCTAAAACGATCGGGAACAGAATAGATCGGGAGTTCCGCCGCAAGCCTCTCAGAGCCACAAAAACCAATCGGGACCCTGTTCCGCACCTGTTGGAGGAGGATCCATCACCGGTGGCCATCTTCATCATCCCGGCGCTCTCCATGACGAGGAGGGAGTAGTTCACCCTCGGGGCTGAGGGTATGTACCAGTAGCTATGTGTTTGATCTCTTTCTCTCTCTCTCTCGTGTTCTTGACTCGGCACAATCTTGATGTATCGCGAGCTTTGCTATTATAGTTGGATCTTATGTTGCTTCTCCCCCTCTACTCTCTTGTAATGGATTGAGTTTTCCCTTTGAAGTAATCTTATCGGATTGAGTCTTTAATGATCTGAGAACAATTGATGTATGTCTTGCCGTGCGTATCTGTGGTGACAATGGGATATCACGTGATTCACTTGATGTATGTTTTGGTGATCGACTTGCGGGTTCCGCCCATGGACCTATGCATAGGGGTTGGCACATGTTTTCGTCTTGATTCTCCGGTAGAAACTTTGGGGCACTCTTTGAGGTTCTATGTGTTGGTTGAATAGATGAATCTGAGATTGTGTGATGCATATCGTATAATCATACCCATAGATACTTGAGGTCACATTGGAGTATCTAGGTGACATTAGGGTTTTGGTTGATTTGTGTCTTAAGGTGTTATTCTAGTACGAACTCTAGGGCTGTTTGTGACACTTATAGGGATAGCCCAACGGATTGATTGGAAAGAATAACTTTGAGGTGGTTTCGTACCCTACCATAATCTCTTCGTTTGTTCTCCACTATTAGTGACTTTGGAGTGACTCTTTGTTGCATGTTGAGGGATAGTTATATGATCCAATTATGTTATTATTGTTGAGAGAACTTGCACTAGTGAAAGTATGAACCCTAGGCCTTGTTTCCTAGCATTGCAATACCGTTTACGCTCACTTTTATCATTACCTTGCTGTTTTATATTTTCAGATTACAAAAACCTATATCTACTATCCATATTGCACTTGTATCACCATCTCTTCGCCGAACTAGTGCACCTATACAATTTACCATTGTATTGGGTGTGTTGGGGACACAAGAGACTCTTTGTTATTTGGTTGCAGGGTTGCTTGAGAGAGACCATCTTCATCCTACGCCTCCCACGGATTGATAAACCTTAGGTCATCCACTTGAGGGAAATTTGCTACTGTCCTACAAACCTCTGCACTTGGAAGCCCAACAACGCCTACAAGAAGAAGGTTGCGTAGTAGACGTCAAGCTCTTTTCTGGCGCCGTTGCCGGGGAGGTGAGTGCTTGAAGGTATATCTTTAGATCTTGCAATCGAATATTTTTGTTTCTTGTTTTAGCACTAGTTCAGTTTATAAAAGAAAACTACAAAAAAATGGAATTGAGTTTGTCTCATACGCTTCGTCTTTTTAATATCTTTCGTGAGTATGATGGAAAGGAAAATTGTGCCAAAGTGTTAAAAGAAGAATGTATTAAAATGTTTGGCACTAAATCTTTGAATGATGAGCATGATTGCAATGTTGTTAGTATGAACTCCTTGAATATCCATAGTACTAATGATGATTGCACTAGTTATGATGAAAATGTCTCCTATAAACATGTCAATTTTTGTGGAGTGCATTGGGTTTGCAAGTACACACCAAATAGGGAAGATATATATTGCATAAGCATTTAGAAACTAAATGGTTGCAAGAAAGGCTAGATGCGTGTGCTGAAAATTTAAACTTTCTTAGCCATACTTGTGAACTTTGCAATGAAAATGATCATTTCAGTACCCAATGCAAATTGTTTCATGATCGTATCGTGTCCAAAAATTGTGATGACTTGATTTCCCTTGCACATCATAATGAACTTAGTTTGCTCTTTGGTTATGAAGAAATGAAACGTATAACTAAGGTTATTCCAGAATTTGCCCTTGATAGAGTTCTTCATTTTGATCTAGAAGAAATTTATATGTATTGTGTGGTGAATTGCATTGAAAATCCTTATATTGCCAATTACATAAAGAAAAGAAAACAAATAGAGGATGAAGATAATACTAACGAAAGGAAAGAGACTTCCCAATATCCTCCTATTATTTCTTATGATGAATCAGGTAACGAGGAGGAGCCTTCTATTCAACCAATCTCATTAATAAGGAGCTCCAAAAAGAGGATTGAACCCACACATGATGTGGTGAAGAAGAAGAAAAGGAAAAGGAAGAGAGGTAAAAAGATATCTCTCCCAAATAATGTTGCTCCTATCATTGTTGTGCCTCGTGAAAATGAATCAAAATAATTGTGGAAGATGATGCACTTGATGATGATCTCGTTATGCCTATTGCTTGTTGTGATGATTATGATTGGGAAGATAATAATACTTCTTATGATCTTGAAAATCTTTTTGGCACTTGCTTGGAAGAATATGATAATTGCTATACTATTGGTGTTATCCATACTATTAATGATGAGAGTGATTATGCCTATGATATGAAAAGGCCCAAGCTTGGGGATGCTATGTTTAATGAAGATGATGTTTTTGAGAATATATTTTCTGCAATTAATGTTTGTCCCAAGCTTGGGGATGCTACATTTAATGAAGATGATATTTTTAGTCTCCCAAGTTTTGATATGCAAATTTATAATAATGATAGAATGCCTCCTACTTATGATGACTATATTGATGAAAGTGGGTTTGGAAGAGTGTCAACTTTAGGAAGTAGTGATCCCACAATATTGGAGGATGTTGAATCTTATTATGATAATTATGAAAGTGGATTTGGAGAGGTCATGACTTTATTTAGTGATGTATCCACTACTTCGGAAGAGGTTTCAATCGATTATGATGAGAACAAAGTTGCTACTTATGATGAATATTGTGATGAAACTTATGCTATAAAAAGTAGTGATTACTATACTTATAAAACTTCTCATGATTATGATTACCCTTTTTCTGAACATTACTCTTCTAATGTGGAAACAATTTATAGTATTCAAGTCTCTTATGAAACTCCCACTATTCCGAATGAAAAGAATTTTGCTTATGTGGAGAGTAATAACATTTCTATGCAAGTAGATCATGAAAAGAATGCTTTAGGTGCTGGTTATATTGTTGAATTCATTCATGATTCTACTGAAAATTATTATGAGAGAGGATCATATGCTTCTACATATTGCAATAATATCAAGTTTCCTCTCTATGTGCTTAAATTTTTGAAGTTATGCTTGTTTTGCCTTCCTATGCTATTTGATTATTGTTCCCATAAGTTGTTTGCTCACAAAATCCCTATGCATAGGAAGTGGGTTAGACTTAAATGTGCTATTCATATTCTTCATAATGCTCTCTTTATGTTTCAACTCTTATCTTTTATGTGAGCATCATTGAAATCATCATGCCTAGCTAGGGGCGTTAAACGATAGCGCTTGTTGGGAGGCAACCCAATTTTATTTTAGTTTCTTACTTTTTGGTTCTGTTTAGGAATAAATAATACATCTAGCTTCTGTTTAGATGTGGTTTTGTGTTTTAATTAGTGTTTGTGAGAACCTTTGGGAAGACTTGGGTGAAGTCTTTATGATAATGCTGTAAAAAACAGAAACTTTAGCTCTCACGAGATTAGTTAAAACTTTTTTACTGGAGAGTGATATTTAGTTGATTCTTTTTGCAGATGATTACGATACAAATTCCTCAGGTCCACCAATTTATTATAGAATTTTTGGAGTTCCAGAAGTTTGCGTTAGTTACAGATTACTACAGATTGTTCTGTTTTTGACAGATTCTGTTTTTCGTGTGTTGTTTGCTTATTTTGATGACTCTATGGCTAGTAAAATAGTTTATAAACCATAGAGAAGTTGGAATACAGTAGGTTTAACACCAATATAAATAAAGAATTAGTTCATTACAGTACCATGAAGTGGTGTTTTGTTTTCTTTCGCTAACGGAGCTCACGAGATTTTCTGTTAAGTTTTGTGTTGTGAAGTTTTCAAGTTTTGGGTAAAGATTCGATGGACTATGGAATAAGGAGAGGCAAGAGCCTAAGCTTGAGGATGCCCAAGGCACCCCAAGGTAATATTCAAGGATAACCAAGATCCTAAGCTTGGGGATGCCCCGGAAGGCATCCCCTCTTTCGTCTTCGTTCATCGGTAACTTTACTTGGAGCTATATTTTTATTCACCACATGATATGTGTTTTGCTTGGAGCGTCATTTTATTTTCTTTAGCTTTGCTTGCTGTTTGAATAAAATACCAAGATCTGAAATTCTTAAATGATAGAGAGTCTTCACATAGCTACATAATTATTTAACTACTCATTAATCTTCACGTATATCTTTTTGGAGTAGTTTGTCATTTACTCGTGTGCTTCATTTATATCCTATGAGTAAATAGTTGAATGACTTGAATGTCATAAATTATATATGTTTCATATGCCTTTCCCATTGGGAGTAATGCCTTCCCATATAAGAAGTAGAGGTGGTAAATTTATTGAAGGTTAGCAAACATTGTATTGGTCACTTGAACAATTCATGAAAGAATATTGAAGGAAGAGAGATTCCACATATAAATATACTATCTTGGACATCTTCTATGATTGTGATCCCCATTAATTATTTTCAAATCTGAGCAAATTAGTTGAATTTGGACAAGGAAGACAACATAATGAGTTATGCTTGGGTATATTTGTATAAGTTATATTGTTTTGGATCCTCTAACATGTGGTGCTTGCTATTTAGAATCCTTTGCTAGCCAAAATATCTGTACTAAGCGGGAATACTGCTTGTGCATCCAAATTCCTTGAACCAATTTTCTTCCATGAGTGTCCACTATATCTACCTATATGCGATATTTACCTACCGTTCCAAGTAAATTTGCATGTGCCAAACTCTAAACCTTCAAATAATAATCTGTTTTGTATGCCTGAATCGCTCATGTAGCGACTAGGGGCTAGCAGTATATTCCATGCTAGGTGGGTTATTCTCACGATGAGTGGACTCCGCTCATCATTCACGAGAAAATGGCTGGTAACTGGGATGCCCAGTCCTATGATCAAAAGATCAAAAACAAATTCGCATATAAATTAAACAAAACTCCCCGGGGATTGTTGAAAGTTGGATGGCACCCGTTGTTTCGGACAAGCCGTGGAGTGTGATCGTTGGTGGAGGGGGAGTAGAAATCTTTACCTTTCTGTTTGGGAACCGCCTATAATGTATGTAGTATGGAAGATATTGGGAACTCTTGGTCGTTATGTTGACAATGAAAGCATACCTCTCAAAATTATTTTCATCTCTGTTTTTGCTTCGAGCTCTGGCACCTCTGCAAATCCCTTTTTCCCTCTGCGAAGGGCCTATCTTTTAACTTTATGCAAGAGTCAATAGTATTCCTTCTCATTCCAACCTACTCTTTAGTTGGCAAGCATCATGTGATGGAAAGATCTAAGCATATATGGCCATTCAAATATATTTGAGTATGAATTATTATTGTTGACATTACCCTTGAGGTAAAAGGTTGGGAGGCGAAACATTAAGCCCCTATCTTTCTCTATGTTCGATGAATACTATTTGTTCTAAAAATATGCTATGAGTGGTAGCAATCATGGAAGACTAAATGATAGTTGAGTATGTGAAGTTTGCGGAATCAAAGCTCTGACATAGACTCTTCCTGAAAATAAGATGAATTGTAATTGTTTGATGACTAATAACACGGTTTGTTAGTTTTCAAGAAAGTTTATGATATATACTTTAACATGTGAATAGTTTGTTACTTGATCATGAAAAGTTCTATGAGTTGAGCTACTGTTATGACATATAATGATGCTAGAAAAGGTTATTGAAATTATCATTGATCAAACTTATGCACCTGCTAGCATTCACACTTCATAAATTCTTTCTTTTCTCATTTACCTACTCGAGGACGAGCAGGAATTAAGCTTGGGGATGCTGATACGTCTCCAACGTATCTATAATTTATGAAGTATACATGCTATTATATTATCCATCTTGGATGTTTATGGGCTTTATTTTACACTTTTATATTATTTTTGGGACTAACCTATTGACCCAGAGCCCAGTGCCAGTTCCTGTTTTTTCCCTTGTTTCAGTGTTTCGAAGAAAAGGAATATCAAACAGAGTCGAAACGGAATGAAACCTTCTAGAGAAGTTATTTTTGGAAGGAAAGCAACCCGGGAGACTTGGAGTGCACGTCAGGAAAGCAACGAGGGAGGCACGAGGCAGGGGGGCACGCCCTCCACCCTTGTGGGCCCCTCGTGGCTCCCCTGACGCATTTCTTCCTCCTATATATACCAATATACCCTAAAACCATCGGGGAACAGAATAGATCGGGAGTTCCGCCTCCGCAAGCCTCTATGGCCACCAAAAACCAATCGGGGCCCTGTTCCGGCACCCTGCCGGAGGGGGGGATCCATCACCGGTGGCCATCTTCATCATCCCGACGCTCTCCATGATGAGGAGGGAGTAGTTCACCCTCGGGGCTGAGGGTATGTACCAGTAGCTATGTGTTTGATCTCTTTCTCTCTCTCTCTCTCTCGTGTTCTTGACTCGGCAAGATCTTGATGTATCGCGAGCTTTGCTATTATACTTGGATCTTATGTTGCTTCTCCCCCTCTACTCTCTTGTAATGGATTGAGTTTTCCCTTTGAAGTAATCTTATCGGATTGAGTCTTTAATGATTTGAGAACACTTGATGTATGTCTTGCCGTGCGTATCTGTGGTGACAATGGGATATCACGTGATTCACTTGATGTATGTTTTGGTGATCAACTTGCGGGTTCCGCCCATGAACCTATGCATAGGGGTCGACACACGTTTTTGTCTTGATTCTCCGGTAGAAACTTTGGGGCACTCTTTGAGGTTCTATGTGTTGGTTGAATAGATGAATCTGAGATTGTGTGATGCATATCGTATAATCATACCCACGGATACTTGAGGTCACATTGGAGTATCTAGGTGACATTAGGGTTTTGGTTGATTTGTGTCTTAAGGTGTTATTCTAGTACGAACTCTAGGGCTGTTTGTGACACTTATAGGAATAGCCCAACGGATTGATTGGAAAGAATAACTTTGAGGTGGTTTCGTACCCTACCATAATCTCTTCGTTTGTTCTCAACTATTAGTGACTTTGGAGTGACTCTTTGTTGCATGTTGAGGGATAGTTATATGATCCAATTATGTTATTATTGTTGAGAGAACTTGCACTAGTGAAAGTATGAACCCTAGGCCTTGTTTCCTAGCATTGCAATACCGTTTATGCTCACTTTTATCATTAGTTACCTTGCTGTTTTTATATTTTCAGATTACAAAAACCTATATCTACTATCCATATTGCACATGTATCACCATCTCTTCGCCGAACTAGTGCACCTATACAATTTACCATTGTATTGGGTGTGTTGGGGACACAAGAGACTCTTTGTTATTTGGTTGCAGGGTTGCTTGAGAGAGACCATCTTCATCCTACGCCTCCCACGGATTGATAAACCTTAGGTCATCCACTTGAGGGAAATTTGCTACTGTCCTACAAACCTCTGCACTTGGAGGCCCAACAACGTCTACAAGAAGAAGGTTGCGTAGTAGACATCATTGTCGCTTTATTGTATGCAATGCAAAATGCCCTGTAATTGCTTTACTTTATCACTAAGCGGTAGCGATAGTCATAGAAGCAATAGTTGGCGAGACGACAACGATGCTACGATGGAGATCAAGGTGTCGCGCTGGTGACGATGGTGATCATGACAGTGCTTCAGAGATGGAGATCACAAGCACAAGATGATGATGGCCATATCATATCACTTATATTGATTGCATGTGATGTTTATCTTTTATGCATCTTATCTTGCTTTGTTTGACGGTAGCATATAAGATGATCTCTCACTAACATTTCAAGATAAAAGTGTTCTCCCTGAGTATGCACCGTTGCCAAATTTCGTCGTGTCGAGACACCACGTGATGATCGGGTGTGATAAGCTCTACATTCATCTACAACGGGTGCAAGCCAGTTTTTGCACACGGGGAATACTCGGGTTAAACTTGACGAGCCTAGCATATGCAGATATGGCCTCAGAACACTGAGACCGAAAGGTCAAGCGTGAATCATATAGTAGATATGATCAACATAGTGATGTTCACCATTGAAAACTACTCCATTTCACGTGATGATCGGTTATGGTTTAGTTGATTTGGATCACGTGATCCCTTAGATGATTATAGGGATGTCTATATAAGTGGGAGATCTTAAGCAATATGATTAATTGAACTTAAATTTATCATGAACTTAGTACCTGATAGTATTTAGCTTGTCTATGTTGATTGTCGATAGATGGCCCGTGCTGTTGTTCTGTTGAATTTTAATGCGTTCCTTGAGAAAGCAAAGTTGAAAGATGATGGTAGCAATTACAAGGACTGGGTTCGTAACTTGAGGATTATCCTCATTGCTGCACAGAAGAATTACGTCCTGGAAGCACCGCTAGGTGCCGGACTGTCAGCAGGAGCAACACCAGATGTTATGAACGTCGGTAGAGCAAAGCGATAACTACTCGATAGTTCAGTGTGCCATGCTTTACGGCTTAGAACCGGGACTTCAACGACGTTTTGAACGTCATGGAGCATATGAGATGTTCCAGGAGTTGAAGTTAATATTTCAAGCAAATGCCCGGATTGAGAGATATGAAGTCTCCAATAAGTTCTACAGCTGCAAGATGGAGGAGAATAGTTCGTCAAGTGAGCATATACTCGTAATGTCCGGGTATAACAATCACTTGATTCAACTAGGAGTTAATCTTCCGGATGATAGTGTTATTGACAGAATTCTTCAGTCATCGCCACCAAGCTACAAGAGCTTCGTGATGAACTATAATATGCAAGGGATGGATAAGACTATTCCCGAGCTCTTCGCAATGCTAAAGGCTGCGGAGGTAGAAATCAAGAAGGAGCATCAAGTGTTGATGGTCAACAAGACCACTAGTTTCAAGAAAAAGGGCAAAGGAAAGAAGAAGGGGAAATTCAAGAAGAACAGCAAACAAGTTGCTGCTCAAGAGAAGAAACCCAAGTCTGGACCTAAGCCTAAGACTGAGTGCTTCTACCGCAAGCGCACTAGTCCCGGAAGCGGAACTGCCCTAAGTATTTGGCGGATAAGAAGGATGGCAAGGTGAACAAAGGTATATGTGATATACATGTTATTGATGTGTACCTTACTAGAGCTCGCAGTAGCACCTGGGTATTTGATACTGGTTCTGTTGCTAATATTTGCAACTTGAAATAGGGACTACGGATTAAGCGAATACTGGCTAAGGACGAGGTGACGATGCGCGTGGGAAATGGTTCCAAAGTCGAGGTGATCGTCGTCGGCACACTACCTCTACATCTACCTTCGGGATTAGTTTTAGACCTAAATAATTGTTATTTGGTGCCAGCGTTAAGCATGAACATTATATCTGGATCTTGTTTGATGCGAGACGGTTATTCATTAAAATCTGAGAATAGTGGTTGTTCTATTTATATGAGTAATATCTTTTATGGTCACGCACCCTTGAAGAGTGGTCTATTTTTGTTGAATCTCGATAGTGGTGATACACATATTCATAATGTTGAAGCCAAAAGATGCAGAGTTGATAATGATAGTGCAACTTATTTGTGGCACTGCCGTTTGGGTCATATTGGTGTAAAGGGCATGAAGAAACTCCATACTGATGGACTCTTGGAATCACTTGATTATGAATCACTTGGTACTTGCGAACCATGCATCATGGGCAAGATGACTAAAACGCCGTTCTCCGGAACAATGGAGCGAGCAACAGATTTATTGGAAATCATACATACTGATTTATGTGGTCCAATGAATATTGAGGCTCGCGTTAGGTATCGTTATTTTCTCACCTTCACAGATGATTTGAGCAGATATGGGTATATCTACTTAATGAAACATAACTCTGAAACATTTGAAAAGTTCAAAGAATTTCAGAGTGAAGTGGAAAATCATCGTAACAAGAAAATAAAGTTTCTACAATCTGATCGTGGAGGAGAATATTTGAGTTACGAGTTTGGTCTACATTTGAAACAATGCAGAATAGTTTCGCAACTCACGCCACCCGAAACACCATAGCGTAATGGTGTGTCCGAACGTCGTAATCGTACTTTACTAGATATGGTGCGATCTATGATGTCTCTTACTAATTTACTGCTATCATTTTGGGGTTATGCTTTAGAGACGGATGCATTCACGTTAAATAGGGCACCATCAAAATCCGTTGAGATGACGCCTTATGAACTGTGGTTTGGCAAGAAACCAAAGTTGTCGTTTCTTAAAGTTTGGGGCTGCGATGCTTATGTGAAAAAACTTCAACCTGATAAGATCGAACCAAATCGGAGAAATGTGTCTTCATAGGATACCCAAAGGAAACTATTGGGTACACCTTCTATCACAGATCCGAAGGCAAGACATTCGTTGCTAAGATTGGATCCTTTCTAGAGAAGGAGTTTCTCTCGAAAGAAGTGTGTGGGAGGAAAGTAGAACTTGATGAGGTAACTGTACCTGCTCCCTTATTGGAAAGTAGTTCATCACAGAAATCGGTTCTTGTGACATCTTTACCAATTAGTAAGGAAGCTAATGATGATGATCATGAAACTTCAGATCAAGTTGCTACTGAACCTCGTAGGTCAACCAGAGTAAGATCCGCACCAGAGTGGTACGGTAATCCTGTTCTGGAGGTTATGTTACTAGACCATGACGAACCTAACGAACTATGAAGAAGCGATGGTGAGCCCAGATTCCGCAAAATGGCTTGAGGCCATGAAATCTGAGATGGGATCCATGTATGAGAACAAAGTGTGGACTTTGGTTGACTTGCCAATGATCGGCAAGCCATTCAGAATAAATGCATCTTCAAGAAGAAGACTGGCGCTGACGGTAATGTTACTGTCTATAAAGCTCGACTTGTTGCAAAAGGCTTTTGACAAGTTCAAGGGATTGACTACGATGAGACTTTCTCACCCGTAGCGATGCTTAAGTCTGTCCGAATCATGTTAGCAATTGCCGCATTTTATGATTATGAAATTTGGCAAATGGATGTCAAAACTGCATTCCTGAATGGATTTGTGGAAGAAGACTTGTATATGATGCAACCGGAAGGTTTTGTTGATCCAAAGGGAGCTAACAAAGTGTGCAAGCTCCAGCGATCCATTTATGGACTGGTGAAAGCCTCTCGGAGTTGGAATAAACGTTTTGATAGTGTGATCAAAGCATATGGATTTATACAGACTTTTGGATAAGTCTGTATTTACAAGAAAGTGAGTGGGAGCTCTGTAGCATTTCTATGACTATAAACAGTAGGGTAAAACCCCACTGCAATTTTTATAAATAAAGAGCAAAGTAACAAGTAGTCTTAAAGGCTTGAGATAAGCCTGCAGAAAGAAAGAAAGAAAGGAAAAAGAAATATAAAGAAAGAGAGAGGAGAAAAAAAAGAAAGAACTAGGCTATGAAAAAGAAAAGAAAATTACAACAGGGCCTCAAGCCAAACAGAGAATTGCCTCTCATGCTTTTTCTTCATTCTGAACCTTAAAAATTTTAGCTCCTCCAGGAAGATGAACTTCCATCCTTGGAAAGATGGTGTAATGCTTTCAAAAAATTTATTGTTTCTGGTTATCCAGATGGCCCATGCACCAAGAATGATGATCTCCATGTAAAAAGGGTAATTTATTTTATCCTTGAGATCTTGGAATGCTTCCAGCACTGACAGGTTTGGTGTTCTTGTTGGACAAATAAAGTCCCAGCATTGTTGCACAAAGGGACATCCCCAAAATAGATGATGTAGTGTTTCTTCCTGCTGACATCCACTAACTGCATAGTTGTATGCTTCCAACACAAAATTCTTTCTTCGAAGTAGGTTTCTTGTATTAACTCTGTCATGAAGCAGTTGCCAGAAGAATACTTTGTGTTTTGGCTGACAAGAACTTTGCCAAATCCAGTTGAAGTGAGGAGGAGTTTGCTTGTGTCCAATTAACACTTTATATGCTTTTATGGATGAATAGATTTCATTTCCCCAAATGTAACTCCATGTGTCCAAAGATCTCAGGAATTTAGATTGTCTCATAGAGATGCAAATGTCCTCCATTTCTAAGAATTCCTCATATGCATCTGTTGTCAGTGGAAGATAGAAAAGATCCTGAAGGTATTATGTCTGCAGCACCTGTTGTATGTTCAACTGTGGATTTCTCACAAAGGAGTATAAGGTGATGGAATTTGTGTTTGAGTACTGCTTGCTGCCATAGATCATCCCAAAAAGATGCACTGACCCCATCTCCCACATTGCATATAGCAATAGCTTTGTAATGGTCAATGAGAGCTAAATTGGATTTCCACCAGAAAGAACCCACCATGCTGTCACCTGGTAATTTCCCATCACTGTAATAACTTTCCCATATCAGGTTGACCCATGGTATGTCATGTCTGTTGAAAAATTTATGCAAATTCTTCATTAGTAGGGTTTTGTTATGAGTGAATATATCCAATACCCCTAGACCTCCCTGATCCTTGGGTCTACACACAGTGTGCCAAGCTACTAATGCAGGTCTGCGGTCCTCCATGTCAGGGCCTCTCCAAAGACAGCGCCTCAGGTATTTTATTATCTGTTTCTTTATTATGTTTGGGATATCCAGACAACTCATGAAGAATACTGACAAAGAAGTGAGCACTGATTTGACAAGGAGCAATTTGCCTGCTTGAGTCATGAAGATAGAGATACCTGCCAATCTCTTTGCAATCCTGTTAACAAGAGGTAGACATTGTTCCATAGTGGGTTTGTATATTCCCAATGGAAGGCCAAGATAAGTGAAAGGGAATTGCCCTCTGGCACATTGGAGTGTGTTTGTGAATAATTCAATCCTGTCCTCGGAAATGTTTAAAGGAACCAGAAATGACTTCCCATAATTCACTTTAAGCCATGTTGCAGAAGCAAAAGTATTGATTAAGGCCTTCAGACAGAAGAGCTGCCTAGTATCTGCTTGCATAATCACCAGGGTGTCATCTGCATACTGCACTATTGGGAAATGAGGGCAAGAGTTGACTTGAAGTGGTGCAGAGAGTAGGTTTAACCTCATTGCTTTGTTAAGAATAGATTGCAACAGGTCAGCAGCAAGTACAAATATTAAAGGAGAGTATGGGTCCCCTTGTCTCACTCCTCTTTTGATGTAAATTTTTTTTCCCAAGTACTCCATTTAGCAAAACAGAAGATGATGCTGTTGAAAAAAGAGCTTTCATCCATGAAATCCATCTGTCACCAAAACCTTTGGCTTTAAAAATATCAAAGATTGCTTCATGTTCAATTGTATCAAAAGCCTTTTCAAAATCCAGTTTAATAACTAAGATTTCCTCCCTTGACTTGTGGCATTGGTGAATATATTCATAAGCCCATCCTAAGCAATCCTGAATCACCCTATCCTTAAGGAAGCCATATTAATTGATATGCACCATTTACAGAATAACACTTTGCAATCTATTGGCCAACAATTTTGTAATGATCTTCAGCACTCCATTGAGCAGAGAAATTGGTCTAAAGTCATTTGGAGAAAGTGACACTTCTTTTTTAGGGATTAGGGTGATGAAAGATGTGTTGATACTCTCAAGATTTACATTTCCAGCATGAAAAGCCATAATAAGCTCAATGGCATCTGCTTTGATTATATCCCAACAATTCTTGAGAAACTCATTACTAAAACCATCTGGGCCTGGTGATTTATCTGTTGGCAGATTCTTGACCACATCATCAATTTCTTCCTGAGTAAAAGGCTTTTCCAAATCAATGAATATGTGTGGATCCACTTTGTTTTCATAAAAATCATTTAGATCAAAGTGCATAGAATGCCCATTGGACTGTCCCAATCTAGTCTTGAATGCCTCCCATAATATTGCTGCCTTTCCTTCATGATCAGTGACTTCGACCTGGTCCTTGTTTACCAGCATGGCAATTTGATTGTGTCTGTGATTAATAGAGGCTTTTGTATGAAAGAATTTTGTGTTCTCATCTCCAAACTTCACACCTTTAATTTTCCCTCTTTGTTTCCAATAAATTTTCTAATTATTTAGCACAGTTAATAAGAATTCCTTTAGCATGTTTCTGCAATTTGTTTTAAACACTGACAGATCCTTGTATTCCTCTATTAAGTCCCAAAGGAAAATAACATCATTCAGCTCTGCAATCTGCTTCTTATGACAAGATAAGGATTTTGCCCATAGCTTGAGTGCTCTTCTAACATTCTTGAACTTTGCATTTATCTTCTTTGCACAATCAGTGTGGCCCACTGGAATGTTCCATGCAGCTTGAACCACATGCTTGAAGGAGCTGTGGTTAAGCCAATAATTTTCAAACCTGAACACTTTTGACTTTGGAATATTTGTGCCAATTTTGATCATACAAGGAAGGTGATCAGAAATTGGTTTAGCCATGGGTAGAGCAATGGAATCTGGATAGCTGGTCATCCAAGCAGCAGATGTGAAAAACCAATCCAACTTCTCAAGTAGGGGGTTGTCCTGCATGTTACTCCAGCTGAATTGTCTGCCTTTTAGTGGTAATTCAATCAAACCAAGTTCACTAATGGCTTCATTAAACATGAGCATTTCATTTACATCACCCCCAGGTTTATTTCTGTCCTCAGGTTTTCTAATGAAGTTAAAATCACCCATGATAATCCAGTCCACATCACTAGGCATCTGAATATTACCAAACCATTCAATGAACTCAATCTTATCTTCATGATTGCAAGGCCATAGATGTTTGTGAGGATCCAAGACTTGGAGGAAGTGTTGCAGGTGAACTGAATGGATAGAGAAAACTTGTTTTGGAACATCAACTCTCTAGTGAATAAAGCTCCATTCCAAGCAGTGAGGATGCCGCCAGATGCCCCAATGGAAGGTAAGTATTGAAATTTATTAAATCTCTATGGACAAACTTTATATATATATGTTAAATCAAAGGTCTCTCTCTTTGTTTCCTGCAAACACACAACTCCAGCAGCACTTTCTTCCAATTTTTTCCTGATAGCCAGCCACTTATCTGAAGAATTAATACTACTCACATTCCAGTTTAGTATATTCCAGGTTCTGTTGTTATTCATTGAAAATCAGAAGTATGTGTCCTTGTACACCCAGGTCCAACCCGTGGTGAATATCCCAATAATTGGTTCTTCTTTGAATCACAAATAGAGCATGGCTGTTACAAGTAGTCACATCAGACAAGCATTACACAGGAACAGAGTTGAGCCCATGCCAAAACAACCAGTAATGCATAAGCAGAGCTTTGATGGCAGCAGGAACAACAGAGTTCATTCCCACAAAAGAGTACCACGGTTTACATACCAATCCATTACAGTACACTAACAAAAGATGTCTTTCAAGACAATCATGCACTATGGAACAAGTTCTGATATTAAGATTTACAGCAAACATATAGAAAGGACATTCCAAAAGAGAACAGCAGGACACTCTGCTATTCCAGCCCTCCTGGTGTGGTCTTCTCATCATCACACAATCTTTGATGTGTAGTCCTGTCCAGTGGTCTTGAACACCTTGTCCACCTCCTCCGGCCCCTTCTTTTTAGTCTTCTTGGACAGCTTCTCTTGAAGTTCATCCTCAGCAACCTTACAGAAAGACTTAGTTAGGTTTTTCACCACAGAATTCTGAGTAACTGGTGGGACAGTATTACATGGCAAACAGGATTTAGCATCACATGATTTTCTTCTATAGCCCATATTATCTTTCTTAATCCTGTCACTCCTTCTTACCTCAGTTTCTACCATAGGCTCCTTTTCCCTCCTCTTCCTTGAAATAGCCTCATCCAGTGGAAGAAATTTGTTTGGGGAGACTTGATGGAGAGGACTGCCTGCCCCACTAGAGGAGTGAGATGCTGTACTTACACCTTCATTTTCCTTACCCTGTCCCAGCAAGAAATCTTTGCAAGTTGGTGTCTGGGAAGTAGAACATCCATCAGGTATATGAAAGAGCATAGTTTCCTCTTGTTTACAATTAGCAGTCAACATTTTCCACACATCAGACTTTAGCAAGTGCATTGTCCAACCAAACTTATCAGGTGTCAACAACAAATGAATTATGAAGTTGAACCAACTTACTGGTATTTCAATTTTGAAAGTGTTTGCAGCTCCTTGGGTTGCCGGTGCAAAATGCTTAATCCAGAGATCAGGTCCTTCTTCAAACATTAAATGAGCACCATCAATAATTTCTGAAGCATGATTCTGAGCCAGCTCATGTAAATCAAACATAGTGGGAGAACTTGGCAAGGAAAAAGATCCATAGTTACCTTTGTTGGGGAACGTAGTAATTTCAAAAATTTCTCCTACGCACACGCAAGACCATGGTGATGGCATAGCAACGAGAGGGGAGAGTGTCTGTCCACGCACTCGTGAGACCGAAAGCGAAGCGTTATAACAACGCTGTTGATGTAGTCGACGTCTTCACGATCCGACCGATCCAAGTACCGAACGACGGCACCTCCGAGTTACGCACACGCTCAGCTCGATGATGATCCCGGGCTCCGATCCAGCAAAGCGTCAGGATGAGTTCCACAAGACGACGGCGTGGTGGCGATGATGATGCTCCACCGGCGCAGGGCTTCGCCTAAGCTCCGCGACGATATGACTTTCACCGGCGCAGGGCTTCGCCTAAGCTCCGCGACGATATGACCGAAGTGGAATATGGTGGAAGGGGGCACCGCATACGGCTAAGGAACGATCACGTAGATCAACTTGTATGTCATGGGGTGCCCCCCTGCCCCCGTATATAAAGGAGCAGGGGGGTGCGGCCAGCCCAAGGGGGGCGCGCCTGGAGGAGTCCTACTCCCACCGGGAGTAGGACTCCCCCCCTTCTCCTAGTTGGACTAGGACTTGGGGAGGGGGAAGAGGGAAGGGGGCGCCGCCCCCCTCTCCTTGTCCTATTCGGACTAGAGGGGGGAGGGGGCGCGCGGCCTGCCTGGCCGGCCCTTCCTCTTCTCTCTTATGGCCCATCAAGGCCCATAGACCCCGGGGTTCCGTAACCCCGGTGTTCGAATAACGTCTGTTTTCATCCGGAACCTTTCCGAAGTCCAAACATAGGCTTCCAATATATCAATCTTTATGTCTCGACCATTTCGAGACTCCTCGTCATGTCCGTGATCACATCCGGACTCGAAAAACCTTCGTACATCAAAACTTATAAACTCATAATGAACTGTCATCGAAGCGTTAAGCGTGCGGACCCTACGGGTTCGAGAACTATGTAGACATGACCTAGTACCATTCTCGGTCAATAACCAATAGCAGAACCTGGATGCCCATATTGGTTCCTACATATTCTACGAAGATCTTTATCGGTCAAACCGCATAACGATATCGTTGTTCCTTTGTCATCGGTATGTTACTTGCCCGAGATTGATCGTCGGTATCCAATACATAGTTCAATCTCGTTCTTGGCAAGTCTCTTTACTCGATTCGTAATACATCATCTCGCAACTAACTTATTAGTTGCAATGCTTGCAAGGCTTATATGATGTGTATTACCGAGAAGGCCAGAGATACCTCTCCGACAATCGGAGTGACAAAACCTAATCTCAAAACGCCAACCCAACATGTACCTTTGGAGACACCTGTAGTACTCCTTTATAATCACCCGATTCGTTGTGACGTTTGGTAGTACCAAAGTGTTCCTCCGTAAGCGGAGTTGCATAATCTCATAGTTACAGGAACATGTATAAGTCATGAAGAAAGCAATAGCAACATATTAAACGATCAAGTGCTAGGCTAACGGAATGGGTCATGTCAATCAGATCATTCTCCTAATGATGTGATCCCGTTAATCAAATGACAACTCATGTCTATGGTTAGGAAACATAACCATCTTCGATTAACGAGCTAGTCAAGTAGAGGCATACTAGTGACACTCTGTTTGTCCATGTATTCACACATGTATTATGTTTCCGGTTAATACAATTCTAGCATGAATAATAAACATTTATCATGATATAAGGAAATAAATAATAACTTTATTATTGCCTCTAGGGCATATTTCCTTGATCTCCCACTTGCACTAGAGTCAATAATCTAGTTCACATCGCCATGTGATTTAACATCAATAGCTCACATCTATATGTGGTTAACACCCATAGTTCACATCGACATGTGACCAACACCCAAAGGGTTTACTAGAGTCGATAATCTAGTTCACATCGCTATGTGATTAACACCCAAAGAGTACTAAGGTGTGATCATGTTTTGCTTGTGAGATAATTTTAGTCAACGGGTCTGTCACATTGAGAGCCGTAAATATTTTGCAAATTTCTATATCTACAATGCTCGCATGAGCTACTCTAGCTAATTGCTCCCACTTTCAATATGTATCCAGATTGAGACTCGAGTCATCTAGATTAGTGTTAAAACTTGCATCGACGTAACCCTTTACGACGAACCTTTTTTCACTTCCATAATCGAGAAACATATCCTTATTCTACTAAGGATAATTTTGACCGCTGTCCATTGATCTACTCCTAGATCACTATTGCACTCCCTTGCCAAGCTTAGTGGTAGGGTATGCAATAGATCTGGTACACAGCATGACATACTTTATAGAACATATGGCTGATGCATAGGGAATGACTTTCATTCTCTTTCTATCTTCTGCCGTGGTCGGGTTTTGAGTCTTACTCAATCTCACACCTTGTAACACAGGCAAGAACTCTTTCTTTGACTGTTCCATTTTGAACTACTTTAAAATCTTGTCAAGGTATGTACTCATTGAAAACTTTATCAAGCGTCTTGATCTATCTCTATAGATCTTGATGCTCAATATGTAAGCAGCTTCACCGAGGTCTTTCTTTGAAAAAACTCCTTTCAAACACTCCTTTATGCTTTTCAGAATAATTCTACATTATTTCCGATCAACAATATGTCATTCACATATACTTTCAGAAAGACTGTAGTGCTCCCACTCACTTTCTTGCAAATACAGGCTTCTCCAAAAGTCTGCATAAAACCATATGCTTTGATCACACTATCAAAGCGTTTATTCCAACTCCGAGATGCTTGCACCAGTCCATAGATGGATCGCTGAAGCTTGCACATTTTGTTAGCTCCTTTAGGATTGATAAAACCTTCGGTTGCATCATATACAACTCTTCTTTAATAAATCCATTAAAGAATGTAGTTTTGACATCCATTTGCCGATTTCATAAAATGTGGCAATTGCTAACATGATTCGGACAGACTTAAGCATCGCTACTGAGCTTGAGAAAATCTCATTGTAGTCAACACCTTGAACTTGTCAAAAACCTTTTGTGACAAGTTGAGCTTTGTAGATAGTAACACTACTATCGTTGTCCGTCTTCCTCTTGAAGATCCATTCATTTAACATGACTTGTCGACCATCGAGCAGGTCAACCAAAGTCCACACTTTGTTCTTATATATGGATCCTATCTCAGATTTTATGGCCTCAAGCCATTTCATGAATCTGGGCTCATCATCGCTTCCTCATAGTTCGCAGGTTCATCATGGTCTAGTAACATGACTTCTAGAATAGGATTACCGTACCACTTTGGTGCGGATCTTACTCTGGAAGACCTACGAGGTTTGGTAGCAACTTGATCTGAAGTTTTATGATCATCATCATTAACTTCCTCACTAATTGGTGTAGGAATCACTTGAACTGATTTCTGTGATGAAGTACTCTCCAATAAGGGAGAAGGTACAATTACCTTATCAAGTTCTACTTTCCTCCCACTCACTTCTTTCGAGAGAAAACTCCTTCTCTAGAAAGGATCCATTTTAGCGACGAATGTTTTGCCTTTAGACCTGTGATAGAAGGTGTACCCAACAGTTTCCTTCGGGTATTCTATGAAGACGCACTTCTCCGATTTGGGTTCGAGCTTATCATGTGAAAACTTTTTCACATAAGCATCACAACTCCAAACTTTAAGAAACGACACTTAGGTTTCTTGTTAAACCATAATTCATACGGTGTCGCCTCAACGAATTTAGATGTTGCCCTATAAAGCGTGAATGCATTTGTCTCTAATGCATAACCCCAAAGCGGTAGTGGTAAAGCGATAAGAGACATCATAGATCGCACCATATCCAATAAAGTGCGATTACGACTTTCGGACACATCATTATGCTGTGGTGCTCCATATGGCGTGAGTTGCGAAACTATTTCACATTGTTTCAAATGAAGACCAAACTCAGAACTCAAATATTTATCTCCACGATCAGATCGCAGAAACTTTATTTTCTTGTTACGATGATTTTCCACTTCACTCTGAAATTCTTTGCACTTTTCAATTATTTCAGACTTATGTTTCATCAAGTAGATATACCCATATCTGCTCAAATCATCTGTGAAGGTCGAAAATAACAATACTTGCCACGAGCATCAACATTCATTGGATCGCATACATCGGTATGTATTATTTCCAATAAGTCGTAGCTTGTTCCATTGTTCGGAGAACGGAGTTTTAGTCATCTTGCCCAAAAGGCACGGTTCGCAAGCATCAAATGATTCATAATCAAGTGATTCCAAAAGTCCATCAACATGGAGTTTTCTTCATGCGCTTTACACCAATATGACCTAAACGGCAAGTGCCACAAATAAGTTGCACTATCATTATTAACTTTGCATCTTTTGGTTTCAATATTATGAATATGTGTATCACTATGATCGAGATCCAATGAACCATTTTCATTGGGTGTGTAACCATATAAGGTTTTATTCATGTAAGCAGAACAACAATTTATTATCTTACTTAAATGAATAACCGTATTGCAATAAACATGATCAAATCATATTTATGCTCAACACCAAATAACACTTATTTAGGTTCTACACTAATCCCGAAAGTATAGGAGTGTGCGATGATGATCATATCAATCTTGAAACTACTTCCAACACTCATCGTCACTTCCCTTCAACTAGTCTCTGTTTATTACAGAACTCCTGTTTGAGTTACTAATCTTAGCAACCGAAGCAGTATCAAATACTCGGGGCTACTATAAACACTAGTAAGGCACACATCAATAACCTGTATATCAAATATAACCTTGTTCACTTTGCCATCCTTCTTATCCACCAAATATTCAGGGTAGTTACGCTTCGGTGACCAGTTCCATTGCAGCAAAAGTACTCAGTCTCGGGCTTAGGTCTAGACTTGGGCTTCTTCACTCGAGCAGCAACTTGCTTGCCGTTCCTTTTGAAGTTCCCTTCTTCCCTTTGCCATTTTCCTTGAGACTAGTGGTCTTGTCAACCATCAACACTTGATGTTTTCTTGATTTCTACCTTCGCGATTTTAGCATCGCGAAGAGCTCGAGAATCTTTTTCGTCATCCCTTGCATACTATAGTTCATCACGAATTTCTACTAACTTAGTGATGGTGACTAGAGAATTCATCAATCACTATCTTATCCGGAAGATTAACTCCCACTTGATTCAAGCGATTGAAGTACTCGGACAATCTGAGCACATGCTCACTAGTTGAGCGATTCTCCTCCATCCTTTAGCTATAGAACTTGTTGGAGACTTCATATCTCTCAACTCGGGTATTTGCTTGAAATATTAACTACAATTCCTGGAACATCTCATATGGTCCATGACGCTCAAAACGTCTTTGAAGTCCCGATTCTAAGCCGTTAAGCATGGTGCACTAAACTATCAAGTAGTCATCATATTGAGCTAGCCAAACGCTCATAATGTCTCAGATTCGCTCATATTGAGCTAGCCAAACGCTCATAACGCCCGCATCTGCTCCTGCAATAGGTCTGTCACCTAGCGGTGCATTAAGGACATAATTCTTCTGCGCAGCAATGAGGATAAACCTCAGATCACGGATCCAATCCGCATCATTGCTACTAACATCTTTCAATACAATTTTCTCTAGGAACACATATAAAAACATAGGGAAGCAACAACGCGAGCTATTGATCTACAACATAATTTGCAAAATACTACCGGGACTAAGTTCATGATAAATTAAAGTTCAATTAATCATATTACTTAAGAACTCCCACTTAGATAGACATCTCTCTAGTCATCTAAGTGATTACGTGATCCAAATCAACTAAACCATGTCCGATCGTCACGTGAGATGGAGTAGTTTCAATGGTGAACATCACTATGTTGATCATATCTACTATATGATTCACGCTTTCGACCTTTCGGTCTCCGTGTTCCGAGGCCATATCTGCATATGCTAGGCTCGTCAAGTTTAACCTGAGTATTCTGCGTGTGCAAAACTGTCTTGCACCGTTGTAGATGGACGAGAACTTATCACACCCGATCATCACGTGGTGTGCGGGTACTCTGAACTTTTAGCAACGGTGCATACTCGGAGAACACTTCTTGATTATTTTAGTGAGAGATCATCTTATAATGCTACCGTCAATCAAAGCAAGATAAGATGCATAAAGGATAAACATCACATGCAATCAATATAAGTGATATGATATGGTCATCATCATCTTGTGCTTGTGATCTCCATCTCCAAGCACCGTCATGATCACCATCGTCACCGCGCGACACCTTGATCTCCATCGTAGCATCGTTGTCATCTCGCCAACTATTGCTTCTACGACTATCGCTACTGATTAGTGATAAAGTAAAGCAATTACATGGCGTTTGCATTTCATACAATAAAGCGACAACCATATGTCTCCTGCCAATTGCCGATAACTCGGTTACAAAACATGATCATCTCATACAATAAAATATAGCATCACGTCTTGACCACATCACATCACAACATGCCCTGCAAAAACAAGTTAGACGTCCTCTATTTTGTTGTTGCAAGTTTTACGTGGCTACTACGGGCTGAGCAAGAACCGTTCTTACCTACGCATCAAAACCACAACGATAGTTTGTCAAGTTGGTGTTGTTTTAACCTTCGCAAGGACCGGGCGTATACACTCGGTTCAACTAAAGTGAGAGAGACAGACACCCGCGGTCACCTTTAAGCAACTAGTGCTCAAGCGGTGAAACCAGTCTCGCATAAGCGTCGCGTAATGTCGATCCGGCCGCTTCATCTCACAATACCGCTGAACCAAAGTATGACATGCTGGTAAGCAAGTATGACTTATATCGCCCACAACTCACTTGTGTTCTACTCGTGCATATGACATCAACGCATAAAACCAGGCTCGATGCCTTTGTTGGGGAACGTAGTAATTTCAAAATTTCTCCCACGCACACGCAAGACCATGGTGATGGCATAGCAACGAGAGGAGAGTGTCCGTCCATGTACCCTCGTGAGACCGAAAGCGGAAGCGTTATAACAACGCGGTTGATGTAGTTGTACGTCTTCACGATCCGACCGATCCAAGTACCGAACGTACGGCACCTCCGAGTTATGCACATGTTCAGCTCGATGGCGATCCCGGGCTCCGATCCAGAAAGCGTCGAGGATGAGTTCCGTCAAGACGACGGCGTGGTAGCGATGATGATGCTCCACCGGCGCAGGGCTTCGCCTAAGCTCATGACGATATGACTTTCACGGCGCGAGGCTTCGCTAAGCTCATGACGATATGACCAAGTGGAATATGGTGGAAGGGGCACCGCATACGGCTAAGGAGCGATCCGTAGATCAACTTGTGTGTCATGGGGTGCCCCCCTGCCCCCGTATATAAAGGAGCAAGGGGGGGTGCGGCTAGCCCAAGGGGGGCGCGCCTGGAGGAGTCCTACTCCCACCGGGAGTAGGACTCCCCCCCCCCCTTCTCCTAGTTGGACTAGGACTTGGGGAGGGGGAAGAGGGAAGGGGGCGCCGCCCCCCCTCTCCTTGTCCTATTCGGACTAGAGGGGGGAGGGGGGCGGGGGCGCGCGGCCTGCCTGGCCGGCCCTTCCTCTTCTCTCTTATGGCCCATCAAGGCCCATAGACCCCCCGGGGGGTTCCGGTAACGTCCTGTTTTCATCCGGAACCTTTCCGAAGTCCAAACATAGGCTTCCAATATATCAATCTTTATGTCTCGGCCATTTCGAGACTCCTCGTCATGTCCGTGATCACATCCGGACTCGAACAACCTTGGTACATCAAAACTTATAAACTCATAATGAACTGTCATTGAAGCGTTAAGCGTGCGGACCCTACGGGTTCGAGAACTATGTAGACATGACCTAGTACCATTCTCGGTCAATAACCAATAGCGGAACACGGATGCCCATATTGGTTCCTACATATTCTACGAAGATCTTTATCGGTCAAACCGCATAACGATATCGTTGTTCCCTTTGTCATCGGTATGTTACTTGCCCGAGATTCGATCGTCGGTATCCAATACCTAGTTCAATCTCGTTACGGCAAGTCTCTTTACTCGCTCGTAATACATCATCTCGCAACTAACTTATTAGTTGCAATGCTTGCAAGGCTTATATGATGTGTATTACCGAGAAGGCCAGAGATACCTCTCCGACAATCGGAGTGACAAAACCTAATCTCAAATCGCCAACCCAACATGTACCTTTGGAGACACCTGTAGTACTCCTTTATAATCACCCGATTACGTTGTGACGTTTGGTAGTACCCAAAGTGTTCCTCCGTAAGCGGAGTTGCATAATCTCATAGTTACAGGAACATGTATAAGTCATGAAGAAAGCAATAGCAACATATTAAGCGATCAAGTGCTAGGCTAACGGAATGGGTCATGTCAATCAGATCATTCTCCTAATGATGTGATCCCGTTAATCAAATGACAACTCATGTCTATGGTTAGGAAACATAACCATCTTCGATTAACGAGCTAGTCAAGTAGAGGCATACTAGTGACACTCTGTTTGTCTATGTATTCACACATGTATTATGTTTCCGGTTAATACAATTCTAGCATGAATAATAAACATTTATCATGATATAAGGAAATAAATAATAACTTTATTATTGCCTCTAGGGCATATTTCCTTCAACCTTTATTGTTAGGAACTGAAGAGGTGCCAACATGTGGAATGGGACATCTTCCTTGCCCTTCTCATCTGGAAGCAGAGTCTGTGGAGCAGTAACAGTTGCTCCAAGCAAAGAGCTGGCAGCAGCAAATGCATCACTAGTAGGAAAATCTCTCACAACCTCATTCTGACTGTCTGTGTTCATTTCAGGAATAGAATTGTCAGTAACTTCATTGTCTCTACCATCAATGGGATCATCATTCATGTGGCCCATCTGTAAGTCCATCTGAGGCTCAACATCAGCAAGTTGAGGTACCAAAGCAGGCTCTAAGGCTGGATTCTGCTGCTAAACATTGTTCATAATGTTCTGAGGCACTTGATCCTCCTCTTCTTCAATTGCATTATAGGCTAATGCAATGTTTAACAGTCCTTGACCAAATTGATGAACTGGCACTCCCTGATTGACCTCTTCACTGGCAGAGTGTGTAATGGAAAGCAGACCATCAGATAGTGAAACAGTTGTTGTAATGCTACTATTAGGTGCCCCCTCTTCTGGCAAAGCAGGAATAACAACTTGTTGTTGCTGGGGCTGCATAGGCTCTGGTTGAGGAAAAGCCCAGTGCTGAACTTGCTCTGCTTGCTCCTCCCAAGCATTCCAGTCCTCATTTGGGGCATGAATATTGTGGTTGGGCAGAGGTTGGAATCCTGGGAAATCATTTGCATTTTGAGGTACAGGGTGTGGATCCACACCATCAGGTGGAATGGGGTCTTCATCAGCAGGCCCACCACCCATCATTTCCTCCAGCAGCACTTCAACAGAGCAAGTCCAGGAGTCTTCCTCAAACCGCTCTCCTTCAGACCATCTTATGCTCTTTGGGATTTCATCAAGTTCCGTCACTCTGGCCTTTACCAAGATCTTTCCTTTGAGTGCATCCTCTTTCTCCCAACTAATGATCTTACCCCATTTGGAAATAGCAGACGCAATATCTTCAGTGTTACAAAAATCAAAAGGAACACCCACAAAGAGCAACTAGCAAGTCCTATTGAAATGAACCCTGCGCCAATTTCTGCCCTCATTGTGTTTGGTAAAAGAGATGAAAACATCTCCGAAGGCATGCGGACCCTGCTGGATGAGCATATCCCTATCTCTGACATGCCTGAACTGCACATATGCCTCTCCAAACGGGCATGGCTGAATTTCCTTAAATCCAACTTGTGCATCTCCTTGAAGAAACTCTTCCAGAACATCACGAACATTAGGAAAAAATACCTCGTTTGGGTGCGGATGAATATTGTCAATCGCCCAGTCCTCATGCCTTCTCGGTCGATGAGGCACTATTGCACGAGAAACCCCAGTTCGTCCCTCAATCGCCTGAACCTGGAAGCCATGCGGAACAAAAGGTAGAGGTTCGATGGGGATATTGGCCATCTCAGTCGACTCCGGCAGGGAGGCGACCAGAGCCCTCTCCGTCGGCAATGGCAGCGATGGCGAGCTTGTCGAGGCATGAGCAGAGGTGGAGGCAGAAGCAGTGGTGGAGACAGAGTAGGCAGGTGAAGTGGAATGCGAGGAGGCAGGCGACGGTCTCGGTTGAAGTTTGGGAAAAAATCCTTGACCAGCTCCTTAAATGATGTCACCTGCCTAATCTGTGCCGCCGGCCCAATACAGTGGAACCAAGATTCAACCTCTCCATCGGCCCAAGCGTTCTCTGGTGGGCTTGGGAAAGTACTAAAAGGGATATAAGGCCAAAGTCCAGTCAAGTTTGGAACAGTGCAAAAACGGGCGAAGTGGCCGTTGGCCCCGCATGCATGATAGACCACATGATTACTTGAAATGGTACGTTGCACTTCATTGTGCACCAATTGAGGCCTGACCAAGGCGGAATTATTCTGCAATGAATTGTGGTTAAAGCCCTAAATACTGCCCTCATGATTGCGCCCCGATAACCGATCGAAAACTGATCTACCGTTCCTGACCACCGAGGAGTAGCTCCGGCGATCACCGGAGTGAGGAACAATTGCCTTGCCAGCCCTACCCACCAGAGTCCATTCTTTGTGAAGCTCAGCATAGTAAAGAGCTTCTTCCCGGCACCAGTTTGGGCCACCAAAGTTCCAAAGACTAAAAACCAAGTCAAAATCCTTTTCAATTATTCTAACCGCATTATATATCTCAAAACCTACGGACTTTGAGGCTACTGAGAACTTGTCAGATCTATCTCGTAGGAAACGAACACGAAAACCTTGGGCATAGCCACCAAACATGGCAAGAAGTGAAACACTGACCGTGTGCACATCAAGCTTGAAAGATGCTCGGCAAAACGAAACCACCATGGTGAACTCCTTTTGATGAAATCCCGGAGAGAAAACCATCGAGTGACCAAACTTGGTCCTCATCTCCACTTGAAACTTCTTCCCACGGTCGAAGTTAAGAGCAAAGGGTGCCATCTTGAGGGGAGGGTGGCTACTAGGGTCGGAGTGGCCACTGGTAGGAGCTGGGTGGCCGCCGGCGCTAGGAGGGTGGTGTGACGCCCCCGATTCAATCGTACACTAATCATACTGCATAAGCGTGTACGATCAAGATCGAGGACTTACGGAAGATATCACAACACAACTCTAAAATAAAATAAGTCATACAAGCATCATAATACAAGCCGGGGCCTCGAGGGCTCGAATCTGGTGCTCGATCATAGAGGCGAGTCAGCGGAAGCAACAATATCTGAGTCTGGACATAAGTTAAACAAGTTTGCCTTAAGAAGGCTAGCACAAAGCGGGATCTGAGATCGAAAGAGCGCGGGCCTCCTGCAGGATCCTCCTAACTACTCCTAGTCGTCGTCGGCTGCACGTAGTAGTAGGCACCTCCGATGTAGTAGGAGTCGTAAATCGACGATGGCGTCGCTCTGGCTCCGACATCTGGTTGCGACAACCGGTAGAAAGGAAAGGGGAAAAGGGGAGAAAGCAACGGTGAGTACTCATCCAAAGTACTGCAAGCAAGGAACTACACTACATATGCATGGGTATATGTGTAAAGGGCCATATCGGGGGTGAACTACAGAATGCCGAGAATAAGAGGGGATAACTAATCACCGTCGAAGATTACGCTCGGCAGCCTCCGTCTTCTGACATGTAGAAGAGAGTAGATGGAAGTCCTCCAAGTAGCATCACATAGCATAATCCTACCGGCGATCCTCCTCGTCAGCCTCGTTAGAGAAGCGATCACGGGTTGTATCGGCACTTGGAAGGGTGTGTTTTATTAAGTATCCGGTTCTATTTGTCATAAGGTCAAGGTACAACTCCAAGTCGTCACATTACGAAGATCACGGCTATTGAATAGATTAACTTCCCTGCAGGGTGCACCACATTACCCGACACGCTCGATCCCCTTTGGTGGACACACTTTTCAGGTCTGCCCGCCGCGGAAGATCAACACGTCGCAGCCCCACCTAGGCACAACAGAGAGGTCAACACGCCGGTCTAAACCTAAGCGCACAGGGGTCTGGGCCCATCGCCCTTAGCCACCTACACGTTGCAAACGCGGCCGGAAGTAGACCTAGCCTAGCAGGCATTCCAGTCCAATCCGGCGCGCGCTCGATTGTGACATCACGAAGTGCCGGTGATACCACGATGCGGTTGCCGTATCTTGTCCCCGTGGCGGTTAGTGCGTATAAGGTCAACGACCCAACTCAGATCAAATACCAAGATCTCGTTAAGCGTGTTAAGTATCCATGAGCGCCGAGCAGGCCGGACCCACCTCTCTCCTAGGTGGTCTCAACCTGCCACAATGCCGCTCCGCCACAAAGATCCACTCTGGTGCTCCCACGAGCCGACCGTCTTTAGTCACCACATGTATCATGTATAAGTATAAAGTATATACCCGTGATCACCTCCCGAGTGATCACGGCCCGATAGTATAGCACATGCAGACGGACAAGAATGTAGGGCCACAGATGGAAATACTAGCATCCTATACTAGGTAAGTAGGATTGCGGGTAAAGGTATCAATGAAGTAGCAAAGACAGGCTATGCATCGGGATAGGAATAATGAGCAAGAATAACATGCTACACTACTCTAATGCAAGCGGTATAGAGGAGAGTAGGCGATATCTGGTGATCAAGGGGGCTTGCTGGTTGCTCGGCAAGTAGGAGGGTCGTCAACTCCGTAGTCGAACTGGGTAGCAGCGGCGTCTGTCTCGGTGTCTAGCGAGAGAAGAGGGGGAAGAAACAATAAATACAATGCAAACAAATGCATGACGATGCATGACATGACAAGGCGTGTTGCTAGGTGTGCCCAAACGCGGTAGTAGGTGGTATCGATGAAGGGGGGAAACATCCGGGAAAGTATCCCCGGTGTTTTGCGTTTTCGGACAGAGGAACCGGAGGGGGAAAGTTGCGAGTTCGATAGGTTAGGGGTGTGTGGCTGACGAATGGGCTGCGCTTCCGGATTCGTCTCGTCATTCTGAGCAACTTTCATGTAGAAAGTATTTTCATCCGAGTTACGGATTAAAAGATATGATTTTCTAAAGGTTTAAATCATTTCCTGATTTTAATTATTTATTTAAATCCAGCATTATCCAGAACAGTATGGGATGACGTCAGAATGACGTATGTGTGATGTCAGCAGTCAGCAGTGCAGTTGACTGGAGTCAAAACTGACTTGTGGGTCCGGTGGGACCCACATGTCATACTGATGGTGCTAATAAATGGTTTAAATTAAACTAAATTAACTATATTAGAACACAGGCCCACACATCGGTCACTATTTAGGTTAAATAAACTGATTTAATTAGTTCACATTAATTAGGGGTAGGCCCCATTGGTGATGGTGGTGGGGTTGCCCGGTCGGCGAGGTTGTTGGTCAACCCAGTCAACTAGGGTCCTGGGCCCTCTGGCGATGAGCAGGTGGGGCCCGCACATACCACGTCGGTGGCGGCGGCGTCTCGCCGCCGGCGGCGCTAGAACGCGGCGAGCCGCTTCAGGCCTCGTCGGAAGCGCTAGAGGCGGCCGTTTAGCGTCTTGGTTAGCACCGTTGAACAGCGCACGAGCCGTGTCGGGTGGTGGTGGTGGCTTGCCCGGGGACGGCCGGAATAACCATCGGCGGCGAGCACGGGCGGCGGCGCGAGTACGGGCTCCGATCGGAAACCGCACACAGGCCACCGTTTTGGTCGCGGTTGGGTGCATCGAGCGAGAAGACGGCGGCGAGGCGATCAGGGGAAGTGGCGAGGCTGCGGTGGTCGGAATCATCGGCGAAGCGGCGAGGCGGACGCCGGACTTCGGTCGTCGTCGGGATCGGGGCTGGGGGCATTTGCGGGCAAACCAAGCAGCTAGATGAAAGCCTACGCGGTGCGGTGAATCAAACGGGCACTCGCCCATGACCATAAGGTCATCGGAAGGACACCGGCGACGAGCTCCACGGAGCAGCATTCGGGTGCCACGGCGACAACTAGCTAGGGCGCACGAGAGAGAGAAGAGGGAGCAGGGGCTCACCGAGCGGCGCACACGGTGGCCCTTGGGGGTTTAGTAGCTGGAGGGGCGCGGCCGGAGTCGGTGAAGAACGGCGGCGGAGCTTGTCGGAGCAGAGGAGGAAGATGGCGGCGTCGGGGCGTTGCGATGGCTCCGGTCTCCAATGGGTTGCACCAGTCGAAGCAGCGGACGACGGCGGCCCTTGGAGACACCATGGGGCGGCGAGGTGGGCACGGTGGCCGTGGCTAGGCCGGAGCCATGGCGGCGGTGGCGCTCGGATGCAGAGGGGAAGGAGAGGGCGAGGCGCAGGGATCGAGAGGGCATGCGGGGGTGAGTGGGAGATGGGAATGAGGACGCGAGTGCGTGGCGACCTTATCATCTCGTCGTCGCCGCGCGGGGGTCAGTGGCGGCGCCTGTTCCGACCCGGTCGAGGGAACAGGAAGGAGACAGGAGGGGAGGCGGGCGGGCGGGTGGGCCGGGTCGGTTTTGGTTAGGCTGGGCAGTTGGCCCAGGGGGGTTTTCCTTTCTCTTTCTTTCTTTCTTTTCTTTATTTTTCTTTTCTGTTTTATTTCATTTTAAAGTATTTAGTCATTTTCTAAAAATGTGTTTACTTCACCATAATTACCTATGCAATATTTGGCACCCCCCAAACATTTTTGTTTTGACTTTTGAAAACTTTGGGTGTTTGTCGCTAATTCATTTTTGAATTTGAAATGTTTTGAACTAACATTTGATTAGCAACAGTAACAGAGATGACATGGCATCATTAGGAGAGTTTTACTGTAGCCTAATTATCCGGGCGTTACAGGTGGAGCGCTAGGAGGGTTTCACTTTGCCCTAGATTATTGACTCTAGTGCAAGTGGGAGAATCATGGTCTCTGTGGCATTTCTGATATTATATGTAGATGACATGTTGTTGATTGGAAATGATATAGAATTTCTGGATAGCATAAAGGGATATTTGAAGAAGAGTTTTTCAATGAAGGACCTCGGTGAAGCTGCTTATATATTGGGCATAAAGACCTATAGAGATAGATCAAGACGCTTAATTGGACTTTCACAAAGTACATACCTTGAGAAAGTTTTGAAGAAGTTCAAAATGGATCAAGCAAAGAAAGGGTTCTTGCCTGTGTTACAAGGTGTGAAGTTGAGTAAGACTCAATGCCCGACCAACTGCAGAAGATAGAGAGAAGATGAAAGATGTTCCTATGCTTGACCATAGGCTCTATCATGTATGCAATGATGTGTACCGGACCTGATGTGTGCATTGCTATAAGTTTAGCAGGGAGGTACCAAAGTAATCCAGAGTGGATCCTTTGGACAGCGGTCAAGAACATCTGAAATACGAAAAGGACCGAGGATATGTTTCTCGTTTATGGAGGTGACAAAGAGCTAGTCGTAAATGGTTACGTTGATGCAAGCTTTGACACTCATCCGGACGATTCTAAATCGCAAACCGGATACGTGTTTACATTGAACGGTGGAGCTGTCAGTTGATGTAGTTCTAAACAAAGCGTTGTGGCGGGACCTACGTGTGAAGCGAGTACATAGCTGCTTGAAGCGACAAATGAAGGAGTGCGGATGAAGGAGTTCATATCCGATCTAGGTGTCATACCTAGTGCATCAGGTCAATGAAAATCTTTTGTGACAATAGTGGTGCAATTGCCTTGGCAAAGGAATCCAGATTTCACAAGAGGACCAAGCACATCAAGAGGCGCTTCAATTCCATCCGGGACCAAGTCGGTGGGAGACATAGAAATTTGCAAGATACATACTGGTGCAGAATGTTGCGACCCATTGACTAAACCTCTTCCACGAGCAAAACATGATCAGCACCAAGGCTCCATGGGTGTTAGAATCATTCTTGTGTAATCTAGATTATTGACTCTAGTGCAAGTGGGAGGCGTCGTCTCCAACGTATCTATAATTTTTATTGCTCCATGCTACTTTATCTCTGTTTTGGACTATATTGGGCTTTATTTTTCATTTTTATATTATTTTGGGACTAACCTATTAACCGGAGGCCCAGCCCTGAAATTGCTTTGTTTTTGCCTATTTGGTGTTTCAAGAAAGCAGAATATCAACGGAGTCCAAGCGGAATGAAACCTTGAAGCGTGATTTTCTCACGAGCGTGATCCGAGGACTTGGACCCTACTCCAAGGAACGAAAGAGGCGGTCACGGTGGGCCCCCCTAGGCGCCCCCTGCCTCGTGGGCCCCCAGCCGCTCCACCGACGTACTCCTTCCTCCTATATATACCTCATACCCCAAGCGATCGAGCAGGAGCCAAAACCTAATTCCACCGCCGCAACTTCCTGTATCCACGAGATCCCATCTTGGGGCTGTTAGGAGCTCACGGGGGGGCATCCACCATGGAGGGCTTCTACATCATCACCATAGCCCCTCCGATGAAGTGTGAGTAGTTTACTTCAGACCTTGGGTCCATAGCTAGTAGCTAGATGGCTTCTTCTCTCTTTTGGATCTCAATACAATGTTCTCCCCTCTCTCGTGGAGATCTATTCGATGTAACCTTCTTTTTGCGGTGTGTTTGTTGAGACCGATGAATAGTGGGTTTATGGTCCAGCTTATCTATGAATAATATTTGAATCTTATCTTAATTCTTTTATGTATGATTGGTTATCTTTGCAAGTCTCTTCGAATTATCCGTTTGGTTTGGCCAACTAGATTGGTAGTTCTTGCAATGGGAGAAGTGCATAGCTTTGGGTTCAATCTTGCGGTGTCCTTACCAAAGGTGTGAAAGGATTGCAAGGCACGTATTGTATTGTTGCCATCGAGGATAACAAGATGGGGTTTTATCATATTGCATGAATTTATCCTCTACATCATGTCATCTTGCTTAAGGCGTTACTCTGTTTTTAACTTAATACTCTAGATGCATCTTTGGATAGCGGTCGATGAGTGGAGTAATAGTAGTAGATGCGAGAATCGTTTGGTCTACTTGTCATGGAAGTGATGCCTATATACATGATCATACCTAGATATACTCATAATTATGCTCAATTTTGTCAATTGCTCAACAGTAATTTGTTCACCCACCGTAGAATACTTATGCTCTTGAGAGAAGCCACTAGTGAAACCTATGGGCCCCGGGTCTATTCTCATCATATCAATCTCCATCACTTTTATACTTGCTTTGTTTTTGTTTTGCCTTTTACTTTTTACTTTGCATCTATATACCAAAAATACCAAAAATATTATTTATCATCTCTATCAGATCTCACTCTCGTATGTGACCGTGAAGGGATTGACAACCCCTAATCGCGTTGGTTGCGAGTAGCTATCGTTTTGTGCAGGTACGAGGGACTTGTGCGTGGCCTCCTACTGGATTGATACCTTGGTTCTCAAAAACTGAGGGAAATACTTACGCTACTTTGCTGCATCATCCTCTCCTCTTCGGGGAAATCCAACGCAGTGCTCAAGAGGTAGCAGAGACTGAAGGAAATATGCCCTAGAGGCAATAATAAAGTTATTATTTATTTCCTTATATCATGATAAATGTTTATTATTCATGCTAGAATTGTATTAACCGGAAACATAATACTTGTGTGAATACATAGACAAACAGAGTGTCACTAGTATGCCTCTACTTGACTAGCTCGTTGATCAAAGATGGTTATGTTTCCTAGCCATAGACATGAGTTGTCATTTGATTAACAGGATCACATCATTAAGAGAATGATGTGATTGACTTGACCCATTCCGTTAGCTTAGCACTTGGATCATTTAGTATTCTGATATTGCTTTCTTCACGACTTATACATGTTCCTATGACTATGAGATTATGAAACTCCCGTTTACCGGAGGAACACTTTGTGTGCTACCAAACGTCACAACGTAACTGGGTGATTATAAAGGTGCTCTACAGGTGTCTCCAAAGGTACTTGTTGGGTTAGCGTATTTCAAGATTAGGATTTGTCACTTCGATTGTCGGAGAGGTATCTCTGGGCCCACTCGGTAATGCACATCACTATAAGCCTTGCAAGCAAGAGTTAGTTGCGGGATGATGTATTACGAAATGAGTAAAGAGACTTGCCGGTAACGAGATTGAACTAGGTATTGAGATACCGACGATCGGATCTCGGGCAAGTAACATGCCGATGACAAAGGGAACAACGTATGTTGTTATGCGGTTTGACCGATAAAGATCTTCATAGAATATGTGGGAGCCAATATGAGCATCCAGGTTCCGCTATTGGTTATTGACCGGAGACGTGTCTCGGTCATGTCTACATAGTTCTCGAACCCGTAGGGTCCGCACGCTTAAAGTTAGATGACGATCGGCATTATGAGTTTTGTGTTTTGATGTACTTAAGGTAGTTCGGAGTCCCGGATATGATCACGGACATGACGAGGAGTCTCGAAATGGTCGAGGCATAAAGATTGATATATTGGAAGCCTATATTTGGATATCGGAAGTGTTAGGGTGAAATCGGGATTTCTTCGAGTCTGGGGTTCTGGAACCCCCCCCCCCCTCCCCGGGAAGTAATGGGCCTATTGGGCCTTAGTGGAGAAGAGAGAGGGCAGCCAGGAGGTGGCGCGCGGCCCCCCTTGCCCCAGTATGAATTGGACAAGGGAAGGGGGCGGCGGCCCCCCTCTCCTTCCTTCTCTCCACCTCCTCCTTCCCCCTTCTCCTACTCCCACTAGGAAAGGAGGAGTCCTACTCCCGGTGGGAGTAGGACTCCCCCCTTGGCACGCCCTCCCTGGTCGGCTGCCTCTCCCTCCTTGCTCCTTTATATACTGGGGCAGGGGGGCACCTCTAGACACAACAATTGATCTCTTGATCTCTTAGCCGTGTGTGGTGCCCCCCTCCACCATATTCCACCTCGATTATATCGTAGCGGTGCTTAGGCGAAGCCCTGCGTCGGTAGCATCATCATCACCGTCACCACACCGTCGTGCTGACGAAACTCTCCCGTGAAGCTCTGCTGGATCGGAGTTCGCGGGACGTCATCGAGCTGAACGTGTGCTGAACTCGGAGGTGTCGTGCGTTCGTACTTGGATCGGTCGGATCGTGAAGGCGTCGACTACATCAACCGTGTTGTGCTAACGCTTCCGCTTTCGGTCTACGAGGGTACGTGGACAACACTCTCCCCTCTCGTTGCTATGCATCACCATGATCCTGTGTGTGCGTAAGAATTTTTTTGAAATTACTATGTTCCCCAACATTAGGGACACGAAATCTAGCATTCACTCAAAACCTCTTGAAAGATTTTTTTTTCCTTTGATGGACATGCCATTTCGATTTTATGTTTTTTATCTATTCCTACATTTTTACAATTCTGTGAATGAAGTGGCCCCAGAGGCTTCAGTAGGGGCTGTAGATGCTAACTGGTCTTGCCACATCGCAAACAAGAACCATGGTCAAAGCCTCCATTGCCACGTCAAGTTCTCTTTTCCAAGTTGTCCTGGATCACTCAACATCTCAGCACCGTAGATCACCCTCTTGATACACAACTTGACATTGATAAGAACCACATCGATAGGAGCATTTCTTCAAAGAAAAAAAATATTAGACATCAGCCAAAATCTATCAGAACTCATTTCCTTCATGAAGGATTGGCAGACTCAAGTGTTTCATACCCCTAGAGACCTTAATGGTGTTTCTCACAACCGTGCACACCAGGTTCTCAAGTGTTTCATACCCCTAGAACCTAACTTCAGCTGAGTCCAGATCATAAGAAATAGGCAATGTCCTATTATTCAAGCTTTCTGTCTACCCTTTGCACTTCACACTCGTGGGCGCCACTCTCTTCTTAAAGACGTCGTTGAGGTGCCCCTATACGTGTTAGGGTTTCAGGTGAAGACCCTTGTCCATTTTGAACTAGGCAGCGGCGAAGCTTAGCGTCGTTCTCCCTTCCGAGGGCGTTGTCGTGGACCTTAGGTGTTCTAGGGCATAGCGTGACATTGTACGCAGATCTTTATATGTTCTCTTTTGGTAGCGTAGTCGCATACTCATGCATGATCCGATTATCCTGGGATCAGTTGTTGTATGAGGACTACCTCGTCACCTTGTATCGTTCGGCCGTGTACTTTGTTCGGTTGTGGCGTCATATATAAAATGGGTTGAAAGCCTATTTCGTGAACTGTTTATGAGTTGCAACATATGGCGCCAGGTAGATATCTTATGCTCCAAACTTAAGGTGATCCCATGCTACCACTTTTCAAAAAGTATATTTAGGTGTTTTGGAAAATTTCAAAAAATGTTGTGAAGGTTCATAACACATGTGTCTAGGATATGTAAGAAAAATCCAAATCAAAATTTGAAATACACACCAAGAAACAAAAAAGACAAATCCAGATGTGAATAGTGTCATTTTGGTTTTGTCTTTGTTTTTTTCCTGATGTGTATTTCGAATTTTGGTTTGAACTTTTTACCGATCCTAGACACATGTCTTGTCTTGTGAACATCCATAAACTTTTTTTGTAATAATATTTTGAAACATCTAAATATGTTTTTTTTTTGGAAAAGTGGAGCATGGGAGCACCTGATGATATTTCTCCCATGTGGCGTGGCGCCGTCCGGTGAGAGGCAAAACCGTTTTTCTTTGCCGACCCACGCCGAGGCCACACGTCTCAAAGTTCGATTTCTTTTCTCGGGCCCGAGCCTTCCCTCCCGAGTTCCGACCGACCGACCGACCGGCCAATGTCGCCCCCGCGGCCGCAGCCCCCGGCGGCGACCCTGCGCGGCTTCCTGGACGCGCACTTCGCCTCCGCCGAGGACCTGGCCGCCGCGCCGGCCCTCGCCGAGCTCCTGCGCCGCGAGTGCGCGGGGCTCGAGGCGTCCCTCCGGCGCCTCGAGGCGCAGCTCGCGTCCGGCTCCGCCTCCTGGCTCGCCCGCTCGGCCGAGGCCCGGTCGGGCCTCCGCCGCATCCGCTCCCAAGGTCCGCTCCCCTGAACTAAACCCTAGGGTTTTGCCCCTGTCCCGACTCGTTGGGCTCCCTGTTTGCTTCTGCCTGCCGCGGATTTGGCTCGGGGTCTCAATGGGGGTTCCCTGTTGGCAGGAGGAGACATCCCTGCCGGGGACCAAGGGGAGGCGAGCGCTCCGGGGGTGGAGCTGCCGGCGATCGTGCGGGAGATCCAGCGGATCGACACCATTCGTCTCTACGCGGGTGAGCGTTTGTTCCTCTCTTCGTGTCATGCTCTCCTGACTGTGAAGTTGCACAATCTGACTAATTGGGGATCCTACATTTCCCGAAGGGAATGTTTTAGATTTGTTTTGATATAATGGGGAATGTTTTAGGTGATTAATCGTTTAGCTTTTCAGAAAACAGTAGCTGTGGGAAAAAATTAGATTGTGAGTGGTTTTACCTGTCAAATTTCGCTCTGAATCTGGTATGTTAGCCAGTTATGCTTGATTGGATCACAACTCACAAGTGGTTTTACCTGTCAAATTTCGCTCTGAATCTGGTACGTTAGCAAGTTATGCTTGATTGGATCACAACTCACAAGGGGGACATGCCAATAGTTTCTCTGTCCAAAGATAGTGCTTGCAATATGGTTTGCTCATACCTCACACTACTTTGATGATTTGATCTAACACCAAAAGGAATGCGTTAATTCCAGCCAAACGTCCAACTGAGGGACTGACCATGTGAACTGAGGGGACAGTCCATGTAAAGCTTTTACTCAGTTGAGAAGTTCCTCGCCAAATAAACTAGTATCAGCATTCAGAATTTCCTGAATAAATTTCGTCTTCCACAGATCATAAAACTGGTTGTACCTGCTTAAATTTGGTGTGATCAGTTTACCTTCCTGCAATGTGCATGACCACAAGTAATTTGTCCTTTTCTGCAAAAAAAAGAGAACCTGTTTGGTGCGGTAGATTGTTCCTACTGTATTATTCTATCTCCTTCTTGTCCTCCTAGTATGTGATGTAGGGATTTATAGCGCTTTCTATAACTTTGCTATGCTGACATTCCAGAAGCTACTCTACAGTTGGAAGCTCTGGTTGGTAACCTAGAAGATGCAGCATATTCTATTGTTAGACAGGCCTCAAAGTTGAACCTGTCATCAGTACTTCGACGGGCATCAAACGTAAGAACCTTTTGTCTTTCCTTTCTCCTTTCGTCGTTTTGGATGAAACTAATAATAGATTATGCTCATATAATAGGCCTCTCAGCAGTAACCTGTATTAAGTGTTACTCTTTCTTTTCTGTATTGTAGGGGGTGGAACGGAAGCAAGAAAAGTTGTTCCAGGCTGTTGATGCTGTGAGAGATATTGAGCGAGAATTGGTAAGGATCAGCACAAGTAGGCCACAGTGGACAAATCTTATAGTCGCGGTTGATTCAAGAGTGGACAAAACTCTAGCCATTTTGAGGCCTCAAGCACTTACAGATTATCGAGCTCTACTTGCTGCACTAGGCTGGCCACCTTCCTTGTCTTCACCTGACATGGAGAAGGATAAGTACTCCCAAGTTCCAAATCCCCTTATCTTGATGAATGAGGCAAATAAAGAGAAGTACTCTGAAAGCTTTCTAGCACTGTGTGCTCTACAACATGTGCAAGCCAACCGTGAAGTGCGTCAATGCCAGATGCCAGCGGCAACTACTCCTAGCCTGTCGGATTCGAAGTACTTTGATAAAACTGCGTGCCTTGATAATGGACTTTGGGCAATTGATGAATTGGTCCACCCTATTGTGTCAAGGATGGAATATCATTTTTCTAAATGGTCTGAACAACCAGAGTTTATTTTTGCTCTCGTTTACAAGATAACAAAGGATTTCATGGATGGAGTGGATGATATACTGCAGCCTTTGATTGACAAAGCAAGACTTGTGGGCTTAAGTGCCAAAGAATCTTGGGTAACTGGAATGGTAAAAATGCTTCTAGGATACCTTGAGACGCAAATTTTCCCACCCCTTGTCACCGCTTATCATCGTACTGATGACAAACTTGAAGTACATTCATCTTGGATGCATTTGAATGACCAGATGATTACTTTTGATAAAAGGATGCAGCTGCTTGCAGATTCAGGAATTCAGAAAGTTGCATTGGTTTCTGAAGGGCTCTCAAGGTCACTATCTGTCTTTTCAATATACGTTGGACATTCTGATTGGCTTCGGATATGGGCTGATATAGAGCTTAATTCTGCACAGAATAAGCTCAAATCTGAATTAGAGGATGAGGCAAGTTGGTTATGTAGTATTGATCCTCAGGATGAGCTTGGTCACCAGGAAACCACTGCTAGATTTCTTCTGTCTACAAGAGAAGATTACAAAGCTCCACCTGTTTCTGAATTTGTCGTCAAAACTGCATCGACGATGATTGAAAGAAGTCATGCTCTGCCAACTAAGGGGACGAAGATCCAGTATTGCAGATCCACTTCAGTCCAGTTCTTGAATGACTTCTTTGTTTTGTTGCATGAGCGATGTGAGGCATTGCAGTTGGCAAATACAGCCTTACAAGATGAGTCTCTGTTGAAAGCTTCCTATGCAATTAATGCAGCTAGATATTGTGAATATGTTGTTCGGGAATGGGATGAAGATACCGCCTTCATGGAGCTGGGTGCGCATGGGAATTATGTTGATGGAAACCAAGAACAAATCCACAAACACAGTGCCCAACGTCAGTGTTCTTTCTTTGCAGACGAGATTGCCTTTTTGGTTAAGCTAGGGACTGATTTTCTGGAACAGATCATGTCCTCCATCCTGATTGAGTTTGAAGACCTATCCTGGGACTATGTCCAAAGCATTGGATCATCAAATGAACAAAGCCAACCAGATGATCAGGTTCCTGATGAAGAAAACCTAGAGGTATCGCCTGGATTCGTAGCCAGCCTAGAAGTCCTGAGAGAGCGAACCACGAAACTGAAGCTGTATCTCAACTCCAAGGATTTCCTTGACCTGTGGAGGAGCATAGCAGAAGGCCTCGACTACTTTATCTACAGCAGCATACGGTGGGGCCAAGTGAAGTTCTCTGACCCTGCAGTCATCCAGCTGAGAGTCGACACGAAGGCCCTCCTCCGCATTTTCAGGCCCTACTGTTCCAGACCTGAGGCCTTCTTCCCGTTTGTAACCGACTCTCTGAAGCTGCTGACCATGCGAGAGACAGACGCGCAGCACTTGCTGGAAGCGCTCAAGAATGGGAAGGACGACGGTAAGTCTGGCCTGAGGCAACATGGGTTGCACCATGTGGATGGTAGCCAGGCCGTGAAAGTCCTGAGAAGCAGGAAGTCTGGTGGATAATCTCGTTAGTGTAACACGTTGCTGAGACCTGTAGGTGACAGACAAGAAAGAAGCTGATGTTGCCGTGCCGGTGCAGACTGTCCTGATGTCCTCCTTCCAGGAAGCACAATGGGAACCCAATCAACCCTGATGACCGACTTGACTGACAACACAACACCACCATCTTCTTCTGCAGAAAAAGATGTACACAGACTAAAGCGAACTCCACCCACGGCAGCGTGCTGCATTTCAAGATCAATCTGTGCCCGCACCCTGCTTCCAGGAAGGTGTTGATAAAGGAGGAGGCAAACAACTTTCTTACTGGATTGACATGTCATCTGTGACAAACTGGAGATAATGACAACACGACCGGATGACATATCTCCGCCATCTGTCGGTGTACTATCCTGCTTCCCGCTTTGACTGACCTGATCACGGTCGATCTAAGCACGTTGTCGTCGTCGTCGTGGCGCACCGCAAACATAGATTGATTTATTCAGACGCCTACGTCACTGATGAAGATTTCGTCAGCTTACTTACTTTCTCTGGCTATACGGCCCAAAAAAGTCATAGCCCTGTAGAACGGTTCCGTTGGCTGTTGTTGCGTCGTGTATTCATCCGATCCGACGAAATCAGGACCGTATCTAATCGGTGGATTGTTTTATTGATTCATTGCCCTGTCATCCTGTGGGTAGACCAGTTCAATTGCTTACGTCTGCTTCAATTTTTTGAGATTCCTAGAGATAGAGAATGAATCGGCATATAAAAATCAGTTTTGCTAGAACTCATCTAGATGAGATCTAATTTGGTCTCATTCAGCTTTTATAGCCATTGGATGTGATGCTATAAGATACGTGTGTGCTGACGTGGGTTGTATCTGTTCTTGTTTTCAAAGTGAATGAGACCAAATTACATCTCATCTAGATGAGTTCTAGGTACTCCCCATAAAAATGTATCTAGATCCGTGGTTGGATCGCCTCGCCGGCCTTGACTTCCATTCAATTTTCGCTGTATGCCTGATGTGTCAATAGATAGGGGTGAAAATAGAGGTCAATGTGTGTAATGGGCATGAGCTGTGCACAGGCGGAGCCATTGACGGTATCCAAATGGCGATCGTATGGAGCAGACGCCGTAGAACGTACGAAGTGCCACTTGAAATGTTAATTAACAGTGACATGTACAAATACTAGTAGTAGTCAATCCTAAGGGATGTCACTTGTTGAACCACGGTGATACTGTCCGGTTTTCACACATGCCCGGTTCTTGTCCTCCCTGGCACTAATTGCCATGGAACCAACTTCTGCAATATGCACCAACTTTGGGAGTTCCAGGTTTTTCTTCTTCCACCGCCCTCTCTGTTTCTTTAGCTTCGTTGGTTGATTAGGAGCATTACGAATTGTGAAAACATAGGAATGCTATAGGGTCACACAAATGTACGAATAGTAAATACTACCTCTGTTCCTAAATATAATAAGACGTTTTGGCAGTTTAATTTGAACCGCCAAAACGTCATATATTTAGGAACAAAGGGAGTACATAGGAATATTATAGGGTTGCATGTGCAGAACGGAGGTTAGTGAAAACACGGGAATTTTGTAGAATCCAGTGTTTAATCTGCAAGAATACAAAAAAAAACACACTTTAATCATAAAAGCACGGTCAAATCATGATAAAACATATGAAAAAGTAAGGTTAGTTTGTTGTTATCTAAGCCTTGTCCTTACTGCATTTCCCCGGAACACGCACATGACATGTTTGTCATTTGTATTAAGATATAAAAAAGAGCATTTACAAGAGTATGTAAAATATCCATAGAAGAAAATAGAAGTTTGAGTGGATTGTATTATTTTTCTTCTGAAACTCAAAGCAAAAAGAAAATCTCAATTTTTCTATAACCAATTTCTTTTAACTAAATAGATAAATTGTGTCACCAATTTTTTTTCCCTATGTCTATGTTTTTTCTCCATTTTCCCTATGAAACAAATAGGCCCTTACAATTCAAGGATGACCCACACATGAATACACATAACTGAAAATTCATTGGCTTTGTGTTAATATGCTTATGTCTTAGTTGACTGACAAATCGGTTTTGTTATAAAAAAAATCTAGTGAAAAGGCTAAAAAAAATCTAGTGAAAAGGGGGGAAATAGTAGTATAAATCTAGTGAAAAAAATATAATCTCATTAATTGAGGATTAACTAATTGCCGATTCATTTTACAATTTACAAATTTATTCATACACATAAACTTGTAGATTCATTATTGTATCGCCTCGGTCGTCCTCAATGCGTGATGTGTTAGGAAAATGAAGAAGAGGTCAGTGTATGGCGGTGAGCTGTACGCAGGCAAGCCATTGACGATATCCAAATGTAAATACTAACAAGAGCGCCATATCCAAACACTGGTAGACAAATCTCAATGTGAGATGGCCATCCGGTCCATGCTGATTCTTGACTGTTGGGAAATTTGGCACGAAAGAAATTGCTGCACATTCGGAGGAAAAGAAGCCAATGCAGAGGATGTCATCAGGAAAATCAGGCTAAGCATAGAGCAAAGTGTTTTGAGCACCCCTTTGGGGCAAGTGATGCGAGAGATTAGCCTAGAGTAGAGCCTACGGGTATTCTTTCTCTCTTTTTTAAACTCTTTCATCCACCCGATCACTTGATCAACCTTGTTTCCACTCTCCTCTGCTAAATCAATGAAATGCCAGCAGCTTGCTGGGTCTTTCAAAAAAAAAAAAGATGGATCCCGTGAGATGTCACGTGAACCACAACAATACCGTCTGCCTCACACTTGTTCGCTCTTTGTCCTTCCTGGTACCAATTGCCATGGAAGCATGAGAGCGACACCAACTTCTTATCATTCCAGGTTTCTTTTTTCTTTTTGGTTTCTTTATTGTGGGGGGTTTCAAAAATATACGAACTGTAAAACCACACAAATATTGTAGGGCTCAATGTGCAAAACATAGATTTGTGAAAACATGAGTATTTTACAGAACCGAGTGTTTCGTTAGCAGGAATATGACAAAACACTTTATAATCCTAAAAAAGCCTGATCAACACTCAAATCAACTTTAAAGCATATGCAAAAAGTATGGCTAGGTTGTCATTGTGCAACTTATGAACTTTGCCATGGTCGTAGTGCATAGAAATGCAAAGTAGAAGATTGAATGGATCGTAAAATTTCTTTTTTCTGAAACTAAAACCGAAGAAAAAATATAAATTCATCCTCTTTTCTATATGCCTTTTTTTTAGAATCAAATGGATACATTGTAGCACCAAAGCCAAATTTCCTGTTTTCTACTATTTCCCTCCATTTCTCTATGAATCAAAGAGGCCTTACCATCCCGTGACGACGCAAATGAGGGTACACGTAGCTGAGAAAACGATTGCTTGTGCATATGTCTTTTTTGATAAACTTCTTCTCCTTTATTCATTCATAAGTAAAGTAACATCGTTTACAAGTAAAGGGATAACCTCATCAGGGGCGTTATCCATCCAAACCCTCGGAGAAGAAAACCTAGCTAACCTTGCTAGTTCATGAGCTACTGGATTACGTTCCCTATTACAATCATCATAAATGACATGGGAAAAACCTAATGACATGAAATAACAGTCGTCTATAATGGATGAAGCGACTGAAGAAGAGTAGCCTTGGCTCAACGCATTCACCACCTCCACGCTATCCGAATTCACTTCAATCTTACTACATCCGACGGTATTAGCAAGATACAAACCAAACCTCACCGCAATTGCTTCTGCTGTGAACGAGTCGAAGCAAATGTCCATCTTTTCATTAGCAGCCGCTATAAATTTCCCCCTATGGTCCCGGATAACTGCTCCAAATGTTGCTGCGAGTGTGTCACTATCAAATCCCGCGTCAACATTTAATTTCACGTAACCATACTTTGGTTTCAACCAAGCATCTGAACGGACGTGAGCCTTTGGGCTGTAAGAGATGGTATAATTTGCTACTAAGCCTCTCACTGACATATTGATTTGATATGCGCTTTGAATTTCTTCGTCATGTGTCAATTTTCGCCTTTCATACCACAAATACCAAGCCGTCGTTGCCATCGTTTCTCTGAACTTGGGCAAGCCCAACACTTAGATTTGTTGTTCTGGAAGGCACAGAAGATGTGCCAACACAAGCTCACCTGCCTTGTCAACTTTCAGTGCCTGTTTGATAACAAGCTCAAGACCGAGCATCTTCCACACGTCCATTGCCAATTTGCATTCAAACAACATATGTCTTATGTCATCAGGCCCCTGGTTATAGGCTGGGCAACTCGGATTTATTTTCAAGTGCTTATTAGCCAGGATAGATCGACAGGGAATAGCACTCTGGAGCGCGTGCCACATAAATATTTTTATCTTTGCTGAGCAGACTAAGTTCCATACCGAGTCCCATGTATAAGATGGGTTTGAAGCTCCAGCCGTTGATTCCAACTTGTGCCCAAATTGAAATTCACATTCTGTATGGTATGCAGATCGCACCGTGAAAGTCCCTGACTTTGTCATGTTCCATGCCGGGAAATCTGTCATCTCATGTAATGGTAGTGGAATGGCCAAAATCCTTCGAACATCCACTTGCCAGAACGTTTGGTTAACCAGCTGCTCATCCCAACTCCCTGTCACTGGATCAATGAGGTCAGAAACTTTAGAAAGAAGATTGTTACCCCTTGGTGAAATCACCTTTCTTGTTGGGCTATGAGGTATCCAGGGATCATCCCATATGCTAATTTTGTCACCATCACCAACTCTCCAAATATACCCACGTCTGAGCGTATCAACTCCGGCCATAATACTCCGCCATGTATATGAAGCCTTCTTTTTTAAAGTTGCATTCATGAGATCTCCATCAGGAAAATATTTCGCCTTAAGGATCAACGCACAACAAAGAGTCCGGGTTGTCAATAAGGCGCCATGCCTGTTTTGCCAGAAGTGCAAGATTAAAGCAGTGAATATCTCTGAAGCCCATACCCCCTTCTTTCTTGGGAATACACATCTTCCACCATGCAAACCAGTGCATCCTCTTATGAGTTGCGTCATCACCCCACCAAAAATGAGATATCGCACCTGTGATTCCTTTATAAATTTTCTTAGGAATTTGAAAGACCGACATCGCATAAGTTGGTATTGCTTGAGCAACAGACTTAATAAGAACTTTTTTCCCTCCTGAAGAGAGGCACTTCTCCTTCCACCCCGTAAGCTTCATAATTAACCGATCTATTAAATATTGAAAATTGTCACTTTTATCTAGTCCAAGAGTAGCAGGCAATCCCAGATACTTGTCATTTAAGGCCTCGGTCATGATATTTAGACAAGAGCAAATCTGAGCCTTCATATTTACCTCGGTGCTGGGGCTAAAAAAGATACTTGATTTGTCAACACTAACAAGTTGCCCGGATGCAGCACAATATAAATCCAGAATTGACCTCAAGCACATTGAATTCTGAATATTAGCTTTCATCAAAATTAATGAATCGTCAGCAAAGAGTAGATTTGTTACCGCAGGTGCATCTCTACAGACTTTGACCCCCATTAAGTCTCCACTCTGTTCCGCATGAGAAAGTAGGGCTGTCAAACCCTCCGTACACAGGAGAAACAGATACGGGGAGAGTGGGTCACCCTGTCGAAGACCTCTGGAGGGTTTGAAATATTCCGTCTCCACTGAGTTATATCTCACCTTATATTCAACAGAAGACACACACAACATTATCATCTTAACCAAGTCCTCATGGAATCCCAGCTTCAACAACATTGCTTCCAGGAAAACCCATTCAACTCTGTCATATGCTTTATGCATATCAAGTTTCACCGCACACCAACCATATTTGCCCACCTTTTTTTTGTTTTATTGCATGTAAACTCTCGTAAGCTATTAGCACATTATCCGTAATGAGTCGACCAGGAACAAAGGCACTCTGGGTAGGGCTAATGATCTCTGGGAGTAACACCCTGAGTCTCGCAGCTATCATCTTAGAAATTACTTGTATACCACATTGCATAAACTGATCGGTCTGAATTGAGTAACTTTCTCTGGGGAATTTACTTTTGGGATCATGACAATAGTAGTGTCATTCCACCCTTGTGGCATAACCCGGGAATTGATCGCATTCAGAACTTCCATGACCAAGTCGTCACCCAACATAGACCAGAACCGTTTATAAAAGACCGTGTGAAGGCCATCTAGTCCTGGTTCCTTGAAATCTCCAATGGAAAAAAGAGCCTTCCGTACCTCCTCGGTCGTGTATGGCGCCATCAGGGTCGTATTCATTGCTTCCGAAACTCGCCTCTGGACTTTACTCAAAACATTAATATCGGGTACGGTCACCTGGGATGTAAAAAGCTCTTTGAAATAACTCGTAATTATACTATTTATATCATCCAACTCCTCCTTCCAAACCCCTGTATCGTCAAGCAATCTTCGGATACAATTCCTTTTCTTACGGGCTGTAGCTGCTTTTTATGGAAATAAGATGTATTTATGTCACCATGTAGTAGTCAGTTGGCTCGTCCACGTTGCAGCCACACTAGCTCCTCCTGATCCAATAGGTTTTCTATTAGGACTTGTGCCTCCTTGATTTTCTGTCTTACTTCTTCTGTCAGTGTACATCTTCTCAACTTCTCTAGCTCTTTCTTCAACTTATTAATTCTCTTCTTCGGACCTTTGAGTGTATCACGGTCCCAAATGAACATGTCATCCTTAACTGACTTGGTTCTGGACGCAAGCGAAGGACCGATCCCTGCCAGCTTCGCTCTTTCCCAAGCGCTTTTAACAATTTCATCAACTGTAGATTCACTCAACCATCTTGCTTCAAACCTTCTTTCACCTCTTTGCTTCTGTCCCATAACTGCGGAATAATATTCTGTATCTAGCAGTATTGGTCTGTGGTCTGAATGCACATGGTGTTCATGGATAACCGCTGCATAAGGAAAAATATCAGCCCACTTTTCGTTGCATAAGGCTCTATCCAGCCTTTCTCTGATCACACCTCTACTCCAAGTAAAAGGGTCCCCTATAGACATGATTTCTTGTAAACCACAATCATCCACACAGTCTTGAAAATTCTGCATATATTGTTGCGGTCTGATGTTTCCACCCTCCTTCTCGCTAGCAACTAGTATCTCATTAAAATCTCCAAAGATCATCCATGGTCCTGTTGAGTTATGATGAAGGGTTCTCATATTCGTCCATGATAAGTGTTTCATGTCCCAGTTTGGTTCTCCATAAAAACCAGTCAGCCGCCATGACACGTTGATTCCATCCATGACAAAACCATCAATGAAATTAGGCGACGCATAATTTAACACCACTTCATTAGAAAGGTTGTAAAAAAGTGCAAGACCTCCTGATCGTCCATCACTATCAACAATATTAAAACGATCAAAACCTAGCTTCACCCTTAGCTCAATTGCCTTAGCTGTATTCAGATGGGATTCAGACGAGAAAATCACATCCGCTTTCACACGCCCTTGAAGATCCAAGAGCTCTCGAATTGCCGTGGGCGAAAGCATTCCACGGCAGTTCCAACTGATTAGCTTCATTGCGTCCGGTCGCTGGAAACGACGACGTACGATGAACAAAAAACTCTCGGACAGCTGTAGCCGCCGGAGGACAGCAAACCCTAGTTTTAACACTAGGGGACAACAGGTCTAGCAGAAAAAAAATCCTCGTCAAAACATCAAGCTAGCATCCAACTCTCAACATCCAAGACAGTCACCTCGTGCTGAGATTGCATGCGTACATAGCCTTCAAAACACATAGGACTTGCACTTGCATGCACCAGATCAGACCCATGCAGCGGGAGACAAACAGCGAGTAATCTCCCGATGAAAACTAATCACGACCTACCACAACACGGAGGGTCGGAAGGAGTAGCGGCGCCGCTGCCGCCACCAAAGTGGCGGCCGGCGGCGGCTGCTGACCTAGATCGCCCTGCGTCGGCGGCGGCTTCGTTCCGAGTTGGAAAGCGCCACAATGAAATAGCCCTGTGCATATGTCTTTTTAGTTGACTGAGAATTCATTTTTCAAATTCGCATATTCCCCGCAAAGCAGAACGTAATATATAATATATATCTATACCAATATAAAAAGGCCCAAAGGGGCAGATCCAACTGATCTCGGCAATTAAACTAAGTCAATCCAACGACCTAGATTGCTCCAATGGCGAGCGTTCAACGTGTTTAACGTGCAATTAATATCATACCAAATATTGCAGTAATCACAAAATTAACACACAAATAATAGTACCTAATATCCGCATGCAATTAATATATTGCTTAAATATTAACGTGCGTTGCACGTGCGCATTTACTAGTATTCTAAGAACGTGCTCGCCTATGTTGTAACAATTTGTCCATTTAGTAGTATATAAAAAAGTTTGTTCTTCATTCAAAAAAAAAATGGTTTGTTCTCATAGCTTGAGAACATGCGAAATCAACATTGGAATTTTGAAGCAACCGTAATTTGTTGCAGGTTCCTTTCTCCTTCCCCGGACAATTTTCTCCCCATGCTACTTACCTTTCCACGCCCCAAAAGGCCAAACCCTCCCAAAACTGCAACTTGGAGACGTGGACAGGCCTTTGACAGCAGCTAGCGGAACACAACAAAAAATACGTATGCCATGGTTTTTATCGGTGGAAATTATGAAATATCCTACACGTTTTAATCAAGGCAAGAGATATCGCCAAAAAAAAAAAAAAATCAAGACAAGAGGCCGGAAATCGACGTGTAGGGCGGCTCGTGCTTGACTTGCTACGCCAAAGCGGAAGCCCCGTGGAGAAGGCAGGCGGGCGTGGCCGTGGTCAGTCAACGGAGTGATCGATCCAAGCAAGCTGCTGCCGCATATCACTCTCGAGAAGTCATCAGAGGCGCCAACCCAACGAACCTGCCCGGTCGCTTCCCCCCTCCTTATATCCTTCTTCGTCTTCCACCTCCCTACTGTGACTTGTTACTCCGTTTGGATCAATCGGCCGGAGCTCTGCAGCACCTAGCCGGGGAGCAGAGCAGATAAGCTAAGCTTCGGCGGCCATGGGGAACCTTTGCGTGTGCATGGGCGGCTCCGCCAAGTGCGCCAGCGCCTCCACTCCCTTCCAATCAAGTAAGCCGCTCGCCGCTCGCCGCCGTCCTCTCTCTGTTTCTTGATTTCTTCTCGAGAGATCATCGATCAAGGGAATTAATCATGTGGATTGTGTTCCGTTCAGAGGTGAACCCGAGGAGCAGCACCTCCAACTCCAACTCCAAGGCGTCGCGCCGGAGCAGCTCCGGCCCGGAGAAGCCGCCGCAGCCGGCGGAGGCGCCAACGGCGGCGGGGGAGGCGCAGGCGGTGCCGCCGGCGTCGCTCAAGTCTTTCAGCATGGCGGACCTGCGGGCGGCCACCAAGAACTTCGGCTCCACGTCGTACCTTGGCGAGGGCGGCTTCGGGTGCGTGTACAAGGGGTGGATCGACGAGACCACGCTCGCCCCCGCCAAGCCCGGCGCCACCAACGCCATGATGGTGGCCATCAAGAAGCTCAAGAAGGAGAGCTTCCAGGGCCACCGGGAGTGGCTCACCGAGGTCACCTACCTCGGCGACCTCCACCATGAGAACCTGGTGAAGCTCGTCGGCTACTGCTCCGACTCCGACAGCAACAAGCTGCTGGTGTACGAGTACATGCCGCGCGGCAGCCTGGAGAACCACCTGTTCCGGCGGGGCAGCCAGCCGCCGCTGCCGTGGTCCACGCGCGTGTCCGTCGCCGTCGACGTCGCCCGGGGGCTCGCCTTCCTCCACTCCCGGGACGTCATCTTCCGGGACCTCAAGTCCTCCAACGTGCTCCTCGGCCCCGACCACCGCGCCAAGCTCTCCGACTTCGGCCTCGCCCGGGCCGGCCCCACCGGCGGCAAGAGCCACGTCTCCACCCGCGTCGTCGGCACGCGCGGGTACGCCGCGCCCGAGTACGTCGCCACGGGCCACCTCTCGGCCAAGAGCGACGTCTACGGCTTCGGGGTGGTGCTCCTGGAGCTGATGACCGGGCGGCGCGCGCTGGACGAGGCCCGCGGCGTGGCGTCGGAGCTGCTGGTCGACTGGGCGATGCCGATGCTGCAGGGGGAGCGGCGCAAGGTGATACGGGTCATGGACACCAGGCTCGGCGGGCAGTACCCCAAGAGGCAGGCGCAGGACATGGCCGCGCTCGCGCTCCGCTGCCTGCAGAATGACCCCAAGAGCCGCCCCTCCATGGCCGACGACGTCCTCCCCTCCCTCGAGCTCCTGCTGCAGCCAACCACCGCCAAGTCCTCCTCCTCCTCCTCGACGACGACGACGACGTCGAGATCGCCGGCCGCGTCGGCGGCAGCGGTGCACAGAGGCCACCGTCGAAACAAAGCCTAGCTAGCTAGGAGACCCTGTTCATTTAATTACTGTGTTCAATTAGTGTGTTCGTCTGTGCAGTAGAATAGAATTTGTAGATTGGAAATTGGACATCTTTTTCCCTCTCGTTTCAGCCGTTTGGATGGAATATTGGAAACATGAGCGTACGTACATTCGGGTACGGGTCAAGGTTTTCTTTCCTCCCTTCTGTTGGAATTTTTTTGTCAAGTTATTAGGAGTATATTAGAAGTAGCTCCGGACTGCACGGAGATTGGTGACGGCGACCATCCATTGTCTCAGTGTAGCCGTGTACACATCACTGGCTTGCAAATTGCATAATTTTCGCCATGCTGACCAGTGAACACTTCCTAGCCTCATATGGCCATATCCAAAATAATTATGTACATACATGAATATGAATGTTGATGCAGTAAACAAAAAGTTCATCTTGTGGTGCGCAAGAGGGTCTGGACTGCCGTTCGTTTCGCCAAACGCGGGCTTTCCCATAACGAGCGCTACGTCCTTTGCTCTGTCGTGCTGAAGATACTGACCACACACCTGCTAGTCGGATGCTCAATCTCTAACATCAGATGGAGCAAATCGCTCGGCTGGGGCCGGGGCGATCTCCCTCGCCATTGAAGCACCTCTCTCGGATTGGTAGTCCTCGGCTAGAACCGGCATCCTAGTCGTCGAGAAAAACAAGCTGAACGGTATGGTTGTCCTAGTCGCTTGGTCCATTTGGAAAGAACACAACGTAGAGTGTTTGATAATAGGCTCAATTAGCTCGATCTTGTTATAGACCAGGTAAAACTGTGGTGGTATTTACTAGTACACCGTTGGAGTTAAAGTGTCCCGAGTCGCTGGTCGCTAGGGTTTGTTTTGCTTATACTTGTGGGGTGTTGTTTGTTGTTGGGTTGTAGCCCTTGTACCCCTCTCACTTTGCATTTTTGTTTTATCTTGTTCTGGTATGATCACATGCAACTCTCATCCATGGTTCAAAAAAAGTTCATCTCATATCTTATCTTACCTAATAATAATAAAAGGGCTTAATTTTCGTCCGTTTCGACCGTCTGTCACGATAATAATTTTCGTACGTGCACCTCTCTTGCCCGCACGATGTTTTTTTTTTGTCAATTACCAACATGGGCCGCGTGTAGTTAAAAGCACACATCCCATCGCCAACAGGGAAAACCAACTGAGCTAGCTTACACGACTTTGTTGAACTTTAGGTTCTTCACAAATTAAATAGTACCACATCGGTTATCTATACCAAGTCCAACCAGTTTTTATAGGTCCGCGAGTTGACTGCCAAAGAAGCTGCGATGAGAAAAGAAAAGGAGGAGTCAGGTTGCCTGAGGCCATCGGAAATCAATAATAAGTTAGAAAGATATAATGAAGGAAGAAGGACCATGATGCAAAGAGATTATAATAAGCAAAAGCCGTGCTTCAAAAGAAAAGGAGCGGACCCGTAACATTAATGCATGCTAAATCTCTCTATGTGATGTCACCGAATAGAGAGACTGATATGAGTGGTAAATTGTTGTTTTAGTTTTCGAGAATGCTATTTTCGATCTTTCTTTCTGATCATGTCGCTCCTCCCGCCTTTTTTTCCTTGAGCGCCAAAAAGGCACATCCAGTTGGGATCAAACCCAGCCCGGCTGGTATTTGTTTGAAGCAAACAACCAACTCACCAAACCTCATTTGATGTCCTGTAAATGAAAATTAACTATATGACCTTTCTACCTCCTGCATGTTGGCCATTGGTCCCCCCACCCCCTCTCCATGTGAATGCAAGTGTTGTCTCTCTCCCCGTGTGACAGACTGCCTGGTTGTAGAGTGAGAGAGAGAGGGAGACGTGAGAGATGGATGAGATGACATGACCTTTTTCAGGGATACACCATACATGCATGTTTGCATGGTACTGCATGAGCCGGCCTTTTTTATGTGGACATGCATGCATGTCGTATGCGGCTTCATGAGCCCATGCACAGGTAAGTCATCTTTCTCTATGCGCAGATGGATAACCAGGGCCATTTAATAAGGCTAATTACTACGTGTTTTGGTCTTTGGAACCAATAAATTGGGATGAATAAAGTACTAGTCATAGTTTTATGTACATGGCAACTCCAACCAGGAAACACAAATCTTGTCCTTTTTTCGCGTTTTGTATGTTTGGGTCACTAAAACGGAGACCGGACCGACGTATGCGTCCGGACAGAGCCATTAAACCCAATGGTGCTGCTCCAGCTGGTGAGAAGTCCGTCCCGGCATTTCACCCCACACCAAGTGGGGGCGGCACCTCCCAAGGCAAAGTGCGGCGATAACTTATGTGCCTCGGTGCTGATAACTTTGGCGAGAGGGTGATAAAATGTACCCACGACAACTTTAATGTTAATAGCACGTAACTCACTCGCCATAAACTGATAACTTATGTACCCGGTCCTGGTAACTTTTCCGCCGTGGGGGGGGGGAGGTGGGGTGGTTGATGAAATATACCACCGTTAACTTTTTTATGAATAGCATGATAACTCACACGCCACACACCTGATAATTTATGTATCCCGGTCCTGATAACTTTGGCATGGGTGTGTGTGTGGGGGGGGGGGGGGGTTGATGAAATACCCCCTGGTAACTTTTATGTGAATAGCCTGGTTAACTCACATATCACAGACCTGCTAACTTGTGTACATCAGTCCTGATAACTTTGGCATGGGGGGAGGGGTTGATGAAATATCTCCTCAGTAACTTTTGTATGAATAGCATGGTAACTCACACATCTCAGACCTGATAACTTATGTGCCTCGTCCTGATAACATTGGCAAGGGAGTTGTTTAATAACATACCCCGACAGCTTTTGTGTAATTTTTTGGTACTATACGCATTATATACGTGATAACACATGCACAATCACCACAGTAACTTTAATCCAAGCTGATAAGAACGTTAGAACGTTTATGCCCCGGTAATATCGGTGTAAACAACGTGGTAATATATTTTGGAAATATGCCCTAGAGGCAATAATAAATTAGTTATTATTATTATATTTCCTTGTTCATGATAATCGTTTATTATCCATGCTATAATTGTATTAATAGGAAACTCAGATACATGTGTGGATACATAGACAACACCATGTCCCTAGTAAGCCTCTAGTTGACTAGCTTGTTGATCAATAGATGGTTACGGTTTCCTGACCATGGACATTGGATGTTGTTGATAACGTGATCACATCATTAGGAGAATGATGTGATGGACAAGACCGTGACGCCCCCGATTCAATCGTACACTAATCATACACGCAAACGTGTACGACCAAGATCAGGGACTCACGGGAAGATATCACAACACAACTCTAAAACATAAATAAGTCATACAAGCATCATAATACAAGCCAGGGGCCTCGAGGGCTCGAATACAAGTGCTCGATCATAGACGAGTCAGCGGAAGCAACAATATCTGAGTACAGACATAAGTTAAACAAGTTTGCCTTAAGAAGGCTAGCACAAACGGGATACAGATCGAAAGGGCGCAGGCCTCCTGCAGGATCCTCCTAACTACTCTGGTCGTCGTCCGCGGGCTGCACGTAGTAGTAGGCGCCTCCAGTGTAGTAGTCGTCATCGACGGTGGCGTCTGGCTCCTGGGCTCCATCGTCTGGTCGCGGCGATCGAGTAGAGATAGGGGGAAAAGGGGGAACAAGGCAACCGTGAGTACTCATCCAAAGTACTCGCAAGCAAGGAGCTACACTACATATGCATGGATATATGTGTAAAGGGCCATATCAGTGGACTAACTGCAGAATGCCAGGATAAGAGGGGGATAGCTAGTCTTATCGAAGACTACGCTTCTGGTCACCTCCGTCTTGCAACAGGTAGAAGAGGGTAGGTTGAAGTCCTCCAAGTAGCATCACATAGCAATAATCCTACCCGACGATCCCCTCCTCGTAACCCTGAGAGAGAGCGACCACCGGGTTGTATCTGGCACTTGGAAGGGTGTGTTTTATTAAGTATCCGGTTCTAGTTGTCATAAGGTCAAGGTACAACTCCAAGTCGTCCTGTTACCGAAGATCATGGCTATTCGAATAGATTAACTTCCCTGCAGGGGTGCACCACATAACCCAACACGCTTGATCCCATTTGGCTGGACACACTTTCCTGGGTCATGCCCGGTCGCGGAAGATCAACACGTCGCAGCCCGACCTAGGCCAACAGAGCGGTCAAGACGCCGGTCTAAACCTAAGCGCCAGTGCAGGCCCATCGCCTTAGCACACACCGCACGCTGTAACGCGGCGGAAGCAGACCTAGCAACCTCCATTACAAAGGAAGTCACGTTCGCGGTCCCATCCCGCGCGCCGCTTCGATCGGCCGACGTCACGAAGGCTTCGGTGATACCACGACGTCGGGATACCCATAACTACTCCGCGTAGATGGTTAGTGCGTATAGACCAAATGGCGGACTCGGATCAAATACCAAGATCTCGTTAAGCGTGTTAAGTATCCATGAACGCCGACCAGGCCAGGCCCACCTCTCTCCTAGGTGGTCTCAACCTGCCCCTATCGCTCCGCCACAAAGTAACGATGGGGCCGTCGGGGAACCTGGCCCACCTCTACGGGATGGAGCCACTGTCCTTTCAGCCCCCATCTCCGAACAATATCACGAGTAATGTAATAGTGTATAGTATAAAATAATGATCACTTCGGGACGGTGATCACAACCGATAGTATAGCATGGCGAGCGGACAAGAGTGTAGGGCCCTTGATGGAACACTAGCATCCTATACTAAGCGAGAGGATAGCGGGTAAAGGTAACAATGATAGTAGCAAGGACAAAGCTATGCGGCAATATAGGATTAATCGAAAGCGGTAACATGCTACACTACTCTAATGCAAGCAGTATAGAGAAGAGTAGGCGATATCGATGATCAAAGGGGGCTTGCCTGGTTGCTCGGCAAGAAGGAGGGTCGTCAACTCCGTTGTCGAACCCAGGCGGCAGCAGCGTCGGTCTCGGTGTCTAAGCGGAAGAAGAGGGGAAGAAACAATGAATACAATGCAAACAGATGCATAACGATGCATGACAAGACAAATAACGGTGCTAGGGTGCCCTAACGCGGTATGAGGTGATACCGGCGAAGGGGGGAAGCATCCGGGAAAGTATCCCCGGGATTCCGCGTTGGCAAGAGGAGCGGAGGGGAAAGTTGCGAGTTTGATATGTTAGGGGTGCGTGGCGGACGAACGGGCTGCGTATCCGGGTTCGTCTCGTCGTTCTGAGCAACTTTCATGTTGAAAATAATTTAATCCGAGTGACGGATTAAAAGATATGATTTTCTAAAGATTTTATTAATTTCTAGAATTTAATTAATTAATTAATTTAATTTCGAAAATGGAATTATGACATCAGCATGATGTCATGCTGACGTCGGCAGTCAACGGGGGTTGACTGGTCAACCTGACCAGTGGGTCCAGTGGGACCCACCTGTCATACACTGTTTAGACTTAATTAGGGTTTAGGCTAAACAAACTACTGTTTAATTAAACTAACAGATTAATTAGATTAATTAACTAGGATTAATTAACTTAATTAGTTTAGTTAATAAATTAATTAATTAAGTTTATTTTTTAGTTATTATTTATGTTATTTTACAGGGGGGGGCCAGTAGTCATACTCCAGGGGGTTTTGTTTTAAAGGGGATTAGCCCCTAAGCTAATTAGGGCCGGCCCCATGTGGCGGTGACACAGCCGGCTCGTGTCGCGGCTGTGCACGCACGCACAGAGGCGACGGCGCCGGCGGTACTCGGCCGGCAGGCAGCGGTGGTGGCCGGCCCATGGCGTCGACGGCAAGGCCACGCCTGTGAGCAGCGTCGAGGACTGTCTTGTGACGAGAACACAGTGAGCGGCAAGATCGGCGCGACCGGAGATGGCGCGGGCGTGCACGGCGATGGGGAGGGCGCGCGCGGGAGCGCGACCACTGTAGGTCGAGCGCGGCGACGGGCGCCGGTGACAGCGGCGAACGAGCTAGGGGAGGGGAGGCCAGAGGACAGAGGAAAGAGGAGGGCGCGGGGCTCACAGTGAGCCGGACGGGGAGGCAGCGGCTCGAGGTGGTTGGTGGAGAAGCGGAACGATGAGGTGGCAGCCGAGGAGGCGGGCGACGGGGTCCGGCGTGGTGACCGCGAATGACGGCGAGCGCGGGCACCGGGGATCGGCTCGGGTGCCGATCCAGATCCAGCGGGGGGGAGTTCCTGCGAGGTGATCCTCCGGGCGGCGGTGACGTGGTTACGGCGACGGGTCGGGCGGCCATGGATGGAGCGCGCGCGCCAAGGAGCCCGCGATCCGAGCGGCGGCGTGGCGCGGTCGGGGAACGCCTCGATCGAAGCAGTGCGAGGAGAGGGCGGAGGAGTGGGGAGTGGGGAACGAGGGGAAGAGGTTTGGACCGGGGCTAGGGTTTGTGGGTGGTGGGGGTTATGCGGGGAGAGGTGGGCCGGCCTGTGGGGGTGGCCGAGTGGGCCGGCGGGGTTGAGGCCCGGTGGGGAAAAGGGAGGGTTTCTTTTCTGTAATTTTTATTTCTTTTATTTTCTATCAAAAGGATAGCTACTGTTTTATTTTGTTCCTCATTGCATTTTAGTTTTGTAAAGTACAAAATGATCCCTAAATTAGTAATAGGAATTATACCACTGCCACAATTATTTTGGCACCTAAACATAATAGTTTGTAATTTCTTATCGTTTTAAAAGCATTTACATAATTGTTATTGCTACTATTTTATTCATTTTAGAGTGTTTAAACATTTTATAAAGGTGTGGTTTCTCCACCACAATTACCTATGTATTATTTGTCACCTCTAGAACATTTTAGTTTTAATGTTTGAAAACTTTTATTGTTTGCCTTTAACTCAATTTTTGAATTTGAATCGGTTTTGAACTAACTCGAGATTAGCAACTATAATCGAGGTGACGTGGCATCACTAGCAGAGGATCACTGTAGCTTAATTACCCGGGCGTCACAAAGACCCAATCCTAAGCCTAGCACAAGATCGTGTAGTTCGTATGCTAAAGCTTTTCTAATGTCAAGTATCATTTCCTTAGACCATGAGATTGTGCAACTCCCGGATACCGTAGGAATGCTTTGGGTGTACCAAACGTCACTGGAATCGGGTGGCTATAAAGGTGCACTACGGGTATCTCCGAAAGTGTCTCATTGGGTTGGCACGAATCGAGGCTGAGATTTGTCACTCCGTGTGACGGAGAGGTATCTCTGGGCCCACTCGGTAGGACATCATCATAATGTGCACAATGTGACCAAGGGGTTGATCACGGGATGATGTGTTACGGAACGAGTAAAGAGACTTGCCGGTAACGAGATTGAACAAGGTATCGAGATACCGACGATCGAATCTCGGGCAAGTACTATACCAGTAGACAAAGGGAATTGCATACGGGATTGCTTGAATCCTTGACATCGTGGTTCATCCGATGAGATCATCGTGGAACATGTGGGATCCAACATGGGTATCCAGATCCCGCTGTTGGTTATTGACCGGAGAACGTCTCGGTCATGTCTGCATGGTTCCCGAACCCGTAGGGTCTACACGCTTAAGGTTCGGTGACGCTAGAGTTGTTATGGGAAATAGTATGTGGTTACCGAAGGTTGTTTGGAGTCCCGGATGAGATCCCGGACATGACGAGGAGCTCCGGAATAGTCGGAGGTGAAGATCGGTATATTGGACGAAGGGTATTGGAGTCCGGAATTGTTCCGGGGGTACCAGGTGATGACCAGCGTGTCGAAAGGGGTTTGGAGGCCCGGCAAGCTTTGGGGGCCTTATGGGCCAAGGGAGAGGGCACATCAGCCCACTAAGGGGCTGGCGCCCTCCCACCCCATCTCACGTAACTTTGGAGAGGTGGGGCGCCACCCCTAGGGCAGCCACCCTCCCGGCTTGGGGGTCAAGTTTCCTAGGGGTGGGGCGCCAAAACCCATCTAGGGTTTCCCCTATGGCGCCGCCCTCCTTAGGGAACCCTAGGCGCCTCCCTCCTCCCTTCCCTATATATAGTGAGAGAGAGAGGGCAGCCGCACCTTCCCCTGGCGCAGCCCTCTCCTCCTCCAACACCTCCCCTCCTTCGTAGTGCTTGGCGAAGCCTGCTTGGGAGAACCACGAGCTCCATCACCACCATGCCGTCGTGCTGTCGGAGTTCTCCCTCAACTTCTCCTCTCCCCTTGCTGTATCAAGAAGGAGGAGACGTCCTCGGGCTGTATGTGTGTTGAACACGGAGCACCGTTGTTCGGTGCTTAGATCAGAATCAACTGCGATCTGAATCGCTGCGAGTACGACTCCTTCAACCCCGTTCACTTGAACGCTTCCGCTTAGCGATCTACAAGGGTATGTAGATGCACTCTCCTCTCTCTCGTTGCTAGAATCTCCATAGATTGATCTTGGTGATGCGTAGAAATTTTTTGAATTTCTGCTACGTTCCCCAACAGTGGCATCATGAGCTAGGTCTATGCGTAGTTTCTATGCACGAGTAGAACACAAGTTGTTGTGGGAGTTGATTTTGTTCAATATGCTTACCGTTACTAGTCCAATCTTGTTTCGACGGTATTGTGGTATGAAGCGGCCCGGACCGACCTTACACGGACACTTACGTGAGACAGGTTCCACCGACTGACATGCACTTGTTGCATAAGGTGGCTAGCGGGTGACAGTCTCTCCCACTTTAGTCGGATCGGACTCGATGAAAAGGGTCCTTATGAAGGGTAAATAGCAATTGACATATCACGTTGTGGTTTTTGCGTAGGTAAGAAACATTCTTGCTAGAAACCCATAGCAGCCACGTAAAACATGCAACAACAATTATAGGATGTCTAACTTTTTTTTGCAGGGTATGCTATGTGATGTGATATGGCCAAAAGAATGTGATGAATGATATGTGATGTATGAGATTGATCATGTTCTTGTAATAGGAATCACGACTTGCATGTCGATGAGTATGACAACCGGCAGGAGCCATAGGAGTTGTCTTAATTTATTGTATGACCTGCGTGTCAATGAACAACGCCATGTAATTACTTTACTTTATTGCTAAACCGTTAGCCATAGTAGTAGAAGTAATAGTTGGCGAGACAACTTCATGGAGACACGATGATGGAGATCATGATGATGGAGATCATGGTGTCATGCCGGTGACAATGATGATCATGGAGCCCCGAAGATGGAGATCAAAAGGAGCAAAATGATATTGGCCATATCATGTCATTTTTTATTGCATGTGATGTTTATCATGTTTATGCATCTTATTTGCTTAGAACAACGGTACTAAATAAGATGATCCCTCATTAAAATTTCAAGAAAGTGTTCCCCTAAGCGTGCACCGCTATGAAAGTTCGTTGTTTCAAGCACCACGTGATGATCGGGTTTGATAGATTCTAACGTTCACATACAACGGTGTAAGCCAGATTTACACACGAAACACTTAGGTTGACTTGACGAGCCTAGCATGTACAGCCATGGCCTCGGAACACAAGAGACCGAAAGGTCGAGCATGAGTCGTATAGTAGATACGATCAACATGAAGATGTTCACCGATGATGACTAGTCCGTCTCACGTGATGATCGGACACGGCCTAGTTGACTCGGATCATGTAATCACTTAGATGACTAGAGGGATGTCTATCTGAGTGGTAGTTCATTAGATGAACTTAATTATCCTGAACATAGTCAAAAGCCCTTTGCAAATTATGTCATATCTCGCGCTTTAGTTCTACTGTTTTAGATATGTTCCTAGAGAAAATATAGTTGAAAGTTGACAGTAGCAATTATGCGGACAGTGGAAGGCTTATGTCCTTAATGCACCGCTCGGTGTGCTGGACCTCGAACGTGGTCTGTGGATGTTGCGAACATCTGACATACACGTTTTGATAACTACGTGATAGTTCAGTTAAACGGTTTAGAGTTGAGGCACCGAAGACGATTTTGAAATGTCGCAGAACATATGAGATGTTCCAAGGACTGAAATTGGGATTTCAGGCTAGTGCCCACGTCAAGAGGTATGAGACCTCTGACAAGTTTCTTAAGCCTGCAAACTAAGGAAGAAAAGCTCAATCATTGAGCATGTGCTCAGATTGTCTGAGTACTACAATCACTTGAATCGAGTGGGAGTTAATCTTCCAGATGAGATAGTGATGGTTCTCCATAGTCACTGCCACCAAGCTATTAGAGCTTCGTGATGAACTATAACATATTAGGGATAGACATGATGATCCTTGATCAATTCATGACTTTTGACACCGCGAAAGTAGAAATCGAGTAGGAGCATCAATTGTCGATGGTTAGTAAAACCACTAGTTTCAAGAAGGGCAAGGGCAAGAAGGGATACTTCATGAAACGGCAAATCAGTTCCTGCTCCAGTGAAGAAACCCAAGGTTGAACCCAAAACCCGAGACTTAGTGCTTCTGTAATATGGGGAACGGGCACTGAAGCAGAGCCACCCTAGATACTTGGTAGCTGAGAAGGCTGGCAAGGTCGACAGAAGTATATCGGATATACATTATATTAATGTGTACTCTACTAGTACTCCTAGTAGCACCAGGGTATTATATACCAGTTCAGTTGCTAAGTGTTAGTAACTCGAAATAAAAAGCTATGGAATAAACGGAGACTAGATAAAGGTGAGATGACGATATATGCTGGAAGTGTTTCCAAGGTTGATGTGATCAAGCATCGCATGCTCCCTCTACCATCGAGATTGGTGTTAAACCTAAATAATTGTTATTTAGTGTTTGCGTTGAGCATAGACATGATTGGATTATGTTTATCACAATACGATTATTCATTTAAGGAGAATAATGGTTACTCTGTTTATTTGAATAATACCTTCAATGGTATTGCACCTAAAATGAATGGTTTATTGTATCTCGATCGTAGTGATACACATGTTCATGCCAAAGATATAAGATAGTAATGATAGTACCACATACTTGTGGCACTGCCATTTGAGTCATATTGGTATAAAACGCATGAAGAAGCTCCATGTTGATGGATCTTTGGACTCACTCGTTTTGAAAAGATTGAGACATGTGTACCATGTCTATTGGTAGATATGCATGAAGAAACTCTATACAGATGGATTGTTTGGACTCACTTGATTTTGAATCACTTGAGACATGCAAATCATACCACATGGGCAAGATGACTGAAAGGCCTCATTTTTAGTAAGATGGAACAAGAAAGCAACTTGTTGGAAGTAATACATTTTGATGTGCGCAGTCCAATGAGTGCTGAGGCACGCAGTGGATATCGTTATATTCTTACTTCACGGATGATTTGAGTAGATACTGAGTATATTTACTTGATGAAACACAAATCTGAATTATTGAAAGGTTCAAGTAATTTCAGAGTGAAGTTGGAGATCGTCGTGACAGGAGGATAAAATATCTATGATATGATCATAGAGATGAATATTTGGGTTACGTGTTTGGCACACAATTAAGACCTTGTGGAAATTGTTTCACTACTAATACCGCCTGGAACACTATAGTGTGATGGTGTGTCCGAACATCATAGCTGCACAATATTGGATATGGTGCATACCATGATGTCTCTTATCGAATTACCACTATCGTTCATGGGTTAGGCATTAGATACAATCGCACTCACTTTAAATAGGGCACCACGTAATTCCGTTGAGACGACACCGTATGAACTATGGTTTGGAGAAACTTAAGTTGCCGTTTCTTAAAAGTTTGGGGCTGCGACGCTTATGTGAAAAGTTTCAGGTTGATAAGCTCGAACCCAAAGCGGATAAATGCATCTTCATAGGACACCCAAAACAGTTGGGTATACCTCCTGTCTCAGATCCGAAAGCAATAGGGATTGTTTCTTGAATCGGGTCCTTTCTCGAGGAAAAGTTTGTGTCGAAAGAATTGAGTGGGAGGATGGTGGAGACTTAATGAGGTTATTGAACCGTCACTTCAACTAGTTTGTAGCAGGGCACAGGGAGTTGTTCCTGTGGCACCTACACCAATTGAAGTGGAAGCTTGTGATAGTGATCATGAAACTTCGGATCAAGTCACTACCAAACCTCCTAGGATGACAAGGCTGCGTACTACTTCAGAGTGGTACGTAATCCTGTCTTGGAAGTCATGTTGCTGGACAACAATGAACCTACGAGCTATGGAGAAGCGATGGTGGGCCCGGATTCCAAAAATGGCTCGAGGCCATAAAATCCGAGAGGATCCATGTGTAAAAACAAAGTATAGACTTTGGAAGAACTACTTGATGGTCGTAAGGCTATTGAGTACAGATGGATTTTAAAAGGAAGACGGACAATGATGGTAAGTATCACAATTAAGAAAGCTCGACTTGTCGTTGAGATGTTTTCCGACAAGTTCAAGGAGTTGACTACGGTGAGGCTTTCTCACCGTAGCGATGCTAAGAGTCTGTTGGAATTGGATTAGCGATTCTTGCATTATTTATGAAATCTTGCGATAGGATGTCGAACATTGTTTCCTCGACAATTTTCTTGAGGAAAGGTTGTATGTGATACAACCAGAAGGTTTTGTCAATCCTGAAAGATGCTAACAAGTATGCAAAGCTCCAGCAATCCTTATAAGGACCGGAGTAAGCATCTCGGAGTTGGAATGTACACTTTGATGAGATGATCAAAGATTTTGGGTTTGTACAAAGTTTATGAGAAACTTGTATTTCCAAAGAAGTGAGTGGGAGCACTATAGAATTTCTGATGAGTATATGTTGTTGACTATTGTTGATCGAAATGATGTAGAGTTCTGGAAAGCATATAGGGTTATTTGAAAAGTGTTTTTCAATAGAAAACCTGGATTAAGCTGCTTGAACATTGAGCATCAAGATCTATAAGGATAGATCAAAAACGCTTAATGGTACTTTCAAATGAGCACATACCTTGACACGATCTTGAAGGTGTTCAAGATGGATCAGTCAAAGAAGGAGTTCTTGCCTGAGTTGTAAGGTATGAAGTTAAGACCTAAAGCTCGACCACGGCAGAATAGAGAGAAAGGACGAAGGTCGTCCCCTATGCTTAGACGTAGGCTCCATAGTATGCTATGCTGTGTACCGCACCTGATGTGTGCCTTGCCACATGTCTGGCAAGAGGGTACAAAGGTGATCAAGGAGTGGATCACCAGATAGCGGTCAAAATTGTCCTTGCAGTAATAAGGACATGTTTCTCGGTTATGGAGGTGATAAAGAGTTCGACGTAAAGAGTTGCGTCGATGCAAGCTTTAACACCTATCCGAATGACTTTGAGTAGCAAATCGGATACGTATAGTGGAGCAACCATTTGGAATAGCTCCAAGTGGAGCGTGGAAGCAGCATTTATAATATGACCTAGAGATTTGCAAAGTACATACGGATCTGAATGTTGCAGACCCGTTGACTAAAACCTCTCTCACAAGCAAAACATGATCAAACCCCAGAACTCATTGAGTCTTAATCACATGATGATGTGAACTAGTTTAGTGACACTAGTAAACTCTTTGGATGTTAGTCACATGGCGATGTGACCTGTGAGTGTTAATCACATGGCGATGTGAACTAGATTATTGACTCTAGTGCAAGTGGGAGACTGTTGGAAATATGCCCTAGAGGCAATAATAAATTAGTTATTGTTATTATATTTCCTTGTTCATGATAATCGTTTATTATCCATGCTACAATTGTATTGATAGGAAACTCAGATACATGTGTGGGTACATAGACAACACCATGTCCCTAGTAAGCCTCTAGTTGACTAGCTCGTTGATCAATAGATGGTTATGGTTTCCTGACCATGGACATTGGATGTCGTTGATAACGTGATCACATCATTAGGAGAATGATGTGATGGACAAGACCCAATCCTAAGCCTAGCACAAGATCGTGTAGTTCGTATGCTAAAGCTTTTCTAATGTCAAGTATCATTTCCTTAGACCATGAGATTGTGCAACTCCCGGATACCGTAGGAATGCTTTGGGTGTACCAAACGTCACAATGTAACTGGGTGGCTATAAAGGTGCACTACGGGTATCTCCGAAAGTGTCTGTTGGGTTGGCACGAATCGAGACTGAGATTTGTCACTTCGTGTGACAGAGAGGTATCTCTGGGACCACTCGGTAGGACATCATCATAATGTTGCACAATGTGACCAAGGGGTTGATCACGGGATGATGTGTTACGGAACGAGTAAAGAGACTTGCCGGTAACGAGATTGAACAAGGTATCGGGATACCGACGATCGAATCTCGGGCAAGTACTATACCGGTAGACAAAGGGAATTGCATATGGGATTGCTTGAATCCCTGACATCGTGGTTCATCCGATGAGATCATCGTGGAACATGTGGGAGCCAACATGGGTATCCATATCCCGCTGTTTGTTATTGACCGGAGAACGTCTCGGTCATGTCTGCATGGTTCCCGAACCCGTAGGGTCTACACACTTAAGGTTCGGTGACGCTAGAGTTGTTATGGGAAATAGTATGTGGCTATCGAAGGTTGTTCGGAGTCCCGGATGAGATCCCGGACATGACGAGGAGCTCCGGAATGGTCGGAGGTGAAGATCGGTATATTGGACGAAGGGTATTGGAGTCCGGAATTGTTCCAGGGGTACCAGATGATGACCAGCGTGTCCGAAAGGGGTTTCGGAGGCCCCGGCAAGCTTTGGGGGGCCTTATGGGCCAAGGGGAGAGGGCACATCAGCCCATTAAGGGGCTGAGCGCCCCTCCCACCCCATCTCACGTAACCTGGAGAGGTGGGGCCGCCACCCCTAGGGCAGCCACCCCTCCCGGCTTGGGGGGCAAGTTTCCTAGGGGTTGGGCGCCAAAACTCATCTAGGGTTTCCCCTATGGCCGCCGCCTCCCTTAGGGAACCCTAGGCGCCCCCCCTCCCCTTCCCTATATAGTGAGAGAGAGAGAGAGAGAGAGAGAGAGGGCAGCCGCACCTTCCCTGGCGCAGCCCTCTCCCTCCTCCAACACCTCCTCCTCCTCCGTAGTGCTTGGCGAAGCCTGCTGGGAGAACCACGAGCTCCATCACCACCATGCCGTCGTGTTGTCGGAGTTCTCCCTCAACTTCTCCTCTCCCCTTGCTGGATCAAGAAGGAGGAGATGTCCCCAGGCTGTATGTGTGTTGAAAGCGGAGGCACCGTTGTTCGGTGCTTAGATCGGAATCAACCGCGATCTGAATCGCTGCGAATACGACTCCTTCAACCCCGTTCACTTGAACGCTTCCGCTTAGCGATCTACAAGGGTATGTAGATGCACTCTCCCCTCTCTCGTTGCTAGAATCTCCATAGATTGATCTTGGTGATGCGTAGAATTTTTTTGAATTTCTGCTACGTTCCCCAACAATATATGTAGCACATGTGTGATAAATTACTTAGCCCAGAACTGGTAACTTTTGATCCCAAATAAAAGTGGTCGGAACATATCAACATAGGATCTAGTTCCAATGCCTTCTTCGCGGTGTTTTTTTTTATGAAAACCATTTTTGATCGGACCGAAGATTTGAGCTACAAAACATTTTGAAGTTTGAAAATAAGGGGGAATCAAGGATGACATCAACTTTTCGGTTTTCTAAATCACTTGCACAGGGGAGAATTGGAGGACCACTTTTTATGTCCCGGTAATTTCTACATAAATAAGATGGTAACTTATGTATCATATATGTGATAACTTACTTAGTGCGGGTTTGGTAACTTTTGATCCGAAAAAAAAGTCATCGAAACATATCAACATAGGATCTAGTTTCGAAGGTCTCGTCGTGACGAATCTTTTATGTGAAAACAGTTTTTTAATCGGAGCGACGGTTTGAGCTACAAAAAGTTTTGAATATAAATTTTTAGATGGAATATTTCTTTTTTTTTTCTCTCGATGAGGTCAATTGGGCCTGGTCCGAAGCCTTGCACTTACACGGGTCCACAAAATCTTTCGGTAATGGGCCAGTTTCTGTATAATCGAATGGGAAACCCAGAAACGATCGAAGAAAACTGGAAAAGCGGGACGATCGAAGGAATCATAGGGATCATCCGGATCTGTCGCTAATGACCAGTCGACTGGTCGTTAGCATGGTCCTTTAGTTTTCTATAGAAACATATGTTTCTTTATGCAACGGTGTTTCAATCGATCCCCCTTAATATTCAGTTCAAACGGCCGTTAGTGGGCAATTGTTGGGAAGATTGGCTACATCTAGTTAGGAGACTGATGGATGTTCAACTTTCCCAACAACCCGATATATTATGCTGGAACCTCACTAGGTCGGGTGTATTTACAGTTAAATCAATGTATGTTGATGTGACCAATTCGAGCTCGGTTCCTAGTTCAAAAAATGTGTGGTATGTCAAAGTTCCTTTGAAAATTAAAGTGTTTATGTGGTTTCTACACAAACAAGTTATTTTAACCAAGGACAATTTGACAAAGTGTAATTGGACAGGACCTACTAGGTGTAGTTTCTGTGATCGGGATGAAACAATTAAACATCTTTTTCTTGATTGCCCACTAGCTAGAGTTTTATGGGGGACAGTCCATATTGCTTTTAATATTTCTCCACCGAGTTCAGTCAACACGTTATTTGGAACGTGGCTTAACGGGGTAGAGCCCGGGTTAGCGCGACATATTCGTGTAGGAGTCTGCGCCTTGGTGTGGGCGCTCTGGAATTGCAGGAATGATTTGGTTTTTAACAGAACAACAAACATCCATTTCTTGCAGGTTATCTTCAGAGCTACGGCGCTGATCCGTAACTGGTCGCTACTCACTCCGACGGAGGCCAGGGAGCGTTTGGTTACTGGATCTGCCCGCTGGGAGACGGTAGCTCGGGATATCTTCAACCGGTTTGGATGGCGGTCCTGTAATAGAATAGGCAATTAGTTTTCCTATCTCTTTTTAGCCAGCCGGTTGTGGCTTCTTTCTTTTGGCTAGTTAGTGTTTCTAGCCTTTTTGGTTCTGTGTGAGCCCTTTTGTCTTTTTTCACTTTTGGAGACCTTGAGACCTTGTTGGACCTTTTTGTTTGGTTAATAAGATGGCCGTATGCATCATGCTGATGCAGAGGCCGGGGAGACCCCCTTTTTGAAAAAAAATATGTTTCTTTATGCTATGTCTCTACTTAATCCTTCCTAAATTATGAATGGTTTTGTACAACTTGGTTGTACTCACCAAAACCAAATGCCCAATGTTTCAGTTTGTGATGTTAAGGTTCAGAAAAGATAAATATACGAGTATACCATGGCCACAAGAAGAAGAGTGATTTTTTTAAAAAGGAAAAAATCGACAATATGATATGTTGTGCATGTCTTTACCTAATAATAAAGAAAATTGGGTTTCTGTCGTCCGTCGCACAATTTGCCCCTGGAGTTCGCATGAATTACCCACCTATCCACCGGTAAGTTGGAAAAATGATCTTTTTTTTTCTTTAAGTCGGCCGTTCGTTTTGATACAATAAGTAGACAACCCAACAGCAAATCACTACTGCATGGCCAGACCGACTGGCTAGACCCTCATGCTCCCACCTAGGAGACCCAGGTTCGACCCCAGAATCTCTCCACTTTTTTGCTCCCTTTTTCTCTATTAGATAAGATGCCTGATTGGGCCAGCCCAACGCGGCCTACAACATTTTTTTTTCTTTTTCACTTCTATTACATTCGCTTTGTATTTTCTTCTTTTGGCTTTATTTCGAAATACTATAAATATTTTAATTATAAAAATCACTTATATGCGGACTACGGTAAGGCTTTCTCACTCGTAGCGATGCTAAGAGTCTGTTTTACGTAAACCAATGGCTTGACTTTAATTTTCATATTGTTTTAAATTGTTTCCATAATTTTTTTCTTGAGAATATCGATGTTGATATGCAACCTTGAACATTTGGTATGCATGCCCTTGCAAATTGATTGTTTTCGATGGAGTTGTCTAACATGTTTGCGACCAAATTAATACTTGACTTGGATTACAAAAAACACATATATCAAGGAGGCAAAAATAATGCTCTTTTGCAAATGTTATTTTCATCGTAATGCAAATATTTGTTGGGCACCACCGAGAAGGAACGACAACAAATGCGTAAAGAGATACTTGCAACTAGATAGATATTTATATTGTCTAAATTGGAAACACCTTGAATACACTTTAAAAATCATCACTTCTTTATGTTTTTGTGCAACATCACTTATCATTTTGTTTTTCATGTCACATCGTTCACGATTTCAAGAGATTTACTGATGTCTCGAGAGTGTGTATGACATGTGATTTTTTCGCTCCCGTTGTAACGCACGGGCTTGTTTGCTAGTTGATACTAAAAATATATCTTTACGACATTGACGTCAACCAGCTAATATATTTATGCACCAGTTGCAATACACGGACCCTTTTTCTATAAGTGATAAAAAACGTTTTACATAGAGCAATCCCCCAACTGGGCTGACTCATGCAGACCTCCTATACTGTGCTCTGCGCGCTGGGAGAAGACGCAGCGATCACGCTTGGGCCAACCCATGTCCGGGCGGCCTGTTTTTTTATTTTGTTTTTATTTTCTATTTTTATTTTCTATTTTTATTTTCTGCTTTCTTTTTTTCTACTTTAAATAATTTCATACTTCAAAAAAGTTCCGAAATTAAAAGAATTTAGAAATTTGAATTTTTTAATCATAAAATGTTTGTTCACAAATTTATAAAACTATTGCTTATTCAAATAATATTCGAAATTTTGACAAAAAATGTTTGGCAAATCAGAAAATGTTTATGATTTTTGAAAAGTTCATGTATGAAGAAAGTTATTGAAATTGAACAAAATTTCGCCAATTCAAAAATGTTCATGAATGGAAAAATGTCCTAAAACTTCAAAAACTGTTTGTGACTTTAGAAAATAGTTTATTCATTCACAAAATGTCCACTAATTCAAAAGAGATTATGCATTTCACAAAATGGTCATTAAATCAAAAAAATGTTCGTGAATTTCAATAATTATTTCACCAATTTCCGAAACAATGTTCATCCATTATAGAAATATTTTCCAATTCAAGAAATGTTTTTTAAAAAGGTTCACAATTTTCTAAAAAATGAGAATAGTATAAAATTTTCATGAATTAATTTTTTTATTGATTTCAGAAAATGTTCAAAAATTTGTAGAAGTGTTCATGAATTTGAAAAATATTCACGGTTTCAAATATGTTCACGAGTTTAAAAAATGTGCAGGATTTCATGAAATTGAGAGTGATATTGTATCTCGGTGATGCAACAAAATGTGATCATGGCCATTGGAGATTATGTTTTTTTTCTTCCGTTGCAACCCACGGGCCCTTTTGCGAGTTAGAAAAAAGTCCCCACATATGAAAAAAAGTATTTATATAATTTTTAGAAAGTTAATCCTTTTTTGAAGATCTTTTCTTGCATGTTACAATATATGTTAATGAAACGGAGAAAAGAAATAAAGTTGACGTCAAAAAAAGAAATGGAAAAAGAGAATGTAATCACCACGTTACCGGGCTGGCCCACCAACGGAAATGTTTCAGGCGGTGCGTTGCTGACGTTCTCTCTCATAACTTTTTGATGATTTTATATGGGGGAGCATATTTTTTAAAACTGTGGTCTCCTTATAAAAGCTTTAATTTTTTTAATATGCAGTTTTTTATGTTTGATATTGGAGTACTTTCTACAAAAGCCATGCCGCTTAGTAGCTTGTAATGCCAGTATTACGCACTACCACACAGCAGGATACTGCAGAATATGGCTTATCTTTCATCTTGATATAGGGAAATTTGGTCCAGTTCTTCGTTGTCTTGGTGATGCCCAACCATCGAACCTGAAACCCCGACCAGAGAGCCTTGTTATAGCAGATATCATTTCAAAGTTTCCATAAAGAAAACATAATTGCAGCATGAAAGGCGCTGTTGAATTTGTGAGAATTGCCACTTAACTACACTTCAGCAACACTCATAAAATTAGTCCCAAACGGAGGACCAGTAATATGGTCAACTTCCCTCCTACAGCCAAATAACACTTGTTGCACACTTTCAGGCTTTGAGCAGAAAATGCAGGATAATTATCATATACTATCATCTCGTGGCCTGGCTTAATTCCATGTATGCACTCACAGGTAACTGCATGTACGAACATACTACGAACCTAGGATTTGGCCCGAATCAGCAAACCAAGCATTTAGCCACTCATTTTATTAACAAGACAGCGGACAGGTGAACACTTTAGTCACAGTAGAAGGGTAAATATGCAGGAACAGTGACCGCCTAATCGTTATTGAACATATATGAAGAGGAAGACAGTTCAGGTGACGTAATGCGAGGAAAGTATTCAAATATGGCAAGCGCATCCTTTTGAGGAACATTTACAGGATTAGAATGGCAAATATCTAGTTACAATCTTCAGATGGGCATTTTCCAGAGTGCCATCTTTGGCTCTTTGCAGTCTCAGAAATTCAAATTGCCGATAGTAGTGTTAGAAAATCTTTATGTTAGGACCAAGAACTTTCTCCAGATGCTTGTACATTGTCGTGCTAGGTGATTCTGGAGACCATTTTTCTAAGAAGAGAGCTTCCCCAGATATTCTGCATTCCTCAGCAGGCAGTTCGGCAGCCAGCAGTTTCTTGTGTATTGTTGCGTGTCAGAACTTTGGGTTTTACGCATCTGTATCGAGCTCATCACCTTGGCCCCAATTATACAGAAATAGTTAAGCGCCACTTACAGTGTATTACATGTCATGTACGTAATGCTCTCTCTGGTTGGGAGGTGGACGTATTTTGTAAAATCAAAATGTTCAGGTATTGCATGTCATACACATGTAATGCTTTCTCTGATCGATAGGGGATTTCTGCAATCTGGATAAGTAAGTCGATACGCTTCAGGCACGCAAGATCAAATCTTCTTGGTCATGGATGAATCTGCCAGATTAGTTGGTAAGATGATCTAGTAGTAGTATATAACTTTTGAAAGTAGCAAGCAGCTAAGCCAAGATGTCCTGACAGCTAAAATACGTTGGTGGTTGCTATGACACTGTGATGGATTTTAACTGAAATTTAGTTTCAGAGCACTGAACATCAAGCGATGATCAAACAAGATGCTCAAATAGTTTGCAGTCTCCAGTTTGATTGGTGCCTGAAACTGAAACTGAATTCGGTTTTGCTCTTTGATCGGTGCCTGAAAGCAAATTCGCCCATGGCAGGTCCCAGTTTTAACTGATTATATATGCGCAAGCGAGGCCTTGGTGGGGCCTTGAAGCACAATTCCGACTTGTTCCTACGATTTGAGTTTGCTTCCAAACAGTAAAACTCTGCCCGCGATCGAGAAACTGTTAATACTGCAATCTCTGAATCTCGTTGGCTGGTGTGGGTTAGATTGGCCCGTAATATGTTTTGGACGTACGGGATTCATCGCTCTCGCCGTCACCGTCAGTGGAGCCCAACACAATTTCGATCGATGGAAAGAAAAGCTAAAAGGGAAGGGGAAAGAGGCCGGCCGCCATCAAGCTCCCCAAATTTAGTTAGAGTTAATACCACAATTAATACATAAACTTGTAGAGGTGGGAACAGATTCATACAAAAACTAAAAACCCCACAAAAGTGCCCCTCCAACTTGTCTGCTGTAACAAAATCATACAAAACGAGTCCAAACTGCACACATGGCGCGCCAGCTGGGACTCTGTCGGGCCCGGATCACGTTTTTGCACAAACCCCCTTGCCTTTTTCCACTTTTCCACATGTGTTGTGCCTCTCTTTTTTAGTAACCCCCTAATCGATGCCCCGATGCGCAAACCCCTACCAAAACCTTGCCTTTCCGTTTCGGTGTCCCCTGTTCGTCCTCCTCGACATCTCGAGGCAAGGCGGCGACGCGGCCATGGAGCTCATCGCCGACGAGAGAGGGCGCCATGGAGCCGCTGCGAAGGGAATCCGGCGAATTCCCTCCTGAATATGGTAAGCATCTACGTTCCCCTGTTCCTCTGCTTGCTTGTTCGTCCCATGGTTAGGTTTTCTTGTGCCCATCACATGGCGGCATGATCATGGCTACTTGGTCTCAATTTTGGCATCGATTTTGTCAGTAGGGTTTCTTGCGCGCATCCATACAAGATTTGCCCAATAGGGTTTCTGTGATGCTGATGGGGTTTTGGGTGGGGTGGTGTGGTGATGGGCAACGTTAGGGGAAGTTTTAGATGTGATTTTGACTGCTGCCTTACAAGGTAAGGTTGTAGTTTGCACTACTGCCATGTGTTGATGTGATTTTGTGGCTGCTGCCTTAGAAAGGAAAATTGCAGAGATAATATTGATGTGTTGTTCATAATTACAGGGGAAGTTTAGCAGGGAATGCTGGGATCTATAGTCATTTTGGGAGCAGTTTGGACTACTGCTATGTTTTGCACTGTAATATGTTGAAACTATGATTTTTTTTACTATTTTTTGTGATGAAAGGGTGGTCTTTTAGTTGATATTCAGTACATACTTGTGTTTGAAAATCAGAGTATAGACTCAGTACACACTTCTGCACTCTGTCAGTTGAAACTATGATACATATCTTCACCTGGATGGTGTAGTTGATGAGTACAAGCTTCAGAAATATGGTTTAGAGTATTGTTGTAATTGTTTACAATTGATGTTCTAGTTAGAATTGAATGTGTTGTGCACTGAAAATTTCATGTGTCAATTATTGCAGTGACAAATGGAGAAGGTAGCCCGTTTTTCTCAGTGGAGTTTGAGCACAATGGAATTTTCTTGAGGGAATGCATAGGTGGAGAAATGAAGTTCTCTTACATTGGGTGCAGTCATGAAGCTTTTGACTACTGTCATTCAGACACATGGTCACTAGGGATGATCATGTATTGCTTGGCAAGGATGGACTATGACCCTACGTACATGTGTCATTACCCTGAAAACATAAAAACCAACAATTTTGCAACACCCATTCAGTAAAAGATAGCTCAATTCTTAACTGAATACTACTGTCAGTGCCATCTTCCAAAGTTCAACAGTTGACTAACCTCAACAGGACAGACAAGAAACCTACGACCATAATCGTATCCTTCAGAGCAAACTCTTCATGCTGGGTTCATAAAATGACAACATTTATCACTATTGTCAGTGCCATTGAACACAACATCAGGAGATGAAACATGTATGCTCCAGTCAAATTCAGGTAGTGCTTCTGTCTCCTACATACATACAATCTACCATGAGTAAGAATCAACCTAAGAATGAACTACCATGAGTGAGAATCAACCTACAAATCAGCCTAAATAATCAACCTTGCAACAATAAACAGAGGGGAAGACATGGCACCTTGCAAAAATCAGCATCCATGTACCGCACCTCGCCGGTGACCTTGGCCCACAGTTCACCGTCTTTCGTCTTGTCGGCGCCGGCGAGGTCATGGACATGGAGCGGGCGAAGATGGCTCGACGGAGAAGCTGCCCTTGCCCCACGGCGGCCAACCTGCTTCCCGGCTGACGATGCCCACCCCTTCATGTCGCACGAGGGCAGAGAGGAGGGAGAAAGCGACGGCGCGAGTTCGACGGCGGTGACGGGGCGACGAACTGGCAGCGGTTGGCAAGCAGCGGCGGGGCTAGGGATTTGGAGAATGGGGAATGGATGCGTGTGGGGTACGTGGGTTTCACACATAGCAAGGTAGCAACACAATATATCATAACAATTGCAGGGGATTTCTGCAAATACACCACTGCCTGACATAATCCAACATGGCATGCCAAATGTCGCCTCCACAACCGTTTTGTATGATTTTGTTACACTGACAAATTGGAGGGGCACTTTTGTGGGTTTTTTTAGTTTTTTATGAATATGTTCCCACCCATACAAGTTTATGTACCAATTGTGGTATTAACTCATTTATTTAGATTGGTACGTCAGTGGAGCTCAGATCAAATCTTCACAGTGAACGAGCAACCAAAAAGAAAGGCTAAAAAAGGCAAAAGCCGCCATGATGTTTTCGGATCTCAAACCAAACCAAATCTCGACAGTCCACTGCGACTGCGAGCAGCCCGCAACATCTGCGACCGGCCGGGCCGGGTCCCGTACGTACGTGTCGTCGGGCGGCGAGTGCGGTGCGAGCCGAATAAATCGGCACGGCGGAACGGGTCGTCCGTCTCGCCCAGCCGCTTTCTAGAACGATGCTGGAACGGCACGGCTGAGACTGACAGCTCTGCCTGTGTACCATTTTCAGCACCAAAATTGTACGGACCAGAAGCCGGGGCGGGTCCCCGTCTGCCCACAGTAGTCGTCCGACTGCGTACACGTAGCTCCAGTCCAGAGTACAGACGGCGACATGCACGCCGGTGGATCGGTGCTGTACGTTTAGCCCGACAGTTTTCTTGGCTGGATGCGTAGATGGATAGATCGAGCGAGCGGCGAAAAAGTGGAAAAATACATACATTAATTGGGGACCGGGCAAAAGAACTACTCACTACTACAGGAGCTGTAAGTGCTGAGAAATCTACGGCGGTCCTGACTGGACTACTCATGGTTAATAATGCATGGAGGACATGGAGCTCGATCGGCTTGAGCTAGTGCAGCTGGCTGCTCTCGTACATGACGCTCCACGAGTCCAGCGTCGGGTAGCACGGCTGCTGCTGGTGGTGGCCATGGAGCTCCGCCGCGTCGGCGTCGCCCGGCAGCCGCAGCGCGTCCCCGAATGATGCGCCGTCGAACGGGTGGCAGTCCAGCAGCGCCGCGGCGGAGGACGCGTCGAACGAGGCCTGCAGGACGCTGCCGTCGTCGGTGCCCGGCTCGGCCTGGACGCCGGTGACGTGCTGCACCATGAGCCGGAAGTTGGCGGGGTCGGTGCTGATGTACGTGGTGGGCGCGCGCTTCGACGCCCGCGCGCGCCGCTTCCCGGCGCGCCCCGCGTTGGGCCCCAGGCCCGCCCGCCTCTTGTTCGCCGCGGCGCTGATGGCGGCGACCGGGGTGGAAGGCGGCCTCGGAGGCGTGGCGTCCGACGCGACGAGCACCGAGTCGCAGGTGAGCGACCCCGTCGCCGGCGCGGCCGTGGAGGCGAACCAGTTGCTGCCGCCGGTACCGCAGGGGAAGTCCGCGAGAAGGGACGACGAGGAGAGCGCGGAGTTGGAGGGTGAGGATGCGGCCGGCGAGTAGTCGTACTCGTAGTTGGGCATGGCGGAGAAGTTGAGCGCGCGCGCAAGGGCGGCGTCGGTGTAGTAGGCCGGGCCGAGCGAGGAGGAGGCCGAGAGGAACGACGCCGACGGCGCCGGCGCCAGGCACGACATGGCGTCCATGATGATGATGATCAAGGGAAAAGCGAAGCACGTTCGAAGTCTGAAGGCCGGCGCGCGTGCAGGTAGTGTGAGTTACACGGGAAGGAGGAGGAGAGAGCGTCTGAGCGGTTTGGGAAGGTGAGAGGTGTTGTTGGGGGAGTGGGAATGGGGGAGCGAGGTAGGTGTATATAGGCGGAGACGGGTGGGGGGAGACGAGGGGGTCCCGCGGGAAAACGCGTGGGCGCATCGGCATCGGCATCGGCATCGGCGGTGTCGGCGTGCGCGGGGGATGGCGGGGCCGCGCGCGCGGCCTCGGCATGCCCCGGTGTCGGACTCCACCGCCACCCGCGGGGCCCTCCGTCCCTGCACCACATCGTGCTGGAGCCAACCCAACCCAACCCCGGCTACGCACACAGGGCAGAACCATGTGGCGCTCCCAGCGCAGCGAGCCGGCACGCGCCATGCGTGCGAGCCCAACATAATCTCAAGCGCGCGGCGTACAGAAAAGGCTCGAACGATCGGCGCCGGCGAGTGGCGCGCACGTTCGGCGCGGAGCAAGGCCAACGGCCGCAAAGCATGCGGCTGGCTCCCCATGCCGCGCTTTTCGCAAACCCCGTACGGACGCCCGTACGTCGTGCAGTATGTACGCGCAGTGGCCACCGGCGAGCGTGCTACGGAGCTATCTGGGTTCGCACACCGAATGATGGGCTTGACGGTGCGGTGCACGCGGTAGGCCGCCATGGCCATGCCTCCGCTGACTGACTGCTGCTACCAACCCGTCCCGTCCCAGCCGTACAGGGGACGGGCCGAGCTCCTCCCACTCGTGTACGGCACGGGCAGCCGCTCCTGAGATTCCGACTGGCTGTCGGTCAGACTGATGCGCGCGCACACTCACGAACTTCTCAAGAAAAGTAAATAAATCGTACAGTACCACTGTGTGTAATGCGAGATTGCTGAGAGCAGCGTTGCAAAGACCGGGCTCCATGGAGCTCGTTTTGCAAAAAAGAAAATCAAAATATATTTAAAAGTTTCGAAAAATGCCATTTTTTTTTGCGCAAATACATATGCATATTCTTTAAGTATGTATAGATTTTCAGTAACTAATTTGATCATTTGCATGCTACACAAAAATGACAAATATCTGACATAAATACAACAAAGAAAAAGCCTATTTCAATCTGTGTATTTGTCTTTTTTGTATACATCACATCACATATGAATACATATGTTTCTGAAAATTTGTACACGTATACTTCAAGTATATGTCTACATGAAAACATTTTTTTCAGATTTTTTTAAGTTAAGGAAAAGGTATTTTGGCTGAGAAATGTATATAGAGCTCAGTGGAGTTCGGCCTCTGCAGCCACTTTTCGGAGATTGCTAGATTAATGCGCGCACGAACAAGCTAGCGTGATTAGCGGGGGTCTGCCCTACCCTCCCAATCAGACCGGCACCAACAAAAGTGGAAAGGCAACCAAGTTATTACTACTCCCGGATATCCATCCGTTTCATCCGTGTGCGGTCAATCAGACGAGCAGCTCGCGGGAATGGCGCGCTCGGGGCGGTGCGCGTGGGCTCGCCGTCGCTCTCGCCGAAGATCTCACCGCCAGAATTAGCTGAGGCGCCGGGCCTGAAAATGGACGGGGAACCGAGCGCAGGATCCCATCGGCCTGTCCTGTCCATCTAATCTATCGTCTACGCCTACGCTGCTCACTATGATGCTATCAGCAGCACACGCAACATCAACTGATTAATTAACTAGCACTGCTCTTTAATTCGTAGTTTCAGCGGTGGCTGCCGTCACCGGTGCAGTGTGATTAGCGGTTTAGTTTAGTCCCCGGAAGATCTAGAAGAGATCGCCGTCGGCTCGTCGCCGGGTGCGCGCGGTGGCTGCCGTGCCTGCCTTTTAGGCCCGGATTTGCCAATTGTGATTTATCTTCTCTGCGTTTTATTCCTCTTTGCTCTAGTGGAGATTCTGCTTCGATCGCAAGTGATCCCGATTTGTTTTTCTTCGCCGCGAGGGAATGGAATTGCGAATATATCTTTTGTTATCACTGATGACTGACCGAAAATGACGGACCGGCGAACGGTTCCTAATTAGAGCATCTCCAGCCGCGTCCGGGATCCCAATCCCCCCCTCCCCGCGATTTTTTACGCCGACGGGTAAAAATTGGCCCAGTCGCGCCTCCAAGACCCCTTTTTTGCCGGGTTGGGCCGAAATTGAGGCCGGCAGACCCTGGCCGAGCTCGGCGCGCTGGGGAGGCGCCTGGGACCGCCGGGGCGAGCGATTTTGGCGCGAACTAGCCGCTGTCTGACAGCGTCGGCGACAGATCACCTCTAACGCCTCGGTTTCCGCGGGAATCAATGCGGTGTCGCCGGTCGACCTTCCATTGATTCTCGCGCGGCGCTTCACGGGCGGCGCGGCGGCGGCACCGCCCCGCCGCGCGTACACACGCGCAGACAGCTATTAAAGCGACGCCTCCCCCTCGCCTCTGGCCACACCCGCGTGCTCTGCCTCTCTCCCCGTGCGCACCCGCCGCCTACGATCCTCCCCTCTCTCCCCCAAGCCAAGCATCGACGATGGGCGAGCGATTCCCTAGCGACGCGGCGGCGGCCAACGGCTTCGGCAGACGCTCGCTACACGCGTGGGAGGCGTATCTTCTCTTTGAGGCGAACATCCCGGCGCCGCCCGACATGCGCACAGGGCCAGGCGGGTGGAGGCTCAGCGCCGGTGGCGTCTCCATTCCCCCGGTGCCCGACATCAACGTGCGCGCCAACTACTTTGCCGACGAGGTCGACCGTGTGCGGGCGTCGCTGACGGAGGATCGTAGCCTCCGCGATATTCGCCGACAACCACGAGGCGGGCGGCGTACTTCCAAAGACCGGTGGCCTCCACCAACGGGCGCCGGTGGTGAAGCGTCAGAAACAATGAGGCGCCGCTTTGTGCGCGCCCCGCCGAACGCCGCACGAGGTTCTCCAAAGACTCGAGGCGGTAACGACCGCCCGACATACTGCCGCGATCGCCGCCCGGTCTCCGCCGGAGCGTCGGGCAATGGATGCCCAAGGGGTTCGGCTTCTCCTCGTCCTCATCCTCCAACTCCTCCTCCCGCTCCTCCCGCTCGCCGGCGGTGTTCGGCGTCAAGGCCGAGCCCGCAGCGGAGACGCCGCTCGGCCGGCGCATCCGCACCGCCGGCATCGTCATCAACGTGGGCGGCGGGCGCGCCTCCTCCTCGGCTCCTCCCCGCTACGTCAAACCGAAGATGGAGCGGGGCTCGCCGGCGGCGTGAAGGAGGAGCTTGTTGACGCGACGGCCTTGAAGTAGGCGCGCAAACACCGGGCCCGGATGGAGCTGCAGCAGCAGTGCCACGCCTACGAGCAGTTCGCCGCTCGGCGCCATGGCCACGACGAGGGAGGCGTCGTCGTCCTCAACGATGACAGCGACGACGACGCGCCTCCACCGCCGGTCCGGCAGGGCGACGCCCGGCAGGGGTCCAGATGGGGCGGCCGCGTCAAGAAGGAGAAGGACGACGAGGACGACAGCGGGGATGGCGGCGACGTCGGCGACTTCCCCGCTCTCAGCGAGTTCTTCGGCCCGTAGTTGTGGTGCGGCCTATTTTTATTAAACTTTGCTATGTAATGTCATGTTCGCCGAACTTTAGCCGAATCTTTGTCTTATCCAGTTTGCCGAACTTTAGCCGAATTTTTTTTTTAAACCACCTTCTTGGGGCTACCCCGGGACCAACGGCTGGGAACCCGAAATCCCCAATGCCGATTTTTAGCGCTGGCTCGCCCTAGGCGGCGATTTTAGTCGCCTTTGGGGCCAACGGCTGGAGCTCTTAGTGCTGGCGCGATCGATCGATCTCCTCGAGATTTGTTCTTTGTTTTTGTTCAGACAACAGGCGACACACTTTCTTACCGTCACCATCTTCTGGTCTCTTTTCACCGACGAGGTAAGAACATATTTTATCCGCAAAAAGAAAAAAAAGGTAAGAACATATTCTTTTAGTAGTAGTACTAATTTCCACAGTACATATCTTCTCTCTGTCACGGAGCCAGTACGGATCGTAGGCGACAACGCTGCGCTCCAACGCATCGCGAGACGACGTCGAGATCCCTCCTCGACGACGACGATGGACGTACCGTCCGTTGACCCCGAGCACGGGTCCGCCAAAAAGCGTATTCCAAACACGACCCACCGCGGCATCCGGATCTTCCACGCCGACGGCTCCGGTGGCCACCGCTGCGCTCGACCGGTCGATGCATCTACACGCGCTCATCAGTCGTCTGATCGAGCTCTGAATATATCAGGCGTTGGAGTGTGCCGGCGGGTTCTGAATACGCCACGCAGGCTGCAGGCTGCAGCACTGCACACCGGGAAGCACACAGAGACAGAGAGCACGCAGATGTCCGGCGACCCGATCATACTATACTCGTGCCACCAGATCGATCGCCACGAAAGCTGAGCAAGGTTGACGGATTCGGCCGGTTTGTCAGCGCTGAAAAATACAGGAGCAAGCAGCTGCATCACCCAGGCCAACCACCCCAATTAAAACTCCAACCGCATCGCTATTCGCTACACGCTGTACTCAGCACAGCACAGCTGGGTTATGCAAATCGAACGCAAGCTGACCGACTGACTGTACCGATCGATTAAAGTACTACGTGCAGTGGCAGTGGCAGCGACCGAGACGACGACATGCACATATGATAGTGTATATACTATCGGCGGTTCGGCATGGGTTTTAGTTTAATCGGGACGAGACGACATCCCATGAGGCATTCCCTCGTAGTAGTAATCGAGTGCCCGCGAGCGACGACTTCCCGTGACGCCCATGGGGTCCAGCGCCCACTCGATTGCCTCCACTAACGCTCGTACTTTTGCTTACTCTATCTCTACCCACGGGCAGTAATAATCTATGGATTATGTGTGGATGGATCATGGATTTGATGGATAGGTGGATCTTTGAACTGTTCTTGCCTGGCCAGCTCAGCGTCCAATGAGACGCTGAAAAGCGGTTCAAAGTTTATGCCTGTTCATTCAAATGATCTTTCTTTTAGTTTTAGGGGAAGCGATCTTTCTATTTATTTTTTATCAAGGGCTCGCCCCCTTTCGATTTTCATTACTGAAAACCACCCTTATAGTGACAAAGTATAAGACACTACGGAACATGTCCAGCTACCAACACGACATACATCCCACCAAAAGGCCAACATAGGCCGCAACAATCCAGAACTCCGAGGACAAGCAAGGCCCAAAGCATAACAAGTCTTCCACAAACCATAAAAGAGACAGCAAAATAACATCTACTAGCTAATAGACACAAGAAGACTAAGAACAGCAGCAGCAGCACGGAGATGTCGCAGCCGTTCATCCAGGTAGCCTCGCCACGTTGATCCGCCACCCTTGCCCAGCTGTGTACACCTTATTTGCTGCCCGTTCTAGTACTCTTGCACCCAGCTCCAGCATTTTTCTTGATGGCTCCTTTATCTGCAAGATGGACCAATCAACCAACCATCGACTCATTAATTTGATTATATGAAAAAGGATCATTTATCCTTTTTTTCAAATACAATTGCATTTCTACTTTTCCAGATTGCCCAGAATAAGGCAGAAACCCCAACCATCACCATTTTCTTGTCTTCTTTGTGAAATTTGCTTATCCACCCCCCAAAACAATCTTTAACATTTAAAGGAATGGTCTTCAAATCACATACACATCTGACCAAGCTCCAAAGCAAGGAAGCCGCAGAGCAGGTGAACAACAGGTGATCAATTGATTCATCTTGTCCACAAAACAAACACCCCTTCCACCCTTTTTTGAGTAGGACATCCCTAGTCAAAATACTCTTCTTGTTTACTAACCACAGAAAGACTTTTATTTTCGCAGGAACTTTGATTTTCCACAGGTATTTTTGTGGAAATTTCAGCCCTAGTGTAATCATTTTCTTGTATAAAGATCTCACAGAAAATTTATTATCAGCAGTGAGGGTCCAGGTAATCTTATCTTTTCCCTCATTCATTTTTATTCTTTCACATATGCTTTTTAGAGTATTCCACAGCTCCAAAGTTTCCCCATATAACGTCCTCCTAAATTTGAAACCCTTCCATCCTTTTTGAATGGCCTCATCCACAGTAATCTTGTGATCGAAACAAATATCATAAATTCTAGGATATGCATCTTTTAAAGGCTTATCATCCATCCAAGTATCCTCCCAGAATCTAGTGTTTTTCCCATCTCCAAGTTCTTTCTTAACAAATTTATAAAAGATATTTTTAATTTTCAGTAAACTAGTCCAGAACTGAGAGTCTCCAGGTTTTTTCTCTACTAAAGCTAGACAACCATTTTTTCTATATTTTTCTTTTAGAACATCTTGCCAAATCCCCTCTTCTGTCTCCATTTTCCAGAACCATTTAGCCAACAAAGCTATGTTTAACACCTCCAAATTGAGGATCCCTAGGCCCCCTACCTCTTTGGGTAGGCAACACTCCCTCCAATTAACTAAATGATATTTTCTAATATTCTCATCTTCTTTCCAAACCAGTCTTGCCCTGAATAAATCAGCTTTTTTAATGATTCCTTTTGGGACAACATAGAAGGACATCATAAACAAAGGAATATTAGTCAGGCAAGCTTGCACCAGGGTGATCCTACCAGCAATAGATCCTAGCAGTTTCCCCTGCCAACACCCACATCTTTTCTTAATTTTATTAGTTACACAACTCCAGTGTATGTTCCTAATCCTAGTCTCTGACACAGGCATACCCAGACATTTGATGGGTAAATCTCCCATTTTGCATGTCAATATTTCCTGGTATAGCAATTGTTTTTCTTTAGCTTTTCCAAATAGCACTAGTTCACTCTTATGAAAGTTTATTTTCAGACCTGACATTTGTTCAAAAGCCCCTAGTATGAATTTGAGGTTTCTCACACTTTCCATATCATCTTTGATCAGAAAGATAGTGTCATCAGCATATTGCAGCGTATTTACTCCTTTATTATCATTTTTACTAAGGACTCCCTTAACAATATCAAATTCTAGGGCATTATTCATTAAAATAGCTAAAGCATCAGCAACCACATCAAAAAGCAATGGTGACATATCATCTCCCTGTCTTAAACCTTTATAGGTTTTAAAATAAGGGCCAATTTCATCATTGACCTTAACTCCTACAAGTCACCCTCTCATAGTCTCCATTACCCAATCACACCATTTATCTGGAAACCCTTTTAGTTCTAACATCTGTATAACAAAGGGCCATTTAATTTTATCATATGCTTTTTCAAAATCAACTTTAAAAATCAGAGCATCTTCTTTGTCTCTATGAAAAGTATTTAGAGCTTCATGTAGAATAACCACTCCTTCCATAATGTATCTCCCTTTAATAAATGCAGTTTGTGTTCTGGAGATTACAGGTGAAACACATTTGGTCAATCTGTTCATCAAAACTTTTGTAATAATCTTGAAACTCACATTTAATAGGAAAATAGGCCTAATTTTTTTAATTTGTTTGGCATCATTGGCTTTACGGACCAGGGTAATGATGCCATAATTAAGCCTGGCAATGTTAATTTCCCCCTTAGCAAACCCATCAACCGAGGCTTTCAGATCCCACTTAACCAGATCCCAAAAATCTTGATAGAAGTCAGCAGGGAACCCATCAGGCCCTGGGCTTTTGTTTCTTTTCATCCCAAAAACTACTTGATAAATTTCATCTAAGGAAAAAGGGGACATTAGCTCCTCTTTGTCCTGTGCATTTATTTTTTTCCATTTCTATTCCCCTCAAGGATATGTTAGACTCTTCAGGGTGTCCAAAAAGATTTTTATAAAATTTGGTAATATATTCCATCAGGCTGCGGTCTCCTTCTATGATCCCTTCTTCTTGTTTCAAAGAGATTATTCTGTTTTTCCTTCTCCTCCCATTTACCTTTGCATGGTAGTATCTAGTGTTTCCATCACCATCTTTAATCTCTTTGTCTTTATATCTCTGCATCCACTTCATTTCTTCTTGTGTCATAATTCTTTTAAGTTGCTTTCTAAGTTCTCTCTGCTCAGTTCTATCTGCAGCAGTCAGACCCATTATCTTAGCTCTCTTATCTATTTCATCAAGATTTTTGATAATTTCTATTTTTATTTTCTTATACCAAGCATCCATGTTTTTATTTCATCCTTTGTCTTTCCTCCTCAAATTTCTCATTCTTAATTGCCATCTCTCCAACACATTCCCTTTGTATCTTTCATTCCAAGTTTTATATATCAACTCTTTAAAGCCTTCTCCCAAAAAGCAAGCATTTTTATATCTGAATGTATATCTGATTGTGTGTGTCTCCCCTGTGTCTAAGAACAAAGGAGTGTGGTCAGGGATTTCCCTAGCAAAGGCTTGTAGAATAGTCAATGGATATTTTTCTTCCCAAGCAGGACACATCAACACCCTGTCAAGTTTCTCACATGTGGGATCCTCCTGGTTATTAGCCCAGGTGTATTGTCTCCCATTTAGAGGTAGTTCTCTCAATCCAGCTTGTTCAATTATAGCATTAAACATAAAGGACAATTGTTCATTTAGCATAGGTTTGTTTTTTTCCTTGTCATTTCTAATGATGTTGAAGTCCCCTCCAACCAAACAGAGCAAAGGGTTGTCATGATATAATCTAGCTAGCTCAGCAAGAAAATTAGCTTGTCCTTCCTTCTTTGCCTCCCCATATACTGTGACTAAATTCCAATGCATTTTAATATTTTTGTCAAATAGCAGTACTCTTAAAAAATACTGTCCTTTTTCAATATGTTCAACATCAAACATCTCTTTATTAATGCCAACTAGGAGTCCACCAGACATTCCTCTGGGGGGATTCCAGCACCATTGGTAATTTTTGCCCCCACATAGATTATGTAACTCATTTTTTGTAAAGTCTTGTTTGATTGTTTCAGAAATTCCAATAAAATCCAATTTGTGATCTATGATCATTTCTCTGATATATCTTTTTTTGTGATCTTGACCTATACCTCTCACATTCCAAAAAAACACCCCTCATTTTTAAGTAAATTCTGATTTATAGCTATCTCAATAAAAATTACTTTTCTGTCCAGACAATTTAGCTATTCCTAGGTTAGAGACTAATTAGTCCTCTTCCCTTTTTTCCTTCTCAGCACCCCAATCCCAATTGATTGCTTCACACAGTTCAATGCTGGTGAGATTTATTTGCCTCCTTTCTTTCCAGAGAACATTTCTCTAAGATTTTTGTATTGTTGCTCCTCAATCTCAGCATCAGAATGATCCAGATCAGAGCATAATTCATCAATATCCACATCTCCAATATTTATGTATACTGGTGTGTCTCTGCATTCTTCCACTATTTCTCCTGATTTTTCCTCCTCATCCTTTTTTTCTCTTTTAATGTTTTGGAAATATATATCTCTTCTAGCTTTCTCCATTTTATTAATAATATCTAGATTTTTGTCAATCATATCAATGAACATCCTAAATCAATTCCTACCATGGATCTAATTTGTAATAAGGAGAAGTTAACATAATAAAGCGGCACTTGGATCGTGTAGCCGATCACGTAGACAGTCAACAGCACTTTTCACATATAGGGGAACAATAGTAAACTCATTTTATGCTAGTGGACAGAATAACAATTTCGTTTCTGACGTCTCAACCGTTTTGGCAGCATCTACGTACTCTAGCTGAAAATGTACGTACGCCTTCAGGTCAGTCCTGCTGACCACGCAGCCGAAAGAAATGTATACACATATACAAGCCAGTTGGTAGCAATTTGTTTGGCATGCGAACCTATTTATGACGGCATGGTGATCTCACCTCGCCGTAAGCAGCCACTGGACGATTGTTTAACACTTGCAGACTCATGACACACCAGATCGATTCCATTATACTAGTAGAGTAATACAAATCTTCATGTGATACTACGCCGTTTGACTTACCTCACCTGCTCCTCTCATCCACTAGCATGGCATGGGTCATACACGACCCCGGAATAGATATACTACGAACCGGTCTGGCTATGGTCCAACGACAACGACACAGTTGGGTTGAGATTAGCTAAGCGGATGTTAATTTAGTGAAGATTGTTTATGTACATGCACTACACCATGGTGATCAGCTTGGACCATCTCGTTGTCGCTTACAGTAATCCCCTTTGACATCACGGGGAACAACATCCCCATCGATCCCTGCCCCTAGCTAGCTAGCCAGGTCAATGCTCGCTCGCTAGAGCTCAAGTTTTCATGGATGCCACCGTCTATATTCAGTGTTCAAATTTCAAACCCCATCCTGTCTATATTCCTTCTGTCTGAGCTAGTGTTCAAATTTCAAACTGTGATACGAAGGCACGGCCACTAAATTATGTGCACGATTTTTTCTTCCTTTGGCCATGATAAACTATGCAGGCGGCAGGGCAAAGCAGGTGAGTGCATCATGGTGGGTGCAATGCAATACTACTGGGTATTTGTGAGAGTATATTGCCATGGGTTTTGACTTTGGCCAATGGGGCTGGTTGTCGTACCTCGTGGAGGGGCCTGCGTCTGCGTGTGTGTGCACGTCAGGAATCTGTTGGTAGCTCGACGTGCTTGTTGGTTTCCCGCAGGTCAGATGCGTGCCGATGATTCCTCCCATAATTTTACTGTCTGTTCCATTTAGAATAGTCGCGAGCATAGCTAAGGACCAAAACGGTGGGAGCGAGGGCGAGGCTTGGTTGCTTTTATGCATGCATGCGTGTGCTGTCAGTCTGTCAGTATCAAGTGTCAACGGGTTGAACGTTTCAGCCTACCCCATCTGACGTGCCTCGCCATCCCCAAAGAGATAAGATTGCACTGCACAACATTTGTGCCGAGTTTTTATTCTGGTAGAAAAACATCACTATCCCTCCTTTTTCTCCGGACTTTGAAGTTCTTTACTTCAAACAAATGCAAGGAGAAAATTTGAAAGATGCTTGGTATAGAATGATGGAATCTTATCGTATTTGCATTGTAAAAGGGGATATGGAAATTTTGCTTCGAAATTTTTACATAGGGCTCACAATGCCTAATAGGCAACTTCTGGATTTGCTACAAAAGGGAAGTTTATTGAATGTGATTCCGTCATTGCTTATGAAATAGTGGAAGGAAAAGTGGGAACCCCTCCTCCTCAAAAGGGATTTAATTACACTCAAGAGGGAATTCAAATCTTCGAAAAATTAGATGATATGCAGACAAATTTGGTTAAGTTGCAAAAATCTAATGAACCTTTCAAAAATATTACTGGGAACCTCAACTGCACAAATATGTTCATTACTCTTTGCAATAAGCGCCTGGATGCTTTAGATATACAACTAGCTTCATTTTCTGAAAATAATGGGAAGCGTAAGGAACCTCCAGGTTTCGAGAAAAGCCCCATCAAGGTTGTGAAAAATAAAGATGACAACACTTGAAACTATGCATTACACCTAGTTAGGGGCGTAAAACGATATCGCTAGTTGCGAGGCAACCCAATAGTTATCTTAATTTTCTTGTTTCTTTTCCTGTTTTCTGTGTGCACACAATTATGCTATTTTTATGGTTGTGTTTTTGTGTGTTAATTAGTGTTTGTGCCAAGTAAAGCCTTTAGGATGATTTGGATAATAGTTGCTTTGATTCTGTACAAAAACAGAAACTTTTGTGTCCAGTAGCAGAATCGTTAAAATTTGCAGGAGCGTGATACAATTCTGAATTGTTTACACATGATTGATATACAAATTGCTCACGTTGTCCTAATTTACATAATTTTTGGAGTTACAGAAGTATGTCCATTATTCCAATTACTATAGACTGTTCTGTTTTTGACAGATTCTGTTTTCGTTGCGTTGTTCGCTTGTTTGGATGAATCTATGGATTGTATCAGGGGGTATAAGCCATGGTGAAGTTAGAATACAATAGGTATAATGCAATAATAAAATATGAATGGGTTTGCAATAGTACATAAAGTAGTGATTTGCTTTATTATACTAACGAATCTCAAGAAGGTTTTGTTGAGTTTTATGTGGTGAAGTTTTCAAGTTTTGGTGAGATCACGATAGATGAAGGAATAAGGAGTGGCAAGAGCCTAAGCTTGGGGATGCCTGAGGCACCCCAAGGTAATATTCAAGGACTCCCAAGCAACTAAGCTTGGGATGCCCCGGAAAGCATCCCCTTTTTCTTCTATCGATCGTCGGTTATTTTACTTAGAGCTATATTTTTATTCATCGCACGATATGAGTTTTGCTTGGAGCGCCGTATATGTTGGGGAACGTAGCATGCAATTTCAAAAAAAGTCCTACGATCACGCAAGATCTATCTAGGAGATGCATAGCAACGAGAGGGGGAGAGTGTGTCCACGTACCCTCGTAGACCGAAAGCGGAAGCGTTATGTTAACGCGATTGATGTAGTCGAACATCTTCACGATCCAACCGATCCAAGCACCGAACGTACGGCACCTCCGTGTTCAGCACACGTTCAGCTCGATGACGTCCCTCGAACTCTTGATCCAGTAGAGGGTCGAGGGAGAGTTCCATCAGCAAGACGGCGTGGTGACGGTGTTGCTGATGTGATCCGCGCAGGGCTTCGCCTAAAGCACTACGACGCTATGACCGGAGGCGTAAACTGTGGAGGGGGGCACCGCACACGGCTAAGAGAACAATTGATGTGCCTTCGGGGTGCCCCCTGCCCACGTATATAAAGGACGAGGGAGAGAGGCCGGCGGCCAGGAGGGGGGCGCCATGGGGGGAGTCCTACTTGGACTCCTAGTCCAAGTAGGATTCGGCCCCTCCTTTTTCTTTCTTCAACCGGAGGGAAAAGGAAGGAGAGGGAGAGGGAAAGGGAAGGGCGGCCGCGCCCCCTCCTCCTTGTCCTATTCGGACTCCCTAGGAGGGGGGCGCGCGCCACCCCCGCGGGCTTCCCTCTCTCTCCCTTAGGCCCATGTTGGCTCATCACTTCCCCGGGGGGTTTCGGTAACCCCTCGGTACTCCGGAAAAATACCCGAATCACTCGGAACCATTCCGATGTCCGAATATAACCTTCCAATATATGAATATTTACCTATCGACCATTTCGAGACTCCTCGTCATTTCTGTGATCTCATCCGGGACTCCGAACAAACTTCGGTCACCAAAACACATAACTCATAATACAAATCGTCATCGAACGTTAAGCCTGCGGACCCTACGGGTTCGAGAACTATGTAGACATTACTGAGACACATCTCCGGTCGGTAACCAATAGCGGAACCTGGATGCTCATATTGGCTCCTACATATTCTACGAAGATCTTTATTGGTCAAACCGCATAACAACATACATTATTCCCTTTGTCATTGGTATGTTAATTGCCCGAGATTCGATCGTCGGTATCATCATACCTAGTTCAATCTCGTTACCGGCAAGTCTCTTTACTCGTTCCGTAATGCATCATCCCGTAACTAACTCATTAGTCACATTGCTTGCAAGGCTTATTATGATGTGCATTACCGAGAGGGCCCAGAGATACCTCTCCGATACTCGGAGTGAGAAATCCTAATCTTGATCTATGCCAACCCACCAAAACACCTTCGGAGATACGTGTAGAGCATCTTTATAATCACCCATTTACGTTGTGACGTTTGATAGCAAACAAGGTTGTTGGGGAACGTAGTATTTAAAAAAAAAATCCTACGATCACGCAAGATCTATCTAGGAGAAGCATAGCAACGAGCGGGGAGAGTGTGTCCACGTACCTCCTAGACCGAAAGCGTAAGTGTTTAGTAACGCGGTTGATGTAGTCGAACGTCTTCGCGATCCAACCGATCCAAGCACCGAACGTACGGCACCTCCGCGTTCAGCACACGTTCAGCTCGATGACGTCCCTCGAGCTCTTGATCCAGTTGAGGCCAAGGGAGAGTTCCGTCAGCATGATGGCGTGGCGACGATGATGATGAAGTTACCGGTGCAGGGCTTCGCCTAAGCACTACGAGGATATGACCGAGGTGTGTAACTATGGAGGGGCGCACCGCACACGGCTAAGAGAAACTTTGTGTGTCATTGGGGTGGCCCCCTCCCACGTATATAAAGGGGGGAGGAGAGGTGGCGGGCCCAAGCAGGGTGCGCTAGGTATGGGGAGTCCTACTAGGACTCCCTAGTCCAAGTAGGATTCCCCTCTCCTTTTTTCTTTTTCGGAATAGCAAAGAGGGAAAGAGAGGAGGAGTAGGAGAGGGAAAGGGGGGCGCCGCCCCCACCCCTTGTCCAATTCGAATTGGCAAGGGGGAGCACGCGCCACGTACCTGGCTGGCCCTCTCTCCTCCACTAAGGCCCATGTGTGGCCCATTAACTTCCTAGGGAGGGTTCCGGTAACCCTCGGTACTCCGAAACTTTTCCGATACTTCCCGAAACCATTCCGGTGTCCGAATATAACCTTCAAATATATGAATATTCACCTCTCGACTATTTCGAGACTCCTTGTCATGTCAGTGATCTCATCCGGGACCCCGAGCAAACTTCGGTCATCAAATCACATAACTCATAATACAAATCGTCATCGAACGTTAAGCGTGCGGACCCTACGTGTTGTAGAACTATGTAGACATGACCGAGACACATCTCCGGTCAATAACCAATAGTGGAACTTGGATGCTCATATTGGCTCCTACATATTCTACGAAGATCTTTATCGGTCAAACCGCATAACAACATACATTGTTCCCTTTGTCATCGGTATGTTACTTGCCCGAGATTCGATTGCCGGTATCATCATACCTAGTTAAATCTCGTTACCGGCAAGTATCTTTACTCGTTCCTTAATGCATCATCCCATAACTAACACATTAGTCACATTGCTTGTAAGGTTTATAGTGATGAACATTACAGAGAGGGCCCAGAGATACCTCACCGATACACGGAGTGACAAATCCTAATCTTGATCTATGCCAACCCAACAAACACCTTCGGAGACACCTATAGAGCATCTTTATAATCACCCAGTTATGTTGTGACGTTTTATAGCACACAAGGTGTTCCTCCGGTATTCGGGAGTTGCATAATCTCATAGTTAAAGGAACATGTATAAGTCATGAAGAAAGCAATAGCAATAAAACTAAACGACCATTATGCTAAGCTAACGGATGGGTCATGTCCATCACATCATTCTCAAATGATGTGATCCCATTCATCAAATGACAACACATGCCCATGGCTAGGAAACTTAACCATCTTTGATTAATGAGCTAGTTTAGTAGAGGCTTTACTAGGGACATTGTATTGTCTATGTATCCACACATGTATCTGGAGGAAATATGCCCTAGAGGCAATAATAAAGTTGTTATTTATATTTCCTTATATCATGATAAATGTTTATTATTCATGCTAGAATTGTATTAACCGGAAACTTAGTACATGTGTGAACACATAGACAAACATAGTGTCCCTAGTATGCCTCTACTTGACTAGCTCGTTTATCAAAGATGGTTAAGCTTCCTAGCCATATACATGAGTTGTCATTTGAAGAACGGGATCACATCATTAGAGAATGATGTGATGGACAAGAACCATCCGTTAGCTTAGCACTATGATCGTTTAGTTTATTGCTATTGCTTTCTTCATGACTTATACATGTTCCTATGACTATGAGATTATGCAACTCCTGAACACCGGAGGAACACTTAGTGTGGTATCAAACGTCACAACATAACTGGGTGATTATAAAGATGCTCTACAGGTGTCTCCAATGGTGTTTGTTGAGTTGGCATAGATCGAGATTAGGATTTGTCACTCCGTTTATCGGAGAGGTATCTCTGGGCCCTCTCAGTAATACACATCACTATAAGCCTTGCAAGCAATGTGACTAATGAGTTCGTTGAGGGATGATGCATTACGGAACGAGTAAAGAGACTTGCCAGTAACGAGATTGAACTAGGTATGAGGATACCGACGATCAAATCTCGGGCAAGTAACATATCGATGACAAAGGGAACAACGTATGTTGTTATGCAGCTTCACCGATAAAAGTCTTCATAGAATATGTAGGAGACAATATGAGCATCCAGGTTACGCTATTGGTTATTGACCGGAGATGTGTCTCGGTCATGTCTACATAGTTCTCGAACCCGTAGGGTCCGCACGCTTAACGTTCGATGACGATTTGTATTATGAGTTATGTGATTTGATGTACCGAAGGTTGTTCGGAGTGCCGGATGATATCACGGAAATGACGAGGAGTATCGAAATGGTCGAGACATAAAGATTGATATATTGGACCATGTTATTCGGACACCGGAAGTGTTCCGGAAAGTTTCGGGTAAAACCGGAGTGCCGGAGGGGTTACCGGAACCCCCCGGGGAAGTAATGGGCCTTATTGTGCCTTTAGGGGAGAGAGAGGGTCGCACCAGGAGGTGTCACGCCCCCCCCCCCCAAGGTGAGTCTGAATAGGACTAGGGGAGGGGGGCGCGGCCCCTCTTTCCCTCTCCCTCTCCCTCTCCTTCCTTCTTCCCCCTTCCCTCTTGGTGGAAACCTACTAGGACTTGGAGTCCTAGTAGGACTCCCCTCTTGGGGTGCGCCCCTAGGGCCGACCGGCCTCCCCCTCCCTCCTTTATATACGTGGGGAGGGGGGCACCCTAGAACACATCAAAGTTGATCTTTAGCCGTGTGCGGTGCTCCCCTCCATAGTTTTCCACCTCGGTCATATCATCGTAGTGCTTAGGCGAAGCCCTGCGCCGGTAACTTCATCATCACCGTCACCACGTCGTCGTGCTGACAAAACTCTCCCTCGGCCTCAGCTGGATCTAGAGTTTGAGGGACGTCACCGAGCTGAACGTGTGCAGATCACGGAGGTGCCGTGCGTTCGGTACTTGATCGGTTCGATCGCGAAGACGTTCGACTACATCAACTGCGTTACTTAACGCTTCCAGTTTTGGTCTACGAGGGTACGTGGACACACTCTCCCCTCTTGTTGCTATGCATCACCTAGATAGATCTTGCGTGATCGTAGGAAATCTTTTGAAATACTGCGTTCCCCTACAGTGGCATCCGAGCCAGGTCTATGCGTAGATGTTATATGAACGAGTAGAACACAAAGAGTTATGGGAGATAATAGTCACACTGGTTACCAGCATGTCATACTTTGATTCGGCGGTATTGTTGGATGAAGCGGCCCAGACCGACATTACATGACCGCGTTCATGAGACTGGTTCTACCGACGTGCTTCACACACAGGTGGCTAGTGGGTGTCTGTTTCTCTAGCTTTAGTTGAATCGAGTGTGGCTACGCCCGGTCCTTGTTGAAGGTCAAAATAGCACACTTGACAAAAAATCGTTGTGGTTTTGATGCGTAGATAAGAACCGTTCTTGCTAAGCCCGTAGCAGCCACGTAAAACTTGCAACAACAAAGTAGAGGACGTCTAACTTGTTTTTGCAGGGCATGTTGTCATGTGATATGGTCAAGACGTGATGATATATAAATTGTTGTATGAGATGATCATGTTTTGTAACAAAGTTATCGGCAACTGGCAGGAGCCATATGGTTGTCTCTCTATTGTATGCAATGCAATCGCCATGTAATTGTTTTTTACTTTATCACTAAGCAGTAGCGATACTCGTAGAAACAATAGTTGACGAGACGACAACGATGCTACGATGGAGATCAAGTTGTCGCGCCGGTGACGATGGAGATCATGATGATGCTTCGGTGATGGAGATCATGAGCACAAGATGATGATGGCCATATCATGTCATATATTTTGATTGCATGTGATGTTTATCCATTATGCATCTTATTTTGCTTAGTTAGGCGGTAGCATTATAAGATGAACTCTCGCTAAATTTCAAGGTATAAGTGTTCTCCCGGAGTATGCACCGTTGCTACAGTTCGTCGTGCCGAGACACCACGTGATGATCGGGTGTGATAAGCTCTACGTTCACATACAACGGGTGCAAGCCAGTTTTGCACACGCAGAATACTCGGGTTAAACTTGATGAGCCTAGCATATGCAGATATGGCCTCGGAACACTAAGACCGAAAGGTCGAACGTGAATCATATAGTAGATATGATCAACATAGTGATGTTCACCATTGAAAACTACTCCATCTCACGTGATGATCGGACATGGTTTAGTTGATTTGGACACGTGATCACTTAGATGATTAGAGGGATGTCTATCTAAGTGGGAGTTCTTAAGTAATATGATTAATTGAACTTTAATTTATCATGAACTTATTACCTGATAGTATTTTGCATGTCTATGTCGTTGTAGATCAATGGCTCGTGGTACTGTTCCTTTGAATTTTAATGCGTTCCTAGAGAAAGCTAAGTTGAAAGATGATGGTAGCAACTACACGGACTGGGTCCGTAATTTGAGGATTATTCTCATTGCTGGACAGAAGAATTACGTACTGGAAGCACCGCTAGGTGCAAGACCCGCTGCAGGAGCAACACCGGACATTGTGAACGTCTGGCATAGCAAAGCTGATGACTACTCGATAGTTTAGTGTGCCATGCTTTACGGCTTAGAACCGGGACTTCAACGACGTTTTGAACGTCATGGAGCATATGAGATGTTCCAGGAGTTGAAATTAATATTTCAAGCAAATGCCCGGATTGAGAGATATGAAGTCTCCAATAAGTTCTATAGCTGCAAGATGGAGGATAATAGTTCTGTCAGTGAACATATACTCAGAATGTATGGGTACCACAACCACTTGACTCAACTAGGAGTTAATCTTCCTGATGATAGTATCATTGAAAGAGTTCTTCAATCACTGCCACCAAGCTACAAAATCTTCGTGATGAACTATAATATGCAAGGGATGAACAAGACTATTCCCGTGCTCTTCGCAATGCTAAAGGCTGCGGAGGTAGAAATCAAGAAGGAGCATCAAGTGTTGATGGTCAACAAGACCACTAGTTTCAAGAAAAAGGTTAAGGGGAAGAAGGGGAACTTCAAGAAGAACGGCAAGCAAGTTGCTGCTCAAGTGAAGAAGCCCAAGTCTGGACCTAAGCCTGAGACTGAGTGCTTCTACTACAAAGGAACTGGTCACTCGAAGCAGAACTGTCCCAAGTATTTGGCGGATAAGAAGGATGACAAGGTGAACAAAGGTATATGTGATATACAGTACATGTTATTGATGTGTACCTTACTAATGCTCACAGTAGCACCTGGGTATTTGATATTGGTTCTGTTGCTCATATTTGCAACTCGAAATAGGGACTACGGATTAAGCGAAGATTGGCTAAGGACGAGGTGATGATGCACATGGGAAATGGTTCCAAAGTCGATGTGATCGCCGTCGGCACGCTACCTCTACTGCTACCTTCGGGATTAGTTTTAGACCTGAATAATTGTTATTTGGTGCCAGCGTTAAGCATGACCATTATATCTGGATCTTGTTTGATGCGAGAGGGTTATTCATTTAAATCAGAGAATAATGGTTTTTCTATTTATACTCCCTCCGTTCCTAAATATTTGTCTTTCTATAGATTTCAAATGGTCACCACATACGGATGTGTATAGACATATTTTAGAGTGTAGATTCACTCATTTTGTTCTGTATGTAGTCACCATTTGAAACCTCTAGAAAGACAAATATTTAGGAATGGAGGGAGTATGAGTAATATCTTTTATGGTCACGCACCCTTGATGAGTGGTCTATTTTTGTTGAATCTCAATAGTAGTGATACACATATTCATAGTATTGAAGCCAAAAGATATAAGTTTAATAATGATAGTGCAACTTATTTGTGGCACTGCCGTTTGGGCCATATTGGTGTAAAGTGCATGAAGAAACTCCATGTTGATGGGCTTTTGGAATCACTTGATGCTTGCGAACCATGCCTCATGGGCAAGATGACTAAGACTCCGTTCTCCGGAACTATGGAGCGAGCAACAGACTTGTGGAAATAATACATACCGATGTATGCGGTCCGGTGAGTGTTGAGGCTCACGGCGGGTATCATTATTTTCTGACCTTCACAGATGATTTGAGCAGATATGGGTATATCTACTTGATGAAACATAAGGCTGAAACATTTGAAAAGTTCAAAGAATTTCAGAGTGAAATGGAAAATCGTCGTAACAAGAAAATAAAGTTTCTACGATCTGATCGTGGAGGTGAATATTTGAGTTACGAGTTTGGTCTTCATTTGAAACAATGCGGAATAGTTTCGCAACTCACGCCACCTGGAACACCAAAGCATAATGGTGTGTCCGAACGTCGTGACCGCACTTTATTAGATATGGTGCGATCTATGATGTCTCTTACTGATTTACCGCTATCGTTTTGGGGTTATGCTTTAGAGACGGCTGCATTCACGTTAAATAGGGCACCATCTAAATCCGTTGAGACGACACCTTATGAACTGTGGTTTGACAAGAAACCCAAGTTGTCATTTCTTAAAGTTTGGGGCTGCGATGCTTATGTGAAAAAGCTTCAACCTGATAAGCTCGAACCCAAATCGGAGAAATGTGTCTTCATAGGATACCCAAAGAAAACTGTTGAGTACACCTTCTATCACAGATCCGAAGGCAAGATATTCGTTGCTAAGAATGGATCCTTTCTAGAGAAGGAGTTTATCTCGAAAGAAGTGAGTGGGAGGAAAGTAGAACTTGATGAGGTAATTGTACCTACTCCCTTATTGGAAAGTAGTTCATCACAGAAATCAGTTCCAGTGATTCCTACACCAATTAGCGAGGAAGCTAATGATGATGATCATGAAACTTATGATCAAGTTACTACCGAACCTCATAGGTCAACCAGAGTAAGATCCGTACCAGAGATGTACGGTAATCCTGATCTGGAGGTCATATTACTTGACCATGACGAACCTACGAACTATGAGGAAATGATGATGAGCCCAAATTCCGCGAAATGGCTTGAGGCCATGAAATAGGAGATGGGATCCATGTATGAGAACAAAGTGTGGACTTTGGTTAACTTGCCCGATGGTCGGCAAGCAATAGAGAATAAATGGACCTTCAAGAAGAAGACAGACGCAAATGGTAATGTTACTGTTTACAAAGCTCGACTTGTTGCGAAAGGTTTTCGACAAGTTCAAGGAGTTGACTACGATAAGACTTTCTCACTCGTAGCGATGCTTAAGTCCGTCCGAATCATGTTAGCAATTGCCGCATTTTATAATTATGAAATTTGGCAAATGGATGTCAAAACTGCATTCCTGAATGGATTTCTAGAAGATGAGTTGTATATGATGCAATCAGAAGGTTTTATCGATCCAAAGGATGCTAACAAAGTGTGCAAGCTCCAGTGATCTATTTATGGACTGGTGCAAGCCTCTCGGAGTTGGAATAAACGTTTTGATAGTGTGATCAAAGCATATGGTTTTATACAGACTTTTAGAGAAGCCTGTATTTACAAGAAAGTGCGTGGGAGCTCTATAGCATTTCTAATATTATATGTGGATGACATATTGTTGATTGGAAATGATATAGAATTTCTGAATAGCATAAAAGGATGCTTGAATAAGAGTTTTTCTATGAAAGACCTCGGTCAAGCTGCTTACATATTGGGCATCAAGATCTATAGAGATAGATCAAGAAGCTTAGAGCATCTCTAGCCGCGCCCCCAGGAAGGCCTCCCCAGGCGTATTTTTCACGCCGGCGCTGAAAAAACGGCCCAGTCGCGCCCCCAGGAGCCCGATTTTCGCCGGCCTGGGCCGAAATCAGCGCCGGCGGACCCAAACCGAACCCGGCGCGCTGGGGGCGCACGGGTGCGCCGGGGCGAGTGGTTTTGGCGCAAAAAAGCCGCAGGCCAGCCGCGTCAGCGACACCGCGCCTCGTCTTCCCCAAACGCATCGGTTCCCGCGGGGAATCGAATCAATGGCAAGGCTGCCGCCGCCGGTCAGCCTTGCCATTGATTCCTCACGGGCGGCGCATCACGGGACGGCGCACCGACGCCTCCCCCCTCGGCAGCGTACACGGGCGCGACGGCTATATAAGCCGATGGCCTCGCCCCATTGCCGCCACACCGCCCAGCCCTCGCCGCCGAAGCTATACCTCTCCCGGCGCCGCCGAGCCTTCCTCTCCCTCCCGAGCGCCGCCCAGCCCCTCCTCTCCTCCCTCCCGATGGCGGCGTTTCCCGGAGACGAGGCGGCGCTAACGGCTTCGCCGCCAGACGCCCGCGAACAGAGTCCTGGCTCTGTTCGGCGCTATCCCGACGCAGCCGGACATGCGTGCGGGCCGACGGGTGGAGGCTCAAGAACGGGAGTGCCCATCCCCGTTGCCGACGCCGCGGGCTAAACCCGCTTACTTCGCCGAGGAGGTCGACGTCGCGCGCCTCCCTCACCGACGCCCAACGCTCCCTCCCCCAGTACGCCGCTGACAACCATGCGGCTTGGGCGGCGTACTTCCAGCGCCGTCAGCAACAGCGGATGGCATCGACCAACGGCGCGGCGGTGCTCGATGGCTCGAAGAACAGTGAGGGGCGCCACCTGTGGTGGGGCGTCCCCGGTCGCACACTCGATGGCATGTTGACGCACCTCGAGGGCGGCAACGACCCGCCGTTGGCGTACCCCCCGCGAGGGCGGCCGCCCCGACGCACCACTGACGCGACGGGCCATGGGCACCAAGGAGGTTCGGCTCCTCCTCTTCTTCCTCTTCCTCGCGCTCCTCCTCGCGCTCCTCCTCCGGCACTCCGGTGCTGCTCGGCGTCAAGGCCGAGCCTGCGGCGGAGTCGCCGCTCGGCCGGCGCACTCGCAGCACCGGCATCGTCATCAACGAGGGCGGCTAGCATGCCTCCTCGTCGGCTCCTCCTCCGCGCTTCGTCAAGCCAAAGACGGAGCCGGGGCTTGCGCCGGTGAAGGCAGAGCCGGGGCTCGCCGCCGTGAAGACGGAGCACGGTGTGGTCGAGCGCGACGACGACGCGGCCCTTGAATGGGCACGCCAGGATTCCCTCAGGATGGCGATGGGCGCCCGATCGCGCCGCCTGCGGCGCGCCAGCGAGCGCCGCCGGGGCCGGGACGAAGGAGGAGTCATCGTCATCGATGACAGCGATGACGACGACGCGCCGCCGCCGCCACCAGTCTGCCATGGTGACGCCGGGTCCAGCAGGGGCGCCCGCGTCAAGGAGGAGAAGGCCGACGACGAGGATGGCGGCGACGACGGCGACTACTCGGTGTTCAGTCAGTTTCTTTTAGATTAGTTTATTATATTTGCTATGTAATGAAAATCGGCGAACTTTTTCGAAATATATGCCAAGTTGGCCGAAATTTGTCGTGTTTTAGCCGAACTTCGCCGAACTCTGCCGAAATTTGGTATACATTTCTATTTTTTAAACGCGCCTCGGGGCGGCCCTGGGGCTGGCGGCTGGGGACCAACTCACCCCCAGGCCCATTTTTTGCGCCGGCTCACCCCCAGGCGGCGATTTTAGGCGCCCCCTGGGGGGCCAACGGCTGGAGATGCTCTTAACTGGACTTTCATAAAGCACATACCTTGACAAAGTTTTGAAGAAGTTCAAAATGGATCAAGCAAAGAAAGGGTTCTCGCCTGTGTTACAAGGTGTGAAGTTGAGTCAGACTCAATGCCCGACCGCTGCAGAAGATAGAGAGAAAATGAAAGTTATTCCCTATGCTTCAGCCATAGGTTCTATCATGTATGCAATGTGATACGTCTCCAACGTATTTCTAATTTTTGATTGCTCCATGCTATATTATCTACTGTTTTGGACCATATTGGGATTTATTTTCCACTTTTATATTATTTTTGGGACTAACCTATTAACCGGAGGCCCAACCCAGAATTGCTGTTTTTTTGCCTATTTCAGTGTTTCGAAGAAACGGAATATCAAACGGAGTCCAAACGGAATGAAACCTTGGGAACGTGATTTTCTCACGAATATGATCCGGAGACTTGGACCCTCGTCAAGAAAGCCACGAGGTGGGCACGAGGTAGGGGCGCGCCTACCCCCCCAAAGGCGCGCCCCACCCTCGTGGGCCCCACGAAGCTCCACCGACGTACTCCTTCCTTCTATATATACCTATGTACCCCCAAACGATCAGATACGGAGCCAAAAACCTAATTCCACTGCCGCCCATCTTGGGGCCTATTTCGGAGCTGCGCCGGAAGGGGAATTCACCACGGAGGGCTTCTACATCATCATAGCCCCTCCGATGAAGTGTGAGTAGTTTACTTCAGACCTTCGGGTCCATAGTTAGTAGCTAGATGGCTTCTTCTCTCTTTTTGGATCTCAATACAATGTTCTCCCCCTCTCTCGTGGAGATCTATTCGATGTAATCTTCTTTTTGCGGTGTGTTTGTTGAGACCGATGAATTGTTGGTTTATGATCAAGATTATCTATGAACATTATAGTAGTAGATGCAGGCAGGATTCGGTCTACTTGTCTCGGACGTGATGCCTATATACATGATCATACCTAGATATTCTCATAACTATGCTCAATTCTGTCAATTGCTCAACAGTAATTTGTTCACCCACCGTAGAATACTTATGCTCTTGAGAGAAGCCACTAGTGAAATCTATGGCCCCAGGGTCTATTCTCATCATATTAATCTTCATACGCTTTATTATTGCTTTGCTATTTACTTTACCTTTTATTTTACTTTGCATCTTTATACCAAAAATACCAAAAATATTATCTATCAGATCTCACTCTCGTAAGTGACCATGAAGGGATTGACAACCCCTATTCGCGTTGGTTGCGAGGAGTTATTTGCTTTGTGTAGGTACGAGGGACTCGCGCGTAGTCTCCTACTGGATTGATACCTTGGTTCTCAAAAACTGAGGAAAATACTTACGCTACTGTGCTGCATCACCTTTCCTCTTCAAGGAAATCCAACGCAAGCTCAAGATGTAGGAATAAGAAATTCTGGCGCCGTTGCCGGGGAGGCTTACGCAAAAGTCAAGTCAAGATTTGGACTCCCGACAACGAGCCATTTCTGGCGCCGTTGCCGGGGAGTCTACGCAAAAGTCAACATACCAAGTACCCATCACAATCCCTTATCTCTCGCATTACACTATTTGCCATTTGCCTCTCGTTTTCCTCTCCCCCACTTCACCCTTGTCGTTTTATTCGCCCTCTCTTTTCTGTTTGCCTTTTTCTCGCTTGCTTGTCGTTATGGCTAGTCTTATATCTTCTCTGTTGTCTTCCGAGAATGAAGTTCTAAATTTTAAGCAAAGGGAGGGAGAAAATCTAAAAGACACTTGGTATAGAATTTGCAATGCTCAAAATAGATCTACCAGGAAGCAATCTACTTCAGTTCTTCTCCGCAATTTTTGTGTAGGTACTAATCCTTGGTATAGATATATCCTTGATACCATTACTGGAGGGAATTTCTTGGGTAGCCATACCTTTGATTCTTATAATGCTATGATAGATTTATTTGGCTCACCACCTCTTTTGGTTAATGGAACTATGTTAACTTTAGAGCATGTAATGCAAAGACTGGAAATTGTTGAAAATAAAGTTGCTACCGTTGAGTTAATTGAAAATATAGATAAAAAGATCCACAAACAAATTACCCATTATGGATCTAAGGTAGGAGTAACTTTGAAAAATATTAAGTAGAAGGAACCCATAGTTAATGAGAGAATTAATCAAGATTCCACTAGAATCGATAAACTTGAGGGTATCATTACCAACTTGGGAACCGCTTTTCTTCCGTAAAGAATACTCCAAGTCCTCCTACTAAAATTGCTAAGCTTATGTATGTTCCTAAAATAAGGGTGAATCCTCTAGTAAAGCATGGATCTTAAATCTATAAGTGTTCATCCCAATCTTTTTGCTATCATTAAGGAACCATTTGCTACGAATGAATTTTTCGATCTTTTGCCTAAAAGTTTGATAATTACTAGAAATAAAGAAATTTCTAAAGAAGGTAGATGCCTCATTGAAGAATTGCCTACCAAAGATGGCAATACCTAGATCTATCCTTGCTTTTTTGCCTAGCTAGGGGCGTTAAATGATAGCGCTTGTTGGGAGGCAACCCAATTTTATTTTTAGTTTTTTGCTTTTGCTTCTGTTTAGGAATAAATAATCCATCTACCTTCTGTTTAGATGTGTTTTTATGTTTTAATTAGTGTTTGTTCCAAGTTAAACCTATAGGATCTTCATGGATGATAGTTATTTGATCTTGCTGTAATTTCCAGAAACTTTTGGTTCACAAAAACAATTGTTAAAAATCACCAGAACGTGATAAAATAGTGATTCCAATTGCTGCTAATCAATAAACAAATTTCCTAGGTCTTCCTATTTTGGCTGAAATTGTGGAGTTCCATAAGTTTGCGTTAGTTACAGATTACTACAGACTGTTCTGTTTTTAACAGATTCTGTTTTTTGTGTGTTGTTTGCTTATTTTGATGAATCTATGGCTAGTAAATTAGTTTATAAACCATGGAGAAGTTGGAATACAGTAGGTTTAACACCAATATAAATAAATAATGAGTTCATTACAGTACCTTGAAGTGGTCTTTTGTTTTCTTTCGCTAACGGAGCACACGAGATTTCTGTTGAGTTTTGTGTTGTGAAGTTTTCAAGTTTTGGGTGAATTTTTTTGATGGATTATGGAACAAGGAGTGGCAAGAGCCTAAGATTGGGGATGCCCATGGCACCCCCAAGATAATCTAAGGACACCAAAAAGCCAAAGCTTGGGGATGCCCCGGAAGGCATCCTCCTTAAATCTACTTCCATCGGTAACTTTACTTGGAGCTATATTTTTATTCACCACATGATATGTGTTTTGCTTGGAGCGTCTTGTATGATTTGAGTCTTTGCTTTTTAGTTTACCACAATCATCCTTGCTGTACACACCTTTTGAGAGAGCCATACATGAATTGAAATTTGTTAGAATACTCTATGTGCTTCACTTATATCTTTTGAGCAATATAGTTTTGCTCTAGTGCTTCACTTATATCTTTTAGAGCACGGTGGTTGATTTGTTTTATAGAAACTATTGATCTCTCATGCTTCACTTAGATTATTTTTAGAGTCTTAAATATCATGGTAATTTGCTTAATAATAATAATATGCTTGGTATTCAAGATTTGTAAAACTTTCTTTTGAATGCGTTGAATACTAAGAAAAGTTTGATGCTTGATAATTGTTTTGAGATATGAAGATGGTGATATTAGAGTCATGCTAGTTGAGTAGTTGTGAATTTGAGGAATACTTGTGTTGAAGTTTGTAATTCCCGTAGCATGCACATGTGGTGAACCGTTATGTGATGAAGTCGGAGCATGATTTATTTATTGATTGTCTTCCTTATGAGTGGCGGTCGGGGACGAGCGATGGTCTTTTCCTACCAATCTATCCCCCTAGGAGCATGCGCGTAATACTTTGCATTGATAACTTGTAGATTTTTGCAATAAGTAGATGAGTTCTTTATGACTAATGTTGAGTCCATGGATTATACGCACTTTTCTCATCCTTCCACCATTGCTAGCCTCTCTAATACCGCGCACTTTTTGCCGGTATCATACACTCACCATATCCCTTCCACAAAATAGCCACCATACCTACCTATCATGGTATTTCCATAGCCATTCCGAGATATATTACCATGCAACTTTCCACCGTTCTGTTTATTATGACACGCTCCATCATTGTCATATTGCTTTGCATGATCATGTAGTTGACATCGTATTTGTGGCAAAGCAACCGTTCATAATTCTTTCATACATGTCACTCTTGATTCATTGCATATCCCGGTACACCGCCGGAGGCATTCATATAGAGTCATATTTTGTCCTAAGTATCGAGTTGTAATTGTTGAGTTGTAAGAAAAATAAAAGTGTGATGATCATCATTTTTAGAGCATTGTCCCAAGTGAGGAAAGGATGATGGAGACTATGATTCCCCCACAAGTCGGGATGAGACTCCGGACGAAAAATAAAAAAAAGAGGCCATAAAAAGAGAAAAGGCCCAAATAAAAAAACTTGAGAGAAAAAGATAGAAGGGACAATGTTACTATCCTTTTACCACACTTGTGCTTCAAAGTAGCACCATGATCTTCATGATAGAGAGTCTCTCATTTTGTCACTTTCATATACTAGTGGGAATTTTTCATTATAGAACTTTGCTTGTATATTCCAATAATGGGCTTCCTCAAAATGCCCTAGGTCTTCGTGAGCAAGCGAGTTGGATGCACACCCACTTAGTTTCTTTTATTGAGCTTTCATATACTTATAGCTCTAGTGCATCCATTGCATGGCAATCCCTACTCACTCACATTGATATCTATTGATGGGCATCTCCATAGCCCATTGATACGCCTAGTTGATGTGAGAGTATCTTCCCCTCTTTTTATCTTCTCCACAACTACCATTCTATTCCACATATAGTGCTATATCCATGGCTCACGCTCTTGTATTGCGTGAAGATTGAAAAAGTTTTGAGAATGTCAAAAGTATGAAACAATTGCTTGGCTTGTCATCGGGGTTGTGCATGATTTAAATACTTTGTGTGGTGAAGATAGAGCATAGCCAGACATGATTGCTTTGTTAGTATGCTTGAAGTATTGTTATTTTTATGTCAATATGAAATTTTGTCTTGAATCTTTCGGATCTGAATATTCATACCACAATTAAGAAGAATTACATTGAAATTATGCCAAGTAGCACTCCGCATCAAAAATTCTTTTTTATCATTTACCTACTCGAGGACGAGCAGGAATTAAGCTTGGGGATGCCTGATACGTCTCCAACGTATCTATAATTTTTTATTGCTCCATGCTATATTATCTACTGTTTTGGACCATATTGGGCTATATTTTCCACTTTTATATTATTTTTGGGACTAACCTATTAACCGGAGGCCTAGCCCAGAATTGCAGTTTTTTGCCTATTTCAGTGTTTCGAAGAAAGCGGAATATCAAACGGAGTCCAAACGGAATGAAACCTTGAGAACGTGATTTTCTCACGAATATGATCCAAGAGACTTGGACCTGCGTCAAGAAAGCCACGAGGTGGGCACGAGGTGGGGGCACGCCCTACCCCCAGCGCCCCACCCTCGTGGGCCCCACAAGCTCCACCGACATACTCCTTCCTCCTATATATACCTCACGCACCCCCAAGCGATCGACACGGAGCCAAAACCTAATTCCACCGCCGCAACTTTCTATATCCACGAGATCCCATCTTGGGGCCTGTTCTGGAGCTCCGCCGGAAGGGGAATCCACCACGGAGGGCTTCTACATCATCATAGCCCCTCTGATGAAGTGTGAGTAGTTTACTTCAGACCTTTGGATCATAGTTAGTAGCTAGATGGCTTCTTCTCTCTTTTTGGATCTCAATACAATGTTCTCCACCTCTCTCGTGGAGATCTATTCGATGTAATCTTCTTTTCCGGTGTGTTTGGTGAGACCGATGAATTGTGGGTTCATGATCAAGATTATCTATGAACATTATTTGAATCTTCTCTGAATTCTTTTATGTATGATTGGTTATCTTTGCAAGTCTCTTCGAATTATCAGTTTGGTTTGGCCTACTAGATTGGTTTTTCTTGCAATGGGAGAAGTGCTTAGCTTTGGGTTCAATCTTGCGGTGTCCTTTCCGGTGTGATGAGGGGCAGCAAGGCACGTATTGTATTGTTGCCATCGAGGATAACAAGATGGGGTTTTTATCATATTGCATGAATTTATCACTCTACATCATGTCATCTTGCTTAAGGCGTTACTCTGTTTTCTTGAACTTAATACTCTAGATGCATGCTGGATAGTGGTCGATGAGTGGAGTAATAGTACAGGATGCAGGCAGGAGTCGGTCTACTTGTCTCGGACATGATGCCTATATACATGATCATACCTAGATATTCTCATAACTATGCTCAATTCTGTCAATTGCTCAACAGTAATTTGTTCACCCACCGTAGAATACTTATGCTCTTGAGAGAAGCCACTAGTGATTTGTTCACCCACCATAGAATACTTATGCATCTTTATACTAAAAATACCAAAAATATTATCTATCATCTCTATCAGATCTCACTCTCGTAAGTGACCGTGAAGGGATTGACAACCCCTATTCGCGTTGGTTGCGAGGAGTTATTTGCTTTGTGTAGGTACGAGGGACTCACGCGTAGTCTCCTACTGGATTGATACCTTGGTTCTCAAAAACTGAGTGAAATATTTACGCTAATGTGCTGCATTACATTTCCTCTTCAAGGAAATCCAACGCAAGCTCAAGACGTAGCACAATGTTGTGTACCAGACCTGATGTGTGCCTTGCTATAAGTATAGCAGGGAGGTACCAAAGTAATCCAGGAATGGATCACTGGACATCGGTCAAGAACATCCTGAAATTCCTGAAGAGGACTAAGGATATGTTTCTCATTTATGGAGGTGACAAAGAGCTTGTCGTAAATGGTTACGTCGATGCAAGCTTTGACACTGACCCGGATGACTCTAAGTCACAAACCGGATACGTGTTTATATTGAACGGTGGAGCTGTCAGTTGGTGCGGTTCTAAGCAAACTGTCGTGGCGGGATCTACGTGTGAAGCAGAGTACATAGCTGCTTCGAAGCAGCAAATGAAGGAGTCTGGATGAAGGAGTTCATATCCGATCAAGGTGTCATACCTAGTGCATCGGGTCCAATGAAAATCTTTTGTGACAATACTGGAGCAATAGCCTTGGCAAAGGAATCCAGATTTCACAAGAGAACCAAGCACATCAAGAGATGCTTCAATTCCATCTGCCATCAAGTTTCGGAAGGGGACATAGAGATTTGCAAGACACATACGGATCTAAATGTTGCAGACCCGTTGACTAATCCTCTCTAACGAGTAAAACATGATCAACACCAAGACTCCATGGGTGTTAGAATCATTACTATGTAATCTAGATTATTGACTCTAGTGCAAGTGGGAGACTGAAGGAAATATGCCCTGGAGGCAATAATAAAGTTGTTATTTATATTTCCTTATACCATGATAAATGTTTATTATTCATGCTAGAATTGTATTAACCGGAAACTTAGTACATGTGTAAATACATAGACAAACAGAGTGTCCCTAGTATGACTCTGCTTGACTCCCCTTGGGCGTGCCTAGGAGGCCGGCCCTCTCCGCCTCCTCCACTCATTTATATACGGGGGAGGGGGGTACCCCATAGACACACAAGTTGATCATTGATCTCTTAGCCGTGTGCGGTGCCCCCGTCCACCATAATCCACCTCGGTCATATCATTTCAGCGCTTAGGCGAAGCCCTGCGCCGGTAGCTTCATCATCACTGTCATCACGCCGTTGTGCTGACGAAACTCTCCCCTGACACTCTGCTGGATCATGAGTTCGTGGGACGTCATCGAGCTGAACGTGTGCTGAACTCGGAGGTGCCGTGCGTTTGGTACTTGGATCGGTCGGATCGTGAAGACATACGACTACATCAACCACGTTGATAAAACGCTTCCGCTTACGGTCTATGAGGGTACGTGGACAACACTCTCCCGCTCGTTGCTATGCATCACCATGATCTTGCGTGTGCGTAGGAATTCTTTTGAAATTACTACGTTCCCCAACACTTCGGTACCGTGCATTGCCCTTTCTCACCTCGAGAGTTGGCGCAAACTTCGCCGGTGCATCCAAACCCCATGATACGATACGCTCTATCACACATAAGCCTCCTTATATCTTCCTCAAAATTCCCACCATACCTACCTATTATGGCATTTCCATAGCCATTCCGAGATATATTGCCATGCAACTTATCACCGTTCCGTTTATTTTGACACGCTCAATCCTTGTCATATTGCTTTGCATGATCATGTAGTTGACATCGTATTTGTGGCAAAGCCACCTTCATAATTCTTTCATACATGTCGCTCTTGATTCATTGCATATCCCGGTACACCGCCGGGGGCATACACATAGAGTCATATTTTGTTCTAAGTATCGAGTTGCAATTCTTGAGTTGTAAAGTAAATCGAAGTGTGATGATTTTCATTATTAGAGCATTGTCCCATGTGAGGAAAGGATGATGGAGACTATGATTCCCCCACAAGTCGGGATGAGACTCCAGCCAAAAAGAAAAGAGGCCAAAGAAGTCCAAACAAAAAAAATGAGATAAAAAGAGAGAAGGGACAATGTTACTATCCTTTTTCCACACTTTTGCTTCAATGTAGAACCATGATCTTCATGATAGAGAGTCTAATATTTTGTCACTTTCATATACTAGTGGGAAATTTTCATTATAGAACTTGGCTTGTATATTCCAATGATGGGCATCCTCAAATTGCCCTAGGTCTTCGTGAGCAAGCAAGTTGGATGCACACCCACTTAGTTTCTTTTGATGAGCTTTCATATATTAATAGCTCTAGTGCATCCATTGCATGGAAACCCCTACTCCTCGCATTGACATCAATTGATGGGCATCTCCATAGCCCGTTGATTAGCCACATCAATGAGAGACTTTCTCCTTTTTGTCTTCTCACACAACCTCCATCATCATATTCTATTCCACCCATAGTGCTATGTCCATGGCTCGCGCTCATATATTGCGTAAAAGTTGAGAGAGTTTGAAAAGGCTAAGTATGAAACAATTGCTTGGCTGAAACCGGGGTTGTGCATGATAGGAGCATTTTGTGTGACGAAAATGAAGCATGGCCAAACTATATGATTTTGTAGGGATAAGCTTTCTTTGGCTATGTTATTTTGATAAGACATAATTGCTTGGTTAGCATGCTTGGAGTATTATTATTTTATGTCAATATTAAACTTTTGTCAAGAATCTTTTGGATATAAACATTCATGCCACAATAAAGAGAATTACATTGATAAATATGTTAGGTAGCAATCATGAAAGACTATATGATAGTTGACTATGTGGGATTTGCTAAATCAAAGCTCTTACATAGACCCTTCCTGAAAATAAGATGAATTGCAATTGTTTGATGACCGAGAACATAGTTTGTTAGTTTTCAAGAAATTTTATCGTATATGCTTTAACATGTGAATAGCTTGTTACTTGATCATGAGAAGTTTTTTGAGACGAGCTACTGTTATGACATATAATGATGCTAGAAAAGGTGATTGAAATTATCATTGATCAAACTTGTGCACCTGCTAGCATTCACACTTCATAAATTATTTCTTTTATCATTTACCTACTCGAGGACGAGCAGGAATTAAGCTTGGGGATGTTGATACGTCTCCAACGTATCTATAATTTATGAAGTATTCATGCTATTATATATCCATCTTGGATGTTTTATATGCATTTATATGCTATTTTATATGATTTTTGGGCCTAACCTATTAACCTAGAGTCCTGTGCCAGTTTCTATTTTTTCCTTGTTTTTGAGTTTTACAAAAAAGGAATACTAAACGGAGTCCAATTGACGTGCCAATTTTGATGATTTTTTATGGACCAAAAGAAGCCCCTAGAGTAAAAGAGTTGGGCCAAAAGAGTCCCCAGCCGTCCACGAGGGTGGAGTGCGCGCCCTACCCCCCTGGGCGCGTCCCCCTATCTCATGGATGACTCGGAGACCCCCCTGACGTGAAACCGACGCCAAAATTTCCTATAAATACAGAAACTCCCAGAAAGAAACCTAGATCGGGAATTCCGCCACCGCAAGCCTCTGTAACCACCAAAAACCAATCGAGACCCTGTTCCGGCACCCTGCCGGAGGGAGGATCCATCACGGGTGGCCATCTTCATCATCCCGGCGCTCTCCATGACGAGGAGGGAGTAGTTCACCCTCGGTGCTGAGGGTATGTACCAGTAGCTATGTGTTCGATCTCTCTCTCTCTCGTGTTCTTGATATGGCACGATCTTGATGTATCGCGAGCTTTGCTATTATAGTTGGATCTTATAATGTTTCTCGCCCTCTACTCTCTTGTAATGGATTGAGTTTTCCCTTTGAAGTTATCTTATCGGATTGAGTCTTTAAGGATTTGAGAACACTTGATGTATGTCTTTGATACATCTCCAATGTATCTATAAATTTTGATTGCTCCATGCTATATTATCTTCTGTTTTGGACATTATTGGGCTTTATTATTCACTTTTATATTATTTTTGGGACTAACCTATTAACCGGAGGCCCAGCCTGAATTGTTGTTTTTGCCTATTTGAGTTTCGCAGAAAAAGAATATCAAACGGAGTCCAAACGGAATGAAACCTTCGGGAACGTGATTTTCGGAACGAACATGATCCAGGGGATTTGGACCCTACGTCAAGGAAGCTTCCAGGAAGCCACGAGGTAGGGGGCGCGCCTACTCCCCCAGGCGCGCCCTCCACCCTCGTGGGGCCCATGTTGCTCCACCAACGTACTCCTTCCTCCTATATATACCTACGTACCCCCAAACAATCAGACACGGAGCCAAAAACCTAATTCCACCGCCGCAACCTTCGTACTCCATGAGATCCCATCTTGGGGCCTGTTAGAACTCACATGGGAAGGGCATCGATCACGGAGGGCTTCTACATAAACACCATAGCCTCTCCGATGAAGTGTGAGTAGTCTACCTCAGACCTTCGGGTCCATAGTTATTCACTAGATGGCTTCTTCTCTCTTTTTGGATCTCAATACAATGTTCTCCCCCTCTCTCGTGGAGATCTATTCGATGTAATCTTCTTTTGCGGTGTGTTTGTTGAGACCGATGAATTGTGGGTTTATGATAAAGATTATCTATGAACAATATTTGAATCTTCTCTGAATTCTTTTATGTATGATTGTTTATCTTTGCAAGTCTCTTCGAATTATCAGTTTGGTTTGGCCTACTAGATTGGTTTTTCTTGCAATGGCGAAGTGCTTAGCTTTGGGTTCAATCTTGCGGTGTCCTTTCCCGGTGTGATGAGGGGCAGCAAGGCACGTATTGTATTGTTGCCATCGAGGATAACAAGATGGGGTTTTATCATATTGCATGAATTTATCCTCTACATCAGGTCATCTTGCTTAAGGTGTTACTCTGTTTTCTTGAACTTAATACTCTAGATGCATGCTGGATAGCGGTGATGAGTGGTGTAATAGTAGTAGATGCAGGCAGGAGTCGGTCTACTTGTCTCGGACGTGATGCCTATATACATGATCATACCTAGATATTCTCATAACTATGCTCAATTCTGTCAATTGCTCAACAGTAATTTGTTCACCCACCGTAAAATATTTATGCTCTTGAGAGAAGCCACTAGTGAAACCTATGGCCCCGGGTCTATCTTCCATCATATTAATCTTCCAACACTTAGTTATTTCTGTTGCCTTTTATTTTACTTTGCATCTTTATCATAAAAATACCAAAAATATTATCTTATCATATCTATCAAATCTCACTTTCGTAAGTGACCGTGTAGGGATTGACAACCCCTTATCGCGTTGGTTGCGAGGATTTATTTGTTTGTGTAGGTGCGAGGGACTCACACGTAGCCTCCTACTGGATTGATACCTTGGTTCTCAAAAACTGAGGGAAATACTTACGCTACTTTGCTGCATCACCCTTTCCTCTTCAAGGGAAAACCAACGCAGTGCTCAAGAGGTAGCAGTCTTGCATGTGCTTATCTGTGGTGACAATGGGATATTCACGTGATCTACTTGATGTATGTTTTGGTGATAAAATTGCGTGTTCAGTGACCTTGTGAACTTATTCATAGGGGTTGGCACACGTTTTCGTCTTGACTCTCCGGTAGAAACTTTGGGGCACTCTTCGAAGTTCTTTGTGTTGGTTGAATAGATGAATCTGAGATTATGTGATGCATATCGTATAATCATACCCATGGATACTTGAGGTGACATTGGAGTATCTAGGTGACATTAGGGTTTTGGTTGATTTGTGTCTTAAGGTGTTATTCTAGTACGAACTCTATGATAGATCGAACGCAAAGAATAGCTTTGTGTTATTTTACTACGGACTCTTGAATAGATCGATCAGAAAGAATAACTTTGAGGTGGTTTCGTACCCTACAATAATCTCTTTGTTTGTTCTCCTCTATTAGCGTGTGGACCCTACGGGTTCGAGAACTATGTAGACATGACCGAGACACATTTCCGGTCAATAACCAATAGCGGAACCTGGATGCTCATATTGGCTCCTACATATTCTACGAAGATCTTTATCGGTCAAACCGCATAACAACATACGTTGTTCCCTTTGTCATCGTATGTTACTTGCCCAAGATTCGATTGTCGGTATCCTCATACCTAGTTCAATCTCGTTACTGTCAAGTCTCTTTACTCGTTCCGTAATGCATCATCCCGTAACTAACTCATTAGTCACATTGCTTGCAAGGCTTATAGTGCTGTGTATTACTGAGAGGGCCCAGAGATACCTCTCCGATAAAGGGAGCGGCAAACTCTAATCTCGTTCTATGCCAACTCAACAAACACTATCGGAGACACCTGTAGAGCATCTTTATAATCACCGAGTTACATTGTGACGTTTGATAGCACACTAAGTGTTCCTCCGGTATCCGGGAGTTGCATAATCCCATAGTCATAGGAACATGTATAAGTCATGAATAAAGCAATAGCAATAAACTAAACGATCATAGTGCTAAGCTAACGGATGGGTCTTGTCCATCACATCATTCTCTAATGATGTGATCCCGTTCATCAAATGACAACTCATGTCTATGGCTAGGAAACTTAACCATCTTTGATTAACGAGCTAGTCAAGCAGAGTCATACTAGGGACACTCTGTTTGTCTATGTATTTACACATGTACTAAGTTTCCGGTTAATACAATTCTAGCATGAATAATAAACATTTATCATGATATAAGGAAATATAAATAACAACTTTATTATTGCCTCTAGGGCATATTTCCTTCAGTCTCCCACTTGCACTAGAGTCAATAATCTAGATTACATAGTAATGATTCTAACTCCCATGGAGTCTTGGTGCTGATCATGTTTTGCTCGTGAGAGAGGCTTAGTCAACGGGTCTGCAACATTCAGATTAGAATGTATCTTGCAAATCTCTATGTCCCCTCCCGAAACTTGATGATGGATGGAATTGAAGCATCTCTTGATGTGCTTGGTTCTCTTGTGAAATCTGGATTCCTTTGCCAAGGCTATTGCTCCAGTATTGTCACAAAAGATTTTCATTGGACCCGATGCACTAGGTATGACACCTAGATCGGATATGAACTCCTTCATCCAGACTCCTTCATTTGCTGCTTCGAAGCAGCTATGTACTCCGCTTCACACGTAGATCCTGCCACGACGGTTTGCATAGAACCGCACCAACTGACAGCTCCACCGTTCAATATAAACACGTATCCGGTTTGTGACTTAGAGTCATCCGGGTCAGTGTCAAAGCTTGCATCGACGTAACCATTTATGACAAGCTCTTTGTCACCTCCATAAATGAGAAACATATCCTTAGTCCTCTTCAGGCATTTCAGGATGTTCTTGACCGATGTCCAGTGATCCATTCCTGGATTACTTTTGTACCTCCCTGCTATACTTATAGCAAGGCACACATCAGGTCTGGTACACAGCATTGTGCTACCTCTTGAGCTTGCGTTGGATTTCCTTGAAGAGGAAAGGTAATGCAACACAGTAGCGTAAGTATTTCACTCAGTTTTTGAGAACCAAGGTATCAATCTAGTAGGAGACTACGCATGAGTCCCTCGTACCAACACAAAGCAAATAACTCCTCGCAACCAACACGAATAGGGGTGGACAATCCCTTCACGGTCACTTACGAGAGTGAGATCTGATAGAGATGATAGATAATATTTTTGGTATTTTTGGTATAAAGATGCAAATTAAAATAAAAGGTAAAGTAAATAGCAAAGCAATAATAAAGCGTAGGAAGATTAATATGATGAGAATAGACCCGGGGGCCATAGGTTTCACTAGTGGCTTCTCTCAAGAGCATAAATATTCTACGGTGGGTGAACAAATTACTGTTGAGCAATTGACAGAATTGAGCATAGTTATGAGAATATGTAGGTATGATCATGTATATAGGCATCACGTCCGAGACAAGTAGACCGACTCCTGCCTGCATCTACTACTATTACACCACTCATCACCGCTATCCAGCATGCATCTAGAGTATTAAGTTCAAGAAAACAGAGTAACGCCTTAACCAAGATGACATGATGTAGAGGGATAAATTCATGCAATATGATAAAAAAAAACCCATCTTGTTATCCTCGATGGCAACAAAACAATACGTGCCTTGCTGCCCCTCATCCACCGGGAAAGGACACGCAAGATTGAACCCAAAGCTAAGCACTTCTGCCATTGCAAGAAAAACCAATCTAGTAGGCCAAACCAAACTGATAATTCGAAGAGACTTGCAAAGATAACCAATCATACATAAAAGAATTCAGAGAAGATTCAAATTATGTTCATAGATAGTCTTTATCATAAACCCACAATTCATCGGTCTCAACAAACACACCGCAAAAGAAGATTACATCGAATAGATCTCCACGAGAGAGGGGGAGAACATTGTATTGAGATCCAAAAAGAGAGAAGAAGCCATCTAGCTACTAACTATGGACCCGAAGGTCTGAAGTAAACTACTCACACTTCATCGGAGGGGCTATGATGATGTAGAAGCCCTCCGTGGTGGATTCCCCTTCCGGCGGAGCTCCAGAACAGGCCCCAAGATGGGATCTCGTGTATACAGAAAGTTGCGGCGGTGGAATTAGGTTTTTTGCTCCGTATCTGATCGTTTGGGGGTACGTAGGTATATATAGGAGGAAGGAGTACATCGGTGGAGCTTTGTGGGGCCCTCGAGGGTGGGGGCGCGCCTAGGGGGGTAGGGCGCGCCCCCCTACCTTGTGCCCACCTCGTGGCTTTCTTGACGTAGGGTCCAAGTCTCCTGGATCATATTCGGTGAGAAAATCACGTTCCCGAAGGTTTCATTCCGTTTGGACTCCGTTTAATATTCCGTTTCTTCGAAACACTAAAAGAGGCAAAAAACAACAATTCTGGGATGGGCCTCCGGTTAATAGGTTAGTCCCAAAAATAATATAAAAGTGGAAAATAAAGCCCAATATGGTCCAAAACAGTAGATAATATAGCATGGAGCAATCAAAAATTATAGATACGTTGGAGACGTATCAGGCATCCCCAAGCTTAATTCCTGCTCGTCCTCGAGTAGGTAAATGATAAAAAATAATTTTTGATGTGGAGTGCTACTTGGCATAATTTCAATGTAATTCTTCTTAATTGTGGTATGAATATTCAGATCCGAAAGATTCAAGACAAAAGTTCATATTGACATAAAAATAATAATACTTCAAGAATAGTAACAAAGCAATCATGTCTTCTCAAAATAACATGGCCAAAGAAAGTTATCCCTACAAAATCATATAGTCTGGCTATGCTCTATCTTCACCACACAAAGTATTTAAATCATGCACAACCCCGATGACAAGCCAAGCAATTGTTTCATACTTTTGACATTCTCAAAACTTTTTCAATCTTCATGCAATACATGAGCGTGAGCCATGGATATAACACTATATGTGGAATAGAATGGTGGTTGTGGAGAAGATAAAAAGAGGGGAAGATACTCTCACATCAACTAGGCGTATCAATGGACTATGGAGATGCCCATCAATAGATATCAATGTGAGTGAGTAGGGATTGCCATGCAATGGATGCACTAGAGCTATAAGTATATGAAAGCTCAATAAAATAAACTAAGTGGGTGTGCATCCAACTCGCTTGCTCACGAAGACCAAGGGCATTTTGAGGAAGCCCATCATTGGAATATACAAGCCAAGTTCTATAATGAAAATTTCCCACTAGTATATGAAAGTGACAAAATATTAGACTCTCTATCATGAAGATCATGGTTCTACATTGAAGCAAAAGTGTGGAAAAAGGATAGTAACATTGTCCCTTCTCTCTTTTTCTCTCATTTTTTTGTTTGGACTTCTTTGGCCTCTTTTCTTTTTGGCCGGAGTCTCATCCCCACTTGTGGGGGAATCATGGTCTCCACCATCCTTTCCTCACATGGTACAGTGCTCTAATAATGAAAATCATCACACTTCGATTTACTTTACAACTCAAGAATTACAACTCGATACTTAGAACAAAATATGACTCTGTGTATGCCTCCGGCGGTGTACCGGGATATGCAATGAATCAAGAGCAACATGTATGAAAGAATTATGAAGGTGGCTTTGCCACAAATACGATGTCAACTACATGATCATGCAAAGCAATATGACAATGATAGAGCGTGTCATAATAAACGGAACGGTGATAAGTTGCATGGCAATATATCTCGGAATGGCTATGGAAATGCCATAATAGGTAGGTATGGTGGCTATTTTGAGGAAGATATAAGGAGGCTTATGTGTGATAGAGCGTATCGTATCACGGGGTTTGGATGCACCGGCGAAGTTTGCACCAACTCTCGAGGTGAGAAAGGGCAATGCACGGTACCGAAGTGTTGGGGAACGTAGTAATTTCAAAAGAATTCCTACGCACACGCAAGATCATGGTGATGCATAGCAACGAGTGGGAGAGTGTTGTCCACGTACCCTCGTAGACCGTAAGCGGAAGCGTTTTATCAACGTGGTTGATGTAGTCGTATGTCTTCATGATCCGACCGATCCAAGTACCGAACGCAGGGCACCTCCGAGTTCAGCACACGTTCTGCTCGATAACGTCCCACGAACTCATGATCCAGCAGAGTGTCGAGGGAGAGTGTCATTAGCACGACGGCGTGATGACGGTGATGATGAAGCTACCGGCGCAGGGCTTCGCCTAAGCGCTGAAATGATATGACCGAGGTGGATTATGGTGGACGGGGGCACCGCACACGGCTAAGAGATCAATGATCAACTTGTGTGTCTATGGGGTGCCCCCCTCCCCCGTATATAAATGAGTGGAGGAGGGGGAGAGGGCCGGCCTCCTAGGCGCGCCCAAGTGGGGAGTCCTACTCCCGGCGGGAGTAGGATTCCCCCTTCCCTAGTTGGAGTAGGAGAGGGAAGGAAGGGGGAGAAGGAGAGAAGGAAAGGGGGGGCGGCTCCCCTCCCAATTCGGATTGGGCTTGGGGGCGCCCCACCTTGGCCACCTCCTCCTCCTTTCTAATAAGGCTCAATAAGGCCCACTGACTCCCCTAGGGGTTCCGGTAACCTCCCGGTACACCGGTGAATGCCCGAACTCACCCGGAACCATTCCAATGTCCACACATAGCCATCCAATATATCGATCTTTATGTCTCGACCATTTCGAGACTCCTCGTCATGTCCATGATCACATCCGGGACTCCGAACTACCTTCGGTACATCAAAACACATAAACTCATAATACCGATCGTCACCGAACGTTAAGCGTGCGGACCCTGCGGGTTCGAGAACTATGTAGACATGGCCGAGACACGTCTCCAGTTAATAACCAATAGCAGATACTGGATGCTCATATTGGCCCCACATATTCTACGAAGATCTTTATCGGTCAAACCGCATAACAACATATATTGTTCCCTTTGTCATCGGTATGTTACTTGTCCAAGGTTCGATTGTCGGTTTCTCAATACCTAGTTCAATCTCGTTACCGGCAAGTCTCTTTACTCGTTCTGTAATGCATCATCCTGCAACTAACTCATTTGTCACATTGCTTGGAAGGCTTCTAGTGATGTGCATTACCGAGAGGGCCTAGAGATACCTCTCCGACAATCGGAGTGACAAATCCTAATCTCGATCTACGCCAACTCAACAAACACCATCGTAGACACCTGTAGAGCACCTTTATAATCACCCAGTTACGTTGTGACGTTTGGTAGCACACAAAGTGTTCCTCCGGCATTCGGGAGTTACATAATCTCATAGACATAGGAACATGCATAAGTGATTAAGAAAGCAATAGCAACATACTAAAAGATCAAGTGCTAAGCTAACGGAATGGGTCAAGTCAATCACAACATTCTCTAATGATGTGATCCCGTTCATCAAATGACAATCATGTATATGGCTAGGAAACTTAGCCATCTTTGATTAACGAGCTAGTCAAGTAGAGGCATACTAGTGACACTCTGTTTGTCTATGCATTCACACATGTACTAAGTTTCCGGTTAATACAATTCTAGCATGAATAATAAACATTTATCATGATATAAGGAAATATAAATAACAACTTTGTTATTGCCTCTAGGGCATATTTCCTTCAGTCTCCCACTTGCACTAGAGTCAATAATCTAGATTACACAGAAATGATTCTAACAACCATGGAGTCTTGGTGCTCATCATGTTTTGCTCGTGAGAGAGGCTTAGTCAACGGGTCTGCAACATTCAGATCCGTATGTATCTTGCAAATCTCTATGTCTCCCTCCTTGACTTGATCGCGGATGGAATTGAAGCGTCTCTTGATGTTCTTGGTTTTCTTGTGAAATCTGGATTCCTTTGACAAGGCAATTGCACCAGTATTGTCACAAAATATTTTCATTGGACCCGATACACTAGGTATGACACCTAGATCGGATATGAACTCCTTCATCAAGACTCCTTCATTTGCTGCTTCGAAGTAGCTATGTACACCGCTTCACACGTAGATCCCGCCATGATGATTTGCTTAGAACTGCACCAACTTATAGCTCCACCGTTCAAACAAAATACGTATCCGGTTTGTGACTTAGAGTCATCCGGGTCAGTGTCATAGCTTGCATCGACGTAACCATTTACGATGAGCCCTTTGTCACCTCCATAAATGAGAAAAATATCCTTAGTCCTTTTCAGGTATTTCAGGATGTTCTTGACCGCTGTCCAGTGATCCACTCCTGGATTACTTTGGTACCTCCCTGCTAAAATAATAGCAAGGCACACATCAGGTCTGGTACACATCATTGCATACATGATAGAGCCTATGGCTGAAGCATAGGGAACATCTTTCATTTTCTCTCTATCTTCTGCAGTGGTTGGGCATTGAGTCTGACTCAACTTCACACCTTGTAACACAGGCAAGATCCCTTTCTTTGCTTGATCCATTTTGAACTTCTTCAAAACATTATCAAGGTATGTGCTTTGTGAAAGTCCAATTAAGCGTCTTGATCTATCTCTATAGATCTTGATGCCCAATATATAAGCAGCTTCACCGAGGTCTTTCATTGAAAAACTCTTGTTCAAGTATCCTTTTATGCTATCCAGAAATTCTATATCATTTCCAATCAACAATATGTCATCCACATATAATATTAGAAATGCTACAAAGCTTCCACTCACTTTCTTGTAAATACAGGCTTATCCAAAAGTCTGTATAAAACCATATGCTTTGATCACACTATCAAAACGTTTATTCCAACTCCGAGAGGCTTGCACCAGTCCATAAATGGACCGCTGGAGCTTGCACACTTTGTTAGCACTCTTTGGATCGATAAAACCTTCAGGTTGCATCATATACAACTCTTCTTCCAGAAATCCTTTCAGGAATGCAGTCTTTACATCCATTTGCCAAATTTCATAATCATAAACTGCAGCAATTGCTAACATGATTTAGACAGACTTAAGCATCGCTACGGGTGAGAAGGTCTCATCGTAGTCAACTCCTTGAACTTGTCGAAAACCTTTCGCGACAAGTCGAGCTTTGTAGACAGTAACATTACCGTCAACGTCAGTCTTCTTCTTGAAGATCCATTTATACTCTATGGCTTGCCGATCATCGGGCAAGTCAACCAAAGTCCAAACTTTATTCGCATACATGGATCCCATCTCAGATTTCATGGCCTCGAGCCATTTCACGGAATTTGGGCTCATCATTGCTTCCTCATAGTTCATAGGTTCGTCATGGTCTAGTAACATGACCTCCAGAATAGGATTACCGTACCACTCTGGTGTGGATCTTACTCTGGTTGACCTACGAGGTTTGGTAGTAACTTGATTTGAAGTTTCATGATCATTATCATTAGCTTCTTCACTAATTGGTGTAGGGATCACAGGAACTGATTTCTGTGATGAACTACTTTCCAATAAGGGAGCAGGTACAATTACCTCATCAAGTTCTACTTTCCTCCCACTCACTTCTTTCGAGAGAAACTCCTTCTGTAGTAAGGATCCATTCTTAGCAACAAATGTCTTGCCTTCGGATCTGGGATAGAAGGTATACCCAACAGTCTCCGTTGGGTATCCTATGAAGACACATTTCTCCGATTTGGGTTCGAGCTTATCAGGTTGAAGCTTTTTCACATAAGCATCGCAGCCCCAAACTTTAAGAAACGACAACTTTGCTTTCTTGCCAAACCACAGTTCATAAGGCGTCGTCTCAACGGATTTAGATGGTGCCCTATTTAACGTGAATGCAACCGTCTCTAAAGCATAACCCCAAAATGATAGTGGTAAATCAGTAAGAGACATCACAGATCGCACCATATCTAATAAAGTGCGGTTACGTCATTCAGACACACCATTACGCTGTGGTGTTCCGGGTGGCGTGAGTTGCAAAACTATTCCGCATTGTTTCAAATGAAGACCAAACTCGTAACTCAAATATTCACCTCCACGATCAGATCATAGAAACTTTATTTTCTTGTTACGATGATTTTCCACTTCACTCTGAAATTCTTTGAACTTTTCAAATGTTTCAGACTTATGTTTCTTTAAGTAGATATACCCATATCTGCTCAAATCAGCTGTGAAGGTGATAAAATAATGATACCCACCGCGAGCTTCAGTATTCATCGGACCACATACATCAGTATGTATGATTTCCAATAAATCTGTTGCTCGCGCCATTGTTCTAGAGAACAGAGTTTTAGTCATCTTGCCCATGAGGCATGGTTCGCAAGTACCAAGTGATTCATAATCAAGTGATTCCAAAAGTCCATCAGAATGGAGTTTCTTCATGCGATTTACACCAATATAACCCAAACGGCAGTACCACAAATAAGTTGCACTATCATTATCAACTCTGCATCTTTTGGCTTCAATATTATGAATATGTGTATCACTACTATCGAGATTCAACAAAAATAGACCACTCTTCAAGGGTGCATGACCATAAAAGATATTACTCATATAAATAGAACAACCATTATTCTCAGATTTAAATGGATAACCTTCTCGCATCAAACAAGATCCAGATATAATGTTCATGCTCAACGCTGGCACCAAATGACAATTATTCAGGTCTAAAACTAATCCCGAAGGTAGATGTAGAGGTAGCGTGCCGACGGCGATCACATCAACTTTGGAACCATATCCCACCCGCATTGTCACCTTGTCCTTAGCCATTCTTCGCTTAATCCGTAGTCCCTAGTTGCAAATATTAGCAACAGAACCAATATCAAATACCCAGGTGCTACTGTGAGCATTAATAAGGTACACATCAATAACATGTATATCACATATACCTTTGTTCACCTTGCCATCCTTCTTATCCGCCAAATACTTGGGGCAGTTCCGCTTCCAGTGACCAGTTCCTTTGTAGAAGAAGCACTCAGTCTCAGGCTTAGGTCCAGACTTGGGCTTCTTCACTTGAGCAGCAACTTGCTTGCCGTTCTTCTTGAAGTTCCCCTTCTTCCCTTTACCCTTTTTCTTGAAACTGGTGGTCTTGTTGACCATCAACACTTGATGCTCCTTCTTGATTTCTACCTCCGTAGCCTTTAGCATCGGGAAGAGCTCGGGAGTTGTCTTATCCATCCCTTGCATATTATAGTTCATCACGAAGCTCTTCTAGCTTGGTGGCAGTGATTGAAGAATTCTGTCAATGACACTATCATCAGGAAGATTAACTCCCAGTTGAATCAAGTGATTGTTATACCCAGAAATTTTGATTATATGTTCACTGACAGAACTATTCTCCTCCATCTTGCAGCTATAGAACTTTATTGGAGACTTCATATCTCTCAATCCGTGCATTTTCTTGAAATATTAACTTCAACTCCTGGAACATCTCATATGCTCCATGACGTTCAAAACATCGTTGAAGTCCCGGTTCCAAGCCGTAAAGCATGGCACACTGAACTACCGAGTAGTCATCAGCTTTGCTCTGCCAGACGTTCTTAACGTCATCGGTAGCATCTGCAGCAGGCCTGGCACCCTGTGGTGCTTCCAGGACGTAATTCTTCTATGCAGCAATGAAGATAATCCTCAAGTTACGGACCCAGTCCGTGTAATTGCTACCATCATCTTTCAACTTAGCCTTCTCAAGGAACGCATTAAAATTCAAAGGAACGGTAGCACGGGCCATTGATCTACACAACATAGACATGCAAAATACTATCATGTACTAAGTTCATGATAAATTAAAGTTCAATTAATCATATTACTTAACAACTCCCACTTAGATAGACATCCCTCTAATCATCTAAGTGATCACGTGATCCAAATCAACTAAACCATGTCCGATCATCACGTGAGATGGAGTAGTTTTCAATGGTGAACATCACTATGTTGATCATATCTACTATATGATTCACGCTCGACCTTTCGGTCTCAGTGTTCCGAGGCCATATCTGCATATGCTAGGCTCGTCAAGTTTAACCCCGAGTATTCTGCGTGTGCAAAACTGGCTTGCACCCGTTGTATGTGAACGTAGAGCTTATCACACCCGATCATCACGTGGTGTCTCGGCACGACGAACTTTTGCAACGGTGCATAGTCAGGGAGAACACTTGTACCTTGAAATTTAGTGAGAGATCATCTTATAATGCTACCGTCAATCAAAGCAAAATAAGATGCATAAAAGATAAACATCACATGCAATCAATATAAGTGATATGATATGGCCATCATCATCTTGTGCCTTTGATCTCCATCTCCAAAGCACTATCATGATCACCATCGTCACCGGGGCGACACCTTGATCTCCATCATAGCATCATTGTCGTCTCGCCAACTATTGTTTCTAGGACTATTGCTACCGCTTAGTGATAAAGTAAAAACAATTACAGGGCGATTGCATTGCATACAATAAAGCGACAACCATATGGCTCCTGCCAGTTGCCGATAACTCCGTTACAAAACATGATCATCTCATACAATGAAATTTAGCATCATGTCTTGACCATATCACATCACAACATGCCCTGCAAAAACAAGTTAGACGTCCTCTACTTTGTTGTTCTAAGTTTTACGTGGCTGCTACGGGCTGAGCAAGAACCGTTCTTACCTACACATCAAAACCACAATGATATTTCGTCAAGTATGTGTTGTTTTAACCTTCAACAAGGAACAGGCGTAGCCATACTCGATTCAACTAAAGTTTGTGAAACTGACACCCGCCAGCCACCTGTGTGCGAAGCACGTCGGTAGAACCAGTCTCGCGTAAGCGTCCGCGTAATGTCGGTCTGGGCCGCTTCATCCAACAATACTGCCAAATCAAAGTATGACATGCTGGTAAGCAGTATGACTAGTATCGCCCACAACTCACTTGTGTTCTACTCGTGCATATAACATCTACACATAAACCTGGCTCAGATGCCACTGTTGGGGAACGTAGTAATTTAAAAAAATTCCTGAGCACACGCAAGATCATGGTGATGCATAGCAACGAGCGGGAGAGTGTTGTCCACGTACCCTTATAGACCGTAAGCGGAAGCGTTTTATCCACGCGGTTGATGTAGTCGTATGTCTTCACGATCCGACCGATCCAAGTACCGAACGCACGGCACCTCCGAGTTCAGCACACGTTCAGCTCGATGACGTCCCACGAACTCACGATCCAGCAGAGTGTCGAGGGAGAGTTTCGTCAGCATGACGGCGTGATGACGGTGATGATGAAGCTACCGACGCATGGCTTCGCCTAAGCGCTGCAACGATATGACCGAGGTGGATTATGGTGGACGGGGGCACCGCACACGGCTAAGAGATCAATGATCAACTTGTGTGTCTATGGGGTGCCCCCTCCCCCATATATAAAGGAGTGGAGGAGGGGGAGAGGGCCGACATCCTAGGCGCGCCCAAGTGGGGAGTCATACTCCCGGTGGGAGTAGGATTCCCCCTTCCCTAGTTGGAGTAGGAGAGGGAAAGAAGGGGGAGAAGGAGAGAAGGAAAGGGGGCCGGCCCCCCTCCCAATTCGGATTGGGCTTTGGGGGGGGGGGGCGCTCCCACCTTGGCCGCCTCCTCCTCCTTTCCACTAAGGCCCAATAAGGCCCATTGACTCCCCGGGGGTGTTCCGGTAACCTCCCGATACTCCAGTAAATGCCCGAACACACCCGGAACCATTCCGATGTCCAAACATAGCCATCCAATATGTCGATCTTTATGTCTTGATCATTTCGAGACTCCTCGTCATGTCCGTGATCACATCTGGGACTCCGAACTACCTTCGGTACATCAAAACACATAAACTCATAATACCGATTGTGACCAAACGTTAAGAGTGCGGACCCTATGGGTTCGAGAACTATGTAGACATGACCGAGACACGTCTTCTGACAATAACCAATAGCGGAACCTGGATGCTCATATTGGCTCCTACATATTCTACGAAGATCTTTATCGGTCAAACCGCATAACAACATACGCTGTTCCCTTTGTCATCGGTATGTTACTATCCCGAGATTCGACCGTCGGTATCTCAATACCTAGTTCAATCTCATTACCGGCAAGTCTCTTTACTCGTTCCGTAATACATCATCCCGCAACTAACTCATTAATCACATTGCTTGCAAGGCTTATAGTGATGTGCATTACTGAGAGGGCCTAGAGATACCTCTCTGACAACCGGAGTGACAAATCCTAATCTCGATCTACGCCAACTCAACAAACACCATCGGAGACACCTGTAGAGCACCTTTATAATCACCCAGTTATGTTGTGATGTTTGGTAGCACACAAAGTGTTCCTCCGGCATTCGGAAGTTGCATAATCTCATAGTCATAGGAACATGTATAAGTCATGAAGAAAGTAATAGCAAGATACTAAACGATCATGTGTTAAGCTAACGAAATGGGTCAAGTCAATCACATCATTCTCTAATGATGTGATCCCATTCATCAAATGACAACTCATGTCTATGGCTAGGAAACTTAGCCATCTTTGATTAACGAGCTAGTCAAGTAGAGGCATACTAGTGACACTCTGTTTGTCTATGTATTCACACATGTACTAAGTTTCCGGTTAATACAATTCTAGCATGAATAATAAACATTTATCATGATATAAGGAAATATAAATAACAACTTTATTATTGCCTCTAGGGCATATTTCCTTCACGAAGAGGCTAGCAACGATGGAAAGGTGAGAGCGCATATAATCCATGGACTCAACTTTAGTCATAAAAAACTGGCATACTTATTGCGAAATCTACAAGTCATCAAAACCAAGCACTACGCGCATGTTCCTAGGGGAAGGGTTGGTAGGAGTTAACCATCGCGCGATCCCGACCTCCACACATAAGGAACGCAATCAAAGAACACCTCATGCTTCAAATTTGTCACACAATGTTTACCATACATGCATGCTACGAGACTTGTAAAACTCAACACAAGTATTTCTCAATTCCACAATTACTCAACTAGCATGACTTTAATATTACCACCTTTATATCTTAAAACAACTATCAAGTATCAAACTTATTCAATGCACTCTATAGGAAAGTTTTTATTATACCCATCTTGGATACCTATCATATTAGGACTAATTTTATAGCCAAAGCAAATTACCATGTTGTTCTAAAAGACTCTCAAAATAATATAAGTGCAGCATGAGAGATCAATAATTTCTATAAAATAAAACCACCACCGTACCGAAAAGATATAAGCGAAGCACTAGAGTATTGTAATAAATTCCGATGCATGTGTGTCTCTCCCAAAAGGTGTGTACAACAAGGATGATTGTGGTAAACTAAAAATCAAAGACTCAAATCATACAAGACGCTCCAAGCAAAACACATATCATGTGGTGAATAAAAATATAGCCTCGAGTAAAGTTACCGATAGAGGAAGACAAAAGAGGGGATACCTTCCGGGGCATCCCCAAGCTTAGGCTTTTGGTTTCCTTGAATTTTACCTTGGGGTCCCTTGGGCATCCCCAAGCTTAGGCTCTTGCCAGTCCTTATTCCATAGTCCATCGAATCTTTACCCAAAACTTGAAAACTTCACAACACAAAACTCAACAGAAAACTCGTTTGAGGACGTTGCAGCACCTCCGTGAGGTAGGGATTGATGACCTTCTCGAAGAACTTGTCTTTGGGGGCACTTGGAGATAACATGGCGATCTAGATCTGTCAGAAAAACAGCTCGAAACGAAAACATAGGATGTTTGCGTGGTACGGTGGTCAAAACCTTCGGGAGATTATATAATGATTTTTTACAGACCAAAAGAAGTATCGTGCAAGGAAACAGAGTCCGGAGAGCACACGAGGTGCCCACGAGGCAGGGGGGCGCGCCCTCCACCCTCGTGGACGCCTCGTGTCCTTCCCGGATTACTTCTTATTTTCCTATTTTCTTAAATATTCCAAAACGAAGATAAATTGCTATTAGAGATGTTTTGGAGTCGGTTTACTTACCGTACCACATACCTATTCCTTTTCGGAGTCTGAAACGTTCTGGAAAGTGTCTCTTATGTATTCCTCTGGGGTTACGGTTTCAATAACATTGGTTTCAACATTTATAGGATTACCTGAGATATAATGCTTGATTCTTTGGCCGTTCACCACCTTTGGATTTGTGCCTTCGTAGTTGTTGATTTTTATGGCACCGGAATGATAGACCTCCTCGATAACGTCAGGACCTTCCCATTTAGAAAGAAGTTTTCCTGTAAAAAATCTTAACGAGAGTTGAATAGCAACACATAATCTCTTACATTAAACTCCCACTTTTGTATCCTTTTGTCATGCCATCTTTTAACCTTTTCTTTAAATAGTTTGGCATTCTCATAGGCTTGGGTTCTCTATTCATCAAGTGAGCTTATGTCAAATAGCCTCTTTTCACCAGCAAGTTTGAAATCATAATTGAGCTCTTTAATGGCCCAATATGCCTTATGTTCTAGTTCGAGAGGTAAGTGACATGCTTTTCCATAAACCATTTTATACAGAGACATGCCCATAGGATTTTTATATGCAGTTCTGTAGGCCCATAATGCATCATCAAGTTTCTTGGACCAATTCTTTCTAGACTTATTAACAGCCTTTTGCAAAATTAATTTGAGCTCTCTATTACTAAGTTCTACTTGACCACTAGACTGTGGGTGATACGGAGATGCAATTCTATGATTAACGTCATACTTAGCAAGCATTTTACGGAAAGCACCATGAATAAAATGTGAACCACCATCAGTCATTAAATATCTAGGGACTCCAAACCTTGGAAAAATAACTTCTTTAAGCATCTTAATAGAGGTGTTATGATCAGCATTACTAGTTGGAATAGCTTCTACCACTTAGTAACGTAATCAACAACAACTAAAATATGTGTATACCCATTAGAGGAAGGAAATGGTCCCATATAATCAAAGTCCCAAACATCAAATGGTTCAATAAACAAGTGAATAATTCATAGGCATTTCTTGACGTCTGTTAATATTACCAATTCTTTGACATTCATTGCAAGAAAAGACAAACTTACATGCTTCTTTGAAGAGAGTAGGCCAATAAAAACCGGATTGCAATACCTACTTTATCATGAAAACAACCCGAACCGACTTTAAGCATCGCTACGATGAAAAAAACCTCATCATAGTCAACTCTTGAACTTGTTATTTCAACAAGTCGAGATTTATGGATAAAACATTTTTACCCGTATCAGTTTTAAGTTCCATAATTATTCGTTAGACTCTAAGTCTTCTAAAAGGTGTATCAAGGTTTTAATCTTGAATCACTTATATGGAAACTAACTCGGGTTGTATTGGCATTTAGCCAATTCCGGAGTCAGGGCCCATCAACGCTTCCTTGTGTATCATAGGTATAATGTTGTCTAACAACAATATCTCAGTTGCGCACCTGAGAGGTTTGCACGAGCCTTGCCTACGTGGTTCAGTTGCAAGTTCAACCGAAGTTCATACATTTTATTGTAGAGACTTCCGTATCAGTCACAGTAGGAAACTCTGGAATTACTTCCAAGGTCTCTTTCCTTTGATCTGATGACGAAGATACTGTTTATCTCGTCGAGTTGCACTATTCTCCCACTCACCTTTTTGAAAGAACCATTCTCTTTAAAAGCATACCATTTAGCGGCAAAACTATTTGCCTCGGTATAGTGAGGGAGGAATACCCAACATTTTGGTATAACCTACAAAGTAGCACTTGTCTGATTTGGAATAGGTTTGTAACCTTTTACACAAGCCCCATATTCCAAATGTTAAGAAAAGATATAACATGGTTGGGCATACCATACCATGGCTTCATTTCAACAGACCCGATGTAGCTCTTTTCAGTGTAAAAGCCGCAGTCTCTAAAGCATCACTTTAAAATGGATAATGGCAAATTTATTTATGTCATCTTTGACCTTACCATGTCATAAATGGTTAGATTACATCTCCATGGACTTTCCACTTGCAGTGGTGTTCCGGGAGGTGCAACTTATGGAACCCCTTTCACAACTCATCAGACATTCGCTAAACATGTAACTCAAATATTCCTTTGTGCAATCAAATTGCAGAAACATAATTTTCTTGTTACAATAACTTTTACTTCATTTTTGAAAACCTTTCAAATGATTTCAAAAGATCCAGACTTACGTCTCATCAAGTAAATATCCATATATCTACGTGAGTCATTTCTGAAGATAAGTAAATCCACCACTTGCAACAACATTTATTGAACTATACACATCAAAATGTATGATCACCAATAAGTTTGTTGCTCATTCCTTATGGCATGTGAACAGTATTTCAGTCACTTCACTTTTCAGAGGAAAGTTGCAAGTGTCAGATGATTCAAAATCAAACGACTTCAAAATCCATCATAATGGAATTTTTCCATGCGGGTTTCTCCAATGCGACCAAATGCAGTGCCACACATGTGTGGTATTCTCATAGTCTTGCAACATTTAGCGTCAACGTTATGGATGTATCATTTTACCATCAATATTCATAACATACATCCCGTCTTGGATGGAAGCATGGCCCTTCATGTTATTCATAATACTGAACAACAATTGTTCTTTTATGAACAATCGTTTTGCAATAAACATTGTGCAATGGGCTAGAGTGTAAGAAACTCTAAAATGAATTATGAAAGTAAACACAGAGGTAATATATTAATATCATTATTCATAACATACATCTCATTCACAATGAAAGTATGGCCCTTAAGTTTATTCATAATACTGAACAAAAATTTTCTTATCAACAACCTTCTTGCAAGATACCTTGTGCAAAGGGCTAGAGTGTATCAAACACTAAAATGAATTATGAAAGCAAATACATAGGTAATACACTGATGGAAGGTATAGTAACTTTTACTATGTTCCCAACACGTATTAAAACCTCATTCCTGGCTAGCCTTTTAGGCCATAGTAGCTCTTACATTGATTCGCAACAGAATGCAATCGAGCGGTTATCTTTGTGATTAACTCACAATACCCTAGAAGTAGTGATTAACATGTTTAACCATAATTCCCAAGAACTATATCTTTGACCAGCCTACTATACATCAAAAACTTGTATGACATTCATACATGAGCTGGATATTCCAGTCATCTTTCTTTCTGCTTTTATACTTCTAACAGTTTAACTTTTAGTATTTCTCCTACTCGCAAAAGAAGCACCCAACTTAAGAGTGGCGTTAGCCCTGGACTTCCTAGGCGTGTAAGTCATATTGACACCCTTTGGACACTTCCTTTCTCTTTAAGTTGTTGTTTTATTCACCTTTCATCATATGACAGGCATTCTTCTGGATCCCTCTCTTATCAGTCAAATGCCCAGTAAACACTTTACTAATCCTTTGCAAACAAAACTTGCTTTGTTTGTATCTGAAAACAATTTTTAGTTCCATGAATATCACATAACTATCCCCAACTTTTGAAGTTTGGGTTTCATGGAAGCAAACATATTGCACTTGACCGTAACGGAATTCTAGCTTTTGGATCGAAGGACGAGAGTCTCATCATCCATAGCATTTAGCGGGAGTATACGGAAAGCATGCGATAGGACAAAGTCCTTCTCGGCACTTTTGAGGACAATCATCACATTACGTTACCAACCGTAAAGTTTTAACCAGATATTTAACAGCTACTCAATTTAATCAGGGAAGGTGGAAACGCGAGCCATTATTCTACAACTATTTTGCAAGAAACACTTAGACATTGTTCATAATTAATTGCACTGAGAATTAAACATGTTAATTCAATAGTGCGCTCCAACTCAAATCAATATCTCTCAAAATTGATTATGAGTGACACAAGACCCGCATATCCATTCAACGCCATTGAACGAGATGAACACTGATGGCGCGAAATTCAATCGGTAGGCAAACTTGCCGATCACATCTCCATGTGACTCTTGTTCATCTTTCGATGGGCGTGTTCCGAGCTCAGGGAGATCCTTACAGAACGTCAAGAAAACCAAGTGATCTTGCTGCGAGGTCTCAACTCACCCGCCTCACACTTCCCTAATCGTTCGTACCCAGGGAGATCCTGCGATATCCCGAAAAGTTAGGTGCCGTGACGGTGCTACACTTGCGAGAACACTAACTACTTGATATTTTTGTGAGAGATTGATACGTCTCCGACGTATCTATAATTTTTTATTGCTCCATGCTACTTTATCTACTGTTTTGGACTATATTGGGCTTTATTTTCCACTTTTATATTACTTTTGGGACTAACCTATTAACTGAAGGCCCAGCCCAGAATTGTTGTTTCTTTGCCTATTTCAGTGTTTCGAAGAAACGGAATATCAAACGGAGTCCAAACGGAGTCCAAACAGAATGAAACCTTTGGGAACGTGATTTTCCAACCGAACGTGATCCAGGAGACTTGGACCCTACTCCAAGAAGTGCGAGGCGGTCACGAGGTGGAGGTGCCCCCCGGCGCGCCCCCTACCTCGTGGGCCCCCTGACGCTCCACCGACGTACTCCTTCCTCCTATATATACCTACGTATCCCCAAATGATCAGAACAGGAGCCAAAAACCTAATTCCACCGCCGCAACTTCCTGTATCCACGAGATCCCATCTTGGGGCCTGTTCCGGAGCTCCACCGGAGGGGGCATCCACCATGGAGGGCTTCTACATCAATACCATAGCCCCTCCGATGAAGTGTGAGTAGTTTACTTCAGACCTTCAGGTCCGTAGCTAGTAGCTAGATGGCTTCTTCTCTCTTTTTGGATCTCAATACAATGTTCTCCCCCTCTCTCGTGGAGATCTATTCGATGTAATCTTCTTTTTGCGGTGTGTTTGTTGAGAACGATGAATTGTGGATTTATGATCCAGCTTATCTATGAATAATATTTGAATCTTCTCTGAATTCTTTTATGTATGATTGAATTATCTTTGCAAGTCTCTTCGAATTATCCGTTTGGTTTGGCCAACTAGATTGGTAGTTCTTGCAATGGGAGAAGTTTTTAGCTTTGGGTTCAATCTTGCGGTGTCCTTACCCAGAGACAGAAAGGGTTGCAAGGCACGTATTGTATTGTTGCCATCGAGGATAACAAGATGGGGTTTTTATCATATTGCATGAATTTATCCCTCTACATCACGTCATCTTGCTTAAGGCGTTACTCTGTTTTTAACTTAATACTCTAGATGCATGCTGGATAGCGGTCGATGAGTGGAGTAATAGTAGTAGATGCAGAATTGTTTCGATCTACTTGTGATGCCTATATACATGATCATACCTAGATAACCTCATAACTATGCTCAATTCTGTCAATTGCTCAACAGTAATTTGTTCACCCACCGTAGAATATCTATGCTCTTGAGAGAAGCCACTAGTGAAACCTATGGCCCCCGCGTCTATTATCATCATATCAATCTCTATCACTTTATTTACTTGCTTTGTTTTTACTTTGCTTTTACTTTTCACTTTGCATCTTTATACCAAAAATACCAAAAATATTATGTCTATAAGATCTCACTCTCGTAAGTGACCGTGAAGGGATTGACAACCCCTAATCGTGTTGGTTGCGAGTAGCTATTGTTTTGTGCAGGTACGAGGGACTTGTGCGTGGCCTCCTACTGGATTGATACCTTGCTTCTCAAAAACTGAGGGAAATACTTACGCTACTGTGATGCATCATCCTCTCCTCTTCGGGGAAAACCAACGCAAGCTAAAGACGTAGCAAGAAGGATTTCTAGCGCCGTTGCCGGGGAGGCTCACGCAAGCAAGTCAACCATACCAAGTACCCATCACAATCCCTATCTCTCGCATTACATTATTTGCCATTTGCCTCTCGTTTTCCTCTCCCCCACTTCACCCTTGCCGTTTTATTCGCCCTCTCTTTCCCAATCTCCTCCTCTTTTCCCTTTGCCTTTTGTTTGCTCGTGTGTTAGTTTGTCTCATTTGTCGTCATGACTAGTCTTATATCTTCTCCGTTATCTCCCGAGAATGAAGTTCTAAATTTTAAGCAAAGGGAGGGAGAAAATCTAAAAGATGCTTGGTATAGAATTTGCAATGCTCAAAATAGATCTACCAGGAAGCAATCTACTTCAGTTCTTCTTCGTAATTTTTATGTAGGTGCTAATCCTTGGTATAGATATATCCTGGATACCATTACCGGAGGGAATTTCTTGGGTAGCCATACTTTTGATTCTTATAATGCTTTAATAGATTTATTTGGCTCACCTCCTCTTTTGGTTAATGGAACTATGTTAACTTTGGAGCATGTTATGCAAAGGCTTGAAATTACTGAAAACAAAGTTGCTACCATCGAATCCATTGAAAATCTATATAAAAAGATCCATAATCAAATTACTCAATATGGATCTAAGGTAGGAATGACTTTGAAAAATATTAAGGAGAAGGAACCCATGGTTAATGAGAAAATAAATCTAGATTCTACTCGAATCGATAAACTTGAGGGTATCATTACCAACTTGGGAACCGCCTTTTCTTCCGTAAAGAATACTACTAGTCCTCCCACTAAAATTTCCAAGCTTATGTATGTTCCTAAAAATAAGGGTGAATCATCTAGTAAGGAAAATGTGGATCTTAAATCTATAAGTATTCATCCCGATCTTTTTACTATCATTAAGGAACCATTTGCTACGAATGAATTTTTCGATCTTGTGCCTAAAAGTTTGATAATTAGAAAGAAAGAAAATTTTAAAGGGGGTAGATGCCTCATTGAAGAATTGCCTACCAAAGATGGCAATACCTAGATCTATCCTTGCTTTTATGCCTAGTTAGGGGCGTTAAACGATAGCGCTTGTTGGGAGGCAACCCAATTTTATTTTGAGTTTTTTGTTTTTGCTTCTGTTTAGGAATAAATAATCCATCTAGCCTCTGTTTAGATGTGGTTTTATCTTTTCATTAGTGTTTGTGCCAAGTTAAACCTATTGGATCTTCTTGGATGATAGTTATTTGATCTTGCTGTAATTTCCAGAAACTTTGCGCTCAGTGCCCGAATTGTTAAAAATCACCAGAATGTGATAAAATACTGATTCCAATTGCTTCTGATCAATAAACAAATTGTCCAGGTCTTCTAAATTTGGTAGAATTGTTTGGGTTCCAGAAGTTTGCGTTAGTTACAGATTACTACAGACTGTTCTGTTTTTGACAGATTCTGTTTTGTGTGTGTTGTTTGCTTATTTTGATGAATCTATGGCTAGTAAAATAGTTTATGATCCATAGAGAAGTTGGAATAAAATAGGTTTAACACCCATATAAGTAAAGAATGAGTTCATTACAGTACCTTAAAGTAGTATTTTGTCTTCTTTCTCTAACGGAGCTCACGAGATTTCTATTGAGTTTTGTGTTGTGAAGTTTTCAAGTTTTGGGTGAATTCTTTTGATGGATTATGTCACAAGGAGTGGCAAGTGCCTAAGCTTGGGGATGCCCATGGCACCCCCAAGATAATCCAAGGACACCAAAAAGTCAAAGCTTGGGGATGTCCCGGAAGGCATCCCCTCTTTCGTCTACTTCCATCGGTAATTTACTTGGAGCTATATTTTTATTCACCACATGATATGTGTTTTGCTTGGAGCGTCTTGTATTACTTGCGTCTTTGCTTGTTAGTTTACCACAATCATCCTTGATGTACACACCTTTTGAGAGATCCATACATGAATTGGAATTTGTTAGAATACTCTATGTGCTTCACTTATATCTTTTGAGCTTGATAGTTTTGCTCATAGTGCTTCACTTATATCTTTTGAGCATGATAATTTTTGCTCTAGTGCTTCACTTAGATCTTTTAAGAGCACGGTGGTGGATTTGTTTTAAAGAAACTTGATCTCTCATGCTTCACTTAGATTATTTTGAGAGTCGTTAATAGCATGGTAATTTGCTTAATGTTAATATACTTAGTGTTCAAGATATGTGAAACTTTCTTTTTGAATGAATTAAATAATAATATAAGTTTGATGCTTGATAATTTTTTTGAGATATGGAGGTAAAAATATCAAAGTCGTGCTAGTTGATAATTGTGAATTTGAGAAATACTTGTGTTGAAGTTTGCAAGTCCCGTAGCATGCACGTATGGTTAAAGTTGTGTAACAAATTTGAAACATGAAGTGTACCTGGCTTGTGCATCCTTATGAGTGGCGGTCGGGGACGAGCGATGGTCTTTTCCTACCAATCTATCCCCCTAGGAGCATGCGCGTAGTACTTGATTTTTGATGGCTTCGAAATTTTTGCAATAAGTATATGAGTTCTTTTGACTAATGTTGAGTCCATGGATTATACACACTTTTACCTTTCCGCCTTTGCTAGCCTCTTCGGTACCGTGCATTGCCCTTTCTCACCTTGAGAATTGGTGCAAACTTCGCCGGTGCATTCAAACCCCATGATACGATACGCTTTATCACACATAAACCTCTTTATATCTTCCTCAAAACAGCCACCATACCTACCTATCATGGCATTTCCATAGCCATTCCGAGATATATTGCCATGCAACTTCCACCATCACCATCATGACATACATTACTTTTGTCACATTGCCATTGCATGATCATGTAGTTGACATCGTATTTGTGGCAAAGCCACCATGCATTATTTTCCATACATGTCACTCTTGATTCATTGCACCATCCCGGTACACCGCCAAAGGCATTCATATAGAGTCATATTTTGTTCTAAGTTTCGAGTTGTAATTGTTGAGTTGTAAGAGAAATAAAAAGTGTGATGATCATCATTATTAGAGCATTGTCCCAAGTGAGGAAAGGATGATGGATACTATGATTCCCCCATAAGTCGGGATGAGACTCCGGACGAAAAAAAAGAGCAAGGCCAAAAAAAAGGAAGGCCCAAAAAAAGAGAGAAAAAGAGAGAAGGGACAATGCTACTATACTTTTACCACACTTGTGCTTCAAAGTAGCACTAAGATCTTCATGATAGAGAGTCTCTCATTTTGTCATTTTCATATACTAGTGGGAATTTTTCATTATAGAACTTGTCTTGTATATTCCAATGATGGGCTTCCTCAAAGTGCCCTAGGTCTTCGTGAGCAAGCAAGTTGGATGCACACCCACTTAGTTTCTTTTGTAGAGCTTTCATATACTTATAGCTCTAGTGCATCCGTTGCATGGCAATCCCTACTCCTCATGTTGACATCAATTGATGGGCATCTCCATAGCCCGTTGATTATCCTCGTCAATATGAGACTTTCTCCTTTTTTTGTCTTCTCCACACAATTCCCATCATCATATTCTATTCCACCCATAGTGCTATATCCATGGCTCGCGCTCATGTATTGCGTGAAGGTTGAAAAAGTTTGAGATTATTTAAGTATGAAACAATTGCTTGAATTGTCATCGGGGGTATAGAAGTTGGGAACATCTTTGTGTGACGAAAATGAAGCATAGCCTAACTATATGATTTTTGAGGGATGAACTTTCTTTTGCCATGTTATTTTGAGAAGACACGATTGCTTTGATAAGTATGCTTGAAGTATTATTATTTCTGTGTCAATATTAACTTTTGCCTTAAATCTTTCGGATCTGAATATTCATATCACAAGTAAGAAGATTTACATTGAAATTATGCCAAAGTATCACTCCGCATCAAAAATTCTCTTTTTATCATTTACCTACTCGATGACGAGCAGGAATTAAGCTTGGGGATGCCTGATACGTCTCCAATGTATCTTTAATTTTTGATTGCTCCATGCTACTTTATCTACTGTTTTGGACTATATTGGGCTTTATTTTCCACTTTTATTTTACTTTCGGGAGTAACCTATTAACGAAGGCCCAGCCCAGAATTGCTGTTTTTTTTGCCTATTTCAGTGTTTCGAAGAAACGGAATATCAAACGGAGTCCAAACGGAATGAAACCTTCGGGGACGTGATTTTCCAACCGAACGTGATCCAGGAGACTTGGACCCTAGTCCAAGAAGTGCCAGAGGCTGTCACGAGGGTGGAGGGCGCCCCCCTGGGCACGCCCCCCTACCTCATGGGCCCCCTGACGCTCCACCGACGTACTCCTTCATCCTATGTATACCTACGTATCTCCAAACGATCAGAACAGGAGCCAAAAACCTAATTCCACCGCCGCAACTTCCTGTATCCACGAGATCCCATCTTGGGGCCTGTTCCGGAGCTCCGCCGGAGGGGGCATCCACCATGGAGGGCTTCTACATCAACACCATAGCCCCTCCGATGAAGTGTGAGTAGTTTACTTCAGACCTTCGGGTCCATAGCTAGTAGCTAGATGGATTCTTCTCTATTTTTGGATCTCAATACAATGTTCTCCCCCTCTCTCGTGGAGATCTATTCGATGTAATCTTCTTTTTGCGGTGTGTTTGTTGAGACCGGTGAATTGTGGGTTTATGATCCAGCTTATCTATGAATAATATTTGAATCTTCTCTGAATTCTTTTATGTATGATTGAGTTATCTTTGCAAGTCTCTTTGAATTATCCGTGGACTTGCTTTGTTTTTACTTTGCTTTTACTTTTCACTTTGCATCTTTATACCAAAAATACCAAAAATATTATCTCTATCAGATCTCACTCTCGTAAGTGACCGTGAAGGGATTGACAACCCCTAATCGCGTTTGTTGCGAGTAGCTATCGTTTTTGTGCAGGTACGAGGGACTTGTGCGTGGCCTCCTACTGGATTGATACCTTGGTTTTCAAAAACTGAGGGAAATACTTACGCTACTGTGCTGCATCATCCTCTCCTCTTCGGGGAAAACCAACGCAAGCTCAAGACGTAGCAGAGATCACCCTAATAAAAGCGACTACCGCACAATCAAGAAGGGTTCATCCTAAGGGATAAACATCTCAGGCAATTCATAATTAGCATGATATGGTATAGCCCTTTCTGACAGAGAAGTCTTGTATTTCTTCGTCTTTCGGCGTTCGCGTCGGTGTTTACCTTCGCGATGATTGCCACCACCTTGTCGATGCACCAGATAATATTTCTATCTCTATAGCTAATAAAATAAATGCATTACTTAAGGTTGACACGCAGGTCATTAAAGTGCAATCATATGGCTCCAGCCATCATGCCGAATCATGACACACATGTCATGTTTAATCAATTTACATCATATAGTCATCTCATACATAATCAAATTATTATGAGCACTGCTATACCACATCATATGGACATGCAAACCCTCCTGCAAAACCAAGTTAGACGTCTCTAATCAGTTATGCAAAGACTTGTTTTTCGTGGCTTCTAAGGTTTCGAAACAAACCGAAGCTACCAACGTCCTTCATCAAGTATGATGATTCAAGTCGCTAGATTAACTTTGCGTGGTGTATGAAACACGAGGTAATAAAATCTCGAGCCCCATACGGAACTTCGTCATACACATGACCCCCGTGTAGATCATATCTGCATTACCCTTTTATCTGCTAAATTTCATCTTTCTTTTTAACTACGGTGGAATTCAATGAACTGTTAGCACTTCGTTGATCATTCAGGATCGCGAATTGCCAGAACATTGAAACTCCACCATACTGTTATCAAGATCAGAAATATGCAAATTCCAGGGAAGCAACAAGAACATCAGGTAACAGATTTCATCTGCTACCCGCACAAATATTTTTCAGTAATAGATCTCATCTACTACCTAATTATATTGTGCAACACCCATACATCGCTATGTATTCTAGATCGCAACCTGCATCTACACATATCACGGATCATGATGCCACTGTAGGGGAACGCAACAGAAAACAAAAATTTTCCAACCTACGCACCAGCTCAGGACCACTATGGAGACTGCATACATGGTTTGATCTTTTTCGTTACCGACTCGTAGAGCAGCGGGAAGCAGAGTCGATGATGATCGGCGGTGCAGATCCCCGCAGCTAGGATTTACAACCTCCCAACCGCGAGGATGTATACCCTCATCTGCTCCTCAGACAGCCCTCCGAGAGGCGGTCGAACAGCCCCCCGGACGGTGTCGCGGACAGCCCTTCGGGAGGACCTTTGAAACTCGAACAGTCACTCGGACAGCCCTTCGGGAGGACCTTCAAAACTCGGACGGTCACACGGACAGCCCTTCGGGAGGCACTCACGAACTAAGACCGAAACTACGATTTCCCTACAGAGTTGCACACATACGGTGTCATCTATCCGGCAGGGCTTCGCCGTCCAGAACTAGTTCCTGCCGGAACCCAGATAGCCTTCCAGCTCTACGAAACTATTTCGCTGGGAGGGAGAGAAGAAGCCAGATCATTGCATGGAACTTGTATGATAGCAAAGGGATGAGTGTGGAGAGTGCCTCTCCACCTCTATTTATAGGAAAAACCCAAGGGGTAGGGGCACATGAAAAACCCCAAAATGCCCGCACTTTATGTCACACATAAAGGGCATAAAGGGCATAAAGGGATGTCAAGTGGAGCCCCATGGAGGAGCTGCACCCTCCAACGTCCCACCTTCATGGGGGGCCCCCAAAGGGGGTTACTTGATCCCCAAGTCCTTCTAGAAGCCTTTTGGGAAAAGCCCCAAAAGGTGGCTTTCCATAAATATCCCAAAAAGCACTTTCATTATTCACGACGACATTTTTCAGCGTCCGTTCAAACTGAAAATATTTATGTGGGCTTAGAACATTTCCATTACCCACCAAAATGATTTTCAACGCGTTTCGAAACAATTCCGATTTAGTGATTTTCATCTGCGAAAAGCATCTGAAGTGGTTCCGGTAGCTCCGGAGCATATCTGGTTATTATCCCGGAAAATTCCAGAATGATTCTGGAACCCTCCAAGAATTATCAGGCATGTGCCGAAACCAATTTTACTTAATGTTATCCCCTGAAACAAATTTTCAGTTTCACCGAAACTCATCCGATGACCTCTCTCTGCGGAACCTTTTCCGCTGTCCGAAACTTTTTCGGTGATTTTCTCTCGGACTCCTTGTCTAGTATTCAATAGATAGATGACCCTTAAGCATGTGACCCTATAGGTTCGGTGAAGTATAGACATGACCCGGAACCCCTTCCGATCAATGATCAACATCGGAGCCGTGGACACCCATATTGACCCCTATACCCACAAAAAATGAATATTCGAGTGAATCTCCAGTTGCCGTGTGCTATTCCTGTTGCTTCGCGATATGTTACAAATACCCGAGGTGAGACATGTTGGCATTCCCGTGGATCAACAACTTGTCCACTATGCTAGTTACCTCGTTACCGGTATTGTTCTCTTTTCTCGTTTCCGTGTTCCGGCATCCCTGTGATCAAATCACACTGTGTCTGGCCAGACGATGATGGATACTGTAACACCGAGAGGGCCCGAGAATATCTCTCCATCGATGGAGGAGCAAATCCCAATCTTGAGCTATCAAGTTACTTGACACACTTTTCCATGAACCCGCAAGCCGCCGTAATAGCCACCCATTTACGGATGACGTTTAACAAACCCCAAAGTTCATGAAGCAAGTATGAAGAAACTCGATACTCTCATGGTCTAAGGAATTATGCAAACATTAACTATCTCTGTGTTATCTACCATAAACTTGTGACGAATGAATCTCATAGCATAACATCAATCCGGGTCGATTCAACACAAATGTTCTCTTAACATTTTGCCCTCAAAGTTGCTGGCATAGACATGCCCATGACGAGGAAAACAGAATCATCATGCAACACTTGAGCTAGTCTTAGAGGCCAGGCTAGGAATACTTCTTACCGTTTATAATTCCACACGTGCATATGAGTCTTCCTCCGAGCCTCGTGTTATTGCAGACTCGAGAACCATAGCAGTTATAGCATGGAACATAAACATAATTATGAACATGGAGATAAGTAATAGCATTTATTATTGCCTCTAGGGCATATCTCCTACAATACCTTCATTAACCATAAAGTGGCACTTCTCCCAATTCAAGACAAGATTAGTTTCTTCACATCTCTGCAAAACTTGATCAAGGTTGCTTAAGCAATCATCAAAAGAAGATCCATAAACGGAGAAATCATCCATGAAAACCTCAACAATTTTTTTGCAAAAGTCAGAGAATATAGCCATCATGCATCTTTGAAAGGTAGCAGGTGCATTACATAAACCAAAAGACATACATCTATAAGCAAAGGTACCAAAAGGGCAAGTAAAAGTAGTCTTTTCTTGATCCTCTTTTGACACAGGTATTTGAGAGAAACCGGAATAACCATCTAGAAAGCAAAAATGTATATGTTTGGATAATCTTTCTAGCATTTGATCAATAAAAGGTAAAGGGTAATGATCCTTTTTAGTAGCTTTACTAAATTTGCGGAAATAAATTACCATCCTATAACCTGTAACAATTGTTTGCGGGATCAATTCATCTTTATCATTAGGAACAACAGTGATACCTCCGTTCTTGGGGACACAATGGACAGGACTTACCCACTGACTATCGGCAATGGGATAGATTATACGTGCCTCCAGAAGCTTTAGTATTTCTTTCCTTACCACCTGTTTCATCTTAGGATTTAACCGTCGTTGGTGATCAACAACCGGTTTAGCATCTTTCTCCAATTTTATTTTGTGCTGGCATAAAGTGGGACTAATGCCCTTAAGATCGTCAAGAGTATATCCAATAGTAGCATGGTGCTTCTTCAGAGTTTTCAATAATTTCTTTTCTTCATGCTCTGAAAGGTTAGCACTAATAATAACAGGATATATCTTTTTCTCATCAAGATAAGCATATTTAAGAGTATCAGGTAATGGTTTAAGCTCAAACACGGGATCACCCTTGGGTGGAGGAGGATCCCCTAGGATTTCAACAGGCAAGTTGTGTTTCAAAATGGGTCCCTATTTAAAGAATACTTCGTCTATTTCCCTTCTTTCATTCATAAACATATCATTTTCATGGTCTAGCAAATATTGTTCTAAAGAATCATTAGGAGGCATGGCAATAGAAGCAAGCCAATAATTTCATCTTTGCTAGGCAATTCCTCATCACGGGGTTGTCTACGAAATTTAGCAAAGTTAAACTCATGAGACATACCCCCCAAACCAATAGTAACAACATCCTTGCATTAACAGTATTCAAGAAGGGCCTACCAAATATAATGGGCCAAAAGTTATCTTGTGGGGAACAAAGAACAAGAAAATCAGCAGGATATTTAACTTTCCCACACAAGACTTCAACATCTCTAACAATCTCGACTGGTGAAATAGTATCTCTATTGGCAAGCTTAATTGTAACATCAATTTCTTCTATCTCAGCAGGTGCAATCTCATGCATAATTACTTTGTATAAGGAATGGAGTATTGCACTTGCACTAGCACCCATATCACATAAGCCACGATAACAATGATCTCCTATTTTAACAGAATTAATGGCATGCCAACAACAAGTCTATGTTTACCCTTAGTATCGGGTCTAGCAATTCTAGCAGATTCATCACAGAAGTAAATAACATGCCCATCAATAGTATCAGCCAAGAGATCCTTAACCATAGCAATACTATGTTCAACTTTAATTTGCTCAGGGGGTTTGGGTGTCCTAATATTACTTTTGTTGACCACAGTTGAAGCTTTAGCATGATCCTTTATTCCAACAGGGAAAGGTGGTTTCTCAATATAAGCAGCAGGAACGACAGGATCATTATAAGTGATAGTCTTTTCTTCAAATTTAATAGGTGCAACTACTTTTACTTCAATGGGAGGATTATATTTAAACCACTTCTCCTTAGGGAGATCAACATGAGTAGCAAAGGATTCACAAAAAGAAGCTACTATCTCAGAGTCAAGTCCATATTTAGTGCTAAATTCACGGAAAACATCGGTATCCATAAAAGATTTAACACAATCAAACTTAGGTGTTATACCTGACTCCTTACCTTCGTCGAGATCCCAATCTTCAGAGTTGCATTTAATTCTTTCCAATAAATCCCATCTGAATTCAATAGTCTTCATCATAAAAGAACCAGTACAAGAAGTATTGAGCATGGAGCGATTGTTCTCAGAAAGCCGAGCATAAAATTTTTGAATAATAATTTCTCTTGAGAGCTCATGATTGGGGCATGAATATAACATTGACTTAAGCCTCCCCCAAGATTGAGCGATGCTTTCTCCTTCGCTAGGCCAAAAATTATATATATAACTACGATCACGATGAACAAGATGCATAGGATAAAACTTCTGATGAAATTCCAATTTCAATCGTTTGTAGTTCCATGATCTCATATCATCACATAGCCTATACCATGTCAATGCCTCTCCCTTCAAAGATAAAGGGAAGACCTTCTTCTTGATAACATCCTCGGGTATACCTGCAAGCTTAAATAATCCACAAACTTCATCCACATAGATTAGGTGCAAATCAGGATGTAATGTTCCATCTCCTGTAAAAGGATTAGCTAGCAGTTTCTCTATCATACCCGAAGGAATTTCAAAGTAAACATTTTCAGTAGGTTCGGTAGGTTGAGGAGCAACTCTTTGCTCTACTGGTCGGGGTGAAGATACCCCGAACAAGCCCCTTAAAGGATTACTTTCCATAGTAACAAGTGACAGTAAATTTCAGCACACTATATAAATCTTTCCTTACCAATTTCCACTTACCAAAGGCGCTTCACTCCCCGGCAACGGCGCCAGAAAAGAGTCTTGATGACCCACAAGTATTAGGGATCTATCGTAGTCCTTTTGATAAGTAAGAGGGTCGAACCCATCGAGGAGCAGAAGGAAATGATAAGCGGTTTTCAGCAAGGTATTCTCTGCAAGCACTGAAATTATCGGTAACAGATAGTTTTGTGATAAGGTAATTTGTAGCGGGTAAGAAGTAACAAGTGTAAATAAAGTGCAGCAAGATGGCCCAATCCTTTTTGTAGCAAAGGACAAACTCTTATATGAAGGAAAACGCTCCCGAGGACACATGGGAATTATCATCAAGCTAGTTTTCATTACGCTCATATGATTCGCGTTCGTTACTTTGATAATTTGGTATGTGGGTGGACCGGTGCTTGGGTGCTGTCCTTTCTTGGAAAAGCATCCCACTTATGATTAACCCCTATTGCAAGAATCCGCAACTACAAAAGAAGTATTAAGGTAAACCTAACCATAGCATGAAACATATGGATCCAAATCAGCCCCTTACGAAGCAACTCATAAACTAGGGTTTAAGCTTCTGTCACTCTAGCAACCCATCATCTACTTATTACTTCCCAATGCCTTCCTCTAGGCCCAAAAATGGTGAAGTGTCATGTAGTCGACGTTCACATAACACCACTAGAGGAAAGACATTAAAAAGATGAAGCATATGAGGCACCCTCAATTCCATTTTTTTGTAGTTTCCTTTTATAGACTAAACTAGTGATAAAACAAGAAACTAAAAGATTCGATTGCAAGATCTAAAGATATACCTTCAAGCACTCACCTCCCCGGCAATGGTGCCAGAAAATAGCTTAGTTGACAGGGTGTTAGTGCCGCATACCTAGCCTCCCCGGCAACGGCGCGAGAAAAGAGCTTGATGTCTACTACACAACCTTCTTCTTGTAGATGTTGTTGGGCCTCCAAGTTCAGAGGTTTGTAGGACAGTCGCAAATTTCCCTCAAGTGGATGACCTAAGGTTTATCAATCCGTGGGAGGTGTAGGTTGAAGATGGTCTCTCTCAAATAACCCTGCAACCAAATAACAAAGAGTCTCTTGTGTCCCCAACACACCCAATACAATGGTAAATTGTATAGGTGCACTAGTTCGGCGAAGAGATGGTGATACAAGTGCAATATGGATGGTAGATATAGGTTTTTGTAATCTGAAAATATAAAAACAGCAAGGTACAAGTGTTAAAAGTGAGCGTAAACGGTATTGCAATGCTAGGAAACAAGGCCTAGAGTTCATACTTTCACTAGTGCAAGTTCTCTCAACAATAATAACATAATTGGATCATATAACTATCCCTCAACATGCAACAAAGAGTCACTCCAAAGTCACTAATAGCGGATAACAAACGAAGAGATTATTGTAGGGTACGAAACCACCTCAAAGTTATTCTTTCTGGTCGATCTATTCAAGAGTCCGTAGTAAAATAACATGAAGCTATTCTTTTCGTTCGATCTATCATAGAGTTCGTACTAGAATAACACCTTAAGACACAAATCAACCAAAACCCTAATGTCACCTAGATACTCCAATGTCACCTCAAGTATCAGTGGGTATGATTATACGATATGCATCACACAATCTCAGATTCATCTATTCAACCAACACAAAGAACTTCAAAGAGTGCCCCAAAGTTTCTACCGGAGAGTCAAGACGAAAACGTGTGCCAACCCCTATGCATAAGTTCACAAGGTCACAGAACCCGCAAGTTGATCACCAAAACATACATCAAGTATATCACGTGAATATACCATTGTCACCACAGATAAGCACATGCAAGACATACATCAAGTGTTCTCAAATCCTTAAAGACTCAATCCGATAAGATAACTTCAAAGGGAAAACTCAATCCATTACAAGAGAGTAGAGGGGGAGCAACATCATAAGATCCAACTATAATAGCAAAGCTCATGATACATAAAGATTGTGCCATATCAAGAACACGAGAGAGAGAGAGAGAGATCAAACACATAGCTACCGGTACATACCCTCAGCCCCGAGGGTGAACTACTCCCTCCTCGTCATGGAGAGCGCCAAGATGATGAAGATGTCCACCGGTGATGGATCCCCCCTCCAGCAGGGTGCCGGAACAGGGTCCCGATTGGTTTTTGGTGGCTACACTGGCTTGCGGCGGCGGAACTCCCGATCTAGGTTTCTTTCTAGGGGTTTCTGTATTTATAGGAATTTTTGGCATCGGTTTCACGTTAGGGGGGGGGGGTCTCCGAGTCATCCACGAGATAGGGGGACGCGCCCAAGTGGGTAGGGCGCGCCCTCCACCCTCGTGAACGGCTCGGGACTCTTCTGGCCCAACTCTTTTACTCCAGGGGCTTATTTTGGTCCATAAAAAATCATCAAAAATTGGCACGTCAATTGGACTCCGTTTAGTATTCCTTTTCTATAAAACTCAAAAGCAAGGAAAAAACAAAAACTGGCTCTGGGCTCTAGGTTAAAAGGTTAGTCCTAAAAATCATATAAAATAGCATATAAATGCATATAAAACATCCAAGATGGATATATAATAGCATGAATACTTCATAAATTATAGATACGTTGGAGACGTATCACGTTCCCCTACAGTATCAAGTTTCCGGTTAATACAATTATAGCATGAATAATAGATATTTAAAATGACATAAGGAAATATAAATAACAACTTTATTATTGCCTCTAGGGCATATTTCCTTCAGTCTCCCACTTGCACTAGAGTCAATAATCTAGATTACATAGTAATGATTCTAACACCCATAGAGTCTTGGTGCGGATCATGTTTTTGCTCGTGGAAGAGACTTAGTCAACGGGTCTGCAACATTCAGATCCGTATGTATTTTGCAAACTTCCATGTCTCACTCATTGACTAGATCGCGGATGGAATTGAAGCATCTCTTGATGTGCTTGGTTCTCTTGTGAAATCTGGATTCCTTCGCCAAGGCAATTTCTCCAGTATTGTCACAAAAGATTTTCATTGGACCCGATGCACTAGGTATTACACCTAGATCGGATATGAACTCCTTCATCCAGACTCCTTCATTTGCTGCTTCCGAAGCAGCTATGTACTCCGCTTCACACGTAGATCCCGCCACGACACTCTGCTTGGAACTGCACCAACTGACAGCTCCATCATTCAATATAAATACATATCCGGTATGCGACTTAGAGTCATCCGGATCAGAGTCAAAGCTTGCATCGACGTAACCATTTACGACGAGCTCTTTGTCTTCTCCATAAACGAGAAACATATCCTAATTCCTTTTCAGGTATTTCAGGATGTTCTTGACCGTTGTCCTGCGATCCACTCCTGGATTACTTTGGTACCTCCCTACTATATTTATCGCAAGGCACACATCAGGTCTGGTACACAACATTGCATACATGATAGAACCTATGGCTGAGGCATAGGGAATGACTTTCATTTTCTCTCTATCTTCTGTAGTGGCCGGGCATTGAGTCTCACTCAACTTCACACCTTGTAACACAGGCAAGAACCCTTTCTTTGACTGATCCATTTTTAACTTCTTCAAAATTTTATCAAGGTATGTGCTTTGTGAAAGTCCAATTAAGCGTCTTGATCTATCTCTATAGATCTTGATGCCCAATATGTAAGCAGCTTCAACGAGGTCTTCATTGGAAAATTCTTATTCGAGTACCCTTTTATGCTATTCAGAAGTTCTGTATCATTTTCAATCAACAATATGTCATCCACATATAATATTAGAAATGTTACAGAGCTCCCACTCACTTTCTTGTAGATACAGGCTTCTCCAAAAGTCTGTATAAAACCAAATGCTTTGATCACACTATCAAAGCGTATATTCCAACTCCGAGAGGCTTGCACCAGTCCATAATGGATCGCTGGAGCTTGCACACTTTTTTAGCACCTTTATGATCGACAAAACCTTCCGGTTGCATCATATACAACTCTTCTTTAAAAATCCATTAAGGAATGCAGTTTTTACATCCATTTTACCAAATTTCATAATCATAAAATGCGGCAATTGCTAACATGATTCAGATAGACTTAAGCATCGCTAGGGTGAGAATGTCTCATCGTAGTCAACTCCTTGAACTTGTCAAAAACCTTTCACAACAAGTCGAGATTTGTAGACAGTAACATTACCGTCAGCGTCAGTCTTCTTCTTGAAGATCCATTTATTCTCTATGGCTTACCGATCATCGGGCAAGTCAACCAAAGTCCACACTTTGTTCTCATACATGGATCCCATCTCAGATTTCATGGCCTCAAGCCATTTCGCGGAATCTGGGCTCATCATCGCTTCCTCATAGTTCGTAGGTTCGTCATGGTCTAGTAACATGACATCCAGAACAGGATTACCGTACCACTCTGGTGCGGAACGTACTCTGGTTGACCTATGAGGTTCGGTAGTAACTTGATCTGAAGTTTCATGATTATCATCATTAACTTCCTCACTCATTGGTGTAGGAATCACTGGAACTGATTTATGTGATGAACTGCTTTCCAATTTAGGAGAAGGTACAATTACCTCAGCAAGTTCTACTTTCCTCCCACTCACTTCTTTCGAGAGAAACTCCTTCTCTACAAAGGATCCATTCTTAGCAATGAATGTCTTGCCTTCGAATCTGTGATAGAAGGTGTACCCAACAGTCTCCTTTGGGTATCCTATGAAGACACATTTCTCCGATTTGGGTTCGAGCTTATCAAGCTTTTTCACATAAGCATTGCAGCCCCAAACTTTAAGAAACGACAGCTTAGGTTTCTTGCCAAACCACAGTTCATATGGTGTCGTCTCAACGGATTTAGATGGTGCCCTATTTGACGTGAATGCAGCCGTCTCTAAAGCATAACCCCAAAACGATAGCGGTAAATCAGTAAGAGACATCATGGATCGCACCATATCTAATAAAGTACGGTTACGACATTCAGACACACCATTACGCTATGGCGTTCCACGTGGCGTGAGTTGCGAAACTATTCCACATTGTTTCAAATGAAGACCAAACTCATAACTCAAATATTCTCCTCCACGATCAAATCGTAGAAACTTTATTTTCTTGTTACGATGATTTTCCACTTCACTCTGAAATTCTTTGAACTTTTCAAATGTTTCAGACTTATGTTTCATTAAGTAGATATACCCATATCTGCTTAAATCGTCTATGAAGGTCAGAAAATAACGATACCCGCCGCGAGCCTCAACACTCATTGGACCACATACATCAGTATGTATTATTTCCAATAAGTCAGTTGATCGCTCCATTGTTTCGGGGAACGGAGTTTTAATCATCTTGCCCATGAGGCATGGTTCGCAAGCATCAAGTGGTTCATAATCAAGTGATTCCAAAAGCCCATCAGCATGGAGTTTCTTCATGCGCTTTACACCAATATGACCTAAACGGCAATGCCACAAATAAGTTGCACTATCATTATTAACTTTGCATCTTTTGGCTTCAATATTATGAATATGTGTATCACTACTATCAAGATTCAACAGAAATAGACCACTCATCAAGGGTGCATGACCATAAAAGATATTACTCATATAAATAGAACAATCATAATTCTCTGATTTAAATGAATAACCGTCTCGCATCAAACAAGATCCAGATATAATGTTCATGCTTAACGCTGGCACCAAATAACAATTATTCAGGTCTAAAACTAATCCCGACGGTAGATGTCGAGGTAGCGTGCCGGCCGCGATCACATCGACTTTGGAACCATTTCCCACGCGCATCGTCACCTCGTCCTTAGCCAATTTTCGTTTAATCCGTAGCCCCTGTTTCGAGTTGCAGATATGAGCAACATAACCAGTATCAAATACCCAGGCGCTACTACGAGCATTAGTAAGGTACACATCGATAACATGTATATCAAATATACCTTTCACTTTGCCATCCTTCTTATCCGCCAAATACTTGGGGCAGTTCCGCTTCCAGTGACCAGTCCCTTTGTAGTAGAAGCACTTAGTCTCAGGCTTAGGTCCAGACTTGGGCTTCTTCACTTGAGTAGTAACTTGCTTGCCATCTTCTTGAAGTTCCCCTTCTTTCCTTTTCCCTTTTTCTTGAAGCTAGTGGTCTTGTTAACCATCAACACTTGATGCTCCTTCTTGATTTCTACCTCCGCAGCCTTTAGCATTGAGAAGAGCTCGGGAATAGTCTTTTCCATCCCTTGCATATTGTAGTTCATCACGAAGCTTTTGTAGCTTGGTGGCAGTGATTGAAGAACTCTGTCAATGACGCTATCATCAGGAAGATTAACTCCCAGTTGAGTCAAGTGGTTGTGGTACCCAGACATTCTGAGTATATGTTCACTGACAAAACTATTCTCCTCAATCTTGCAGCTATAGAACTTATTGGAGACTTCATATCTCTCAATCCGGGCATTTGCTTGAAATATTAACTTCAACTCCTGGAACATCTCATATGCTCCATGACGTTCAAAATGTCGTTGAAGTCCTGGTTCTAAGCCGTAAAGCATGGCACACTGAACTATCGAGTAGTCATCAGCTTTGCTCTGCCAGACGTTCATAATGTCCGGAGTTGCTCCTACAACGGGTCTTGCACCTAGCGGTGCTTCCAGGACGTAATTCTTTTATGCAGCAATGAGGATAATCCTCAAGTTACGGACCCAGTTCTTGTAGTGGCTACCATCATCTTTCAACTTAGCTTTCTCTAGGAACGCATTAAAATTCAAGGGAGCGGTAGCACGGGCCATTGATCTACAACAACATAGACATGCAAAAACTATCAGGTACTAAGTTCATGATAAATTAAAGTTCAATTAATCATATTACTTAAGAACTCCCACTTAGATAGACATCCCTCTAGTCATCTAAATGATCACGTGATCCAAATCAACTAAACCATGTCCGATCATCACGTGAGATGGAGTAGTTTTCAATGGTGAACATCACTATGTTGATCATATCTACTATATGATTCACGTTCGATCTTTCGATATCAGTGTTCCGAGGCTATATCTGCATATGCTAGGCTCGTCAAGTTTAACCTGAGTATTTCGCGTGTGCAAAACTGGCTTGCACCCGTTGTATGTGAATGTAGAGCTTATCACACCCGATCATCACGTGGTGTCTCGGCACGACGAACTGTAGCAACGGTACATACGCAGTGAGAACACTTATACCTTGAAATTTAGTGAGGGATCATCTTATAATGCTACCGCCGTACTAAGCAAAATAAGATGCATAAAGGATAAACATCACTTGCAATCAAAATAAGTGATATGATATGGCCATCATCATCTTGTGCCTTTGATCTCCATCTCCAAAGCACGGTCATGATCACCATCGTCACTGGCTTGACACCTTGATCTCCATCGTAGCATCGTTGTCATCTCGCCAACTATTTCTTCTACGACTATCGCTACCGCTTAGTGATAAAGTAAAGACATTACATGGCGATTGCATTTCATACAATAAAGCGACAACCATAAGGCTCCTGCCAGTTGCCGATAACTTTTACAAAACATGATCATCTCATACAACAATCTATATCTCATCACTTATTGACCATATCACATCACAACATGCCCTGCAAAAACAAGTTAGACGTCCTCTACTTTGTTGTTGCAAGTTTTACGTGCCTGTTATGGGCTTCTAGCAAGAACCGTTCTTACCTACGCATCAAAACCACAACGATTTTTCATCAAGTGTGTTGTTTTAACCTTCAACAAGGACCAGGCGTAGTCAAACTCGATTCAACTAAAGTTGGAGAAACAGACACCCGTTAGCCACCTGTGTGCGAAGCACGTCGGTAGAACCAGTCTCATGAACGTGGTCATGTAATATCGGTCCGGGCCGCTTCATCCAACAATACCGCCGAATCAACGCAAGACGTTGCTGGTAAGCAGTATGACTATTATCGTCCACAACTCTTTGTGTTCTAATCGTGCATATAACATCCGCATAGACCTGGCTCGGATGCCACTGTTGGGGAACGTAGTATTTCAAAAAAAAAATCCTACGATCACGCAAGATCTATCTAGGAGAAGCATAGCAACGAGCGGGGAGAGTGTGTCCACGTACCCTCGTAGATCAAAAGCGGAAGCGTTTAGTAATGCGGTTGATGTAGTCGAACGTCTTCACGATCCAACCGATCCAAGCACCGAACGTAGGGCACCTCCGCGTTCAGCACACGTTCAGCTTGATGACGTCCCTCGAGCTCTTGATCCAGTTGAGGCCGAGGGAGAGTTCCGTCAGCACGACGGCGTGGCGATGGTGATGATGAAGTTACAGGCCCAAGGCTTTGCCTAAGCACTGCGACGATATGACCGAGGTGTGTAACTGTGGAGGGGGGCACCGCACACGGCTAAGAGAAACTTTGTGTGTCTTTGAGGTGTCCCCCTCCCACGTATAAAAAGGGGGGAGGAGAGGTGGACGGCTGAGGGAGTCCTAGATTAGGGGGTGTCCGGATAGCCGGACTACCATCATCAGCCGAACTATCATCTGCCGGACTATCATCATCGACCGGACTCCAAGACTATGAAGATACAAGATTGAAGACTTCTCCCGTGTCCGGATGGGACTTTCCTTGGCGTGGAAGGCAAGCTTGGCGATCTGGATATGTAGATCTCCTACCATTGTAACCGACTCTATGTAACCCTAGCCCTCTCCGGTGTCTATATAAACCGGATGGCTTTAGTCCGTAGGACTACACACAACAACATCAACAACCCTTACAATCATACCATAGGCTAGCTTCTAGGGTTTAGCCTCCTTGATCTCGTGGTAGATCCACTCTTGTAAACATCCACAATATCAATATCAATCGAGCAGGGCGTAGGGTTTTACCTGCATCAAGAGGGCCGAAACAGGTAAAACATCGTGTCCCTTGTCTCCTGTTACCATCCGCCTAGGCGCACATTCGGGACCCCCTACCGAGATCCGCGGTTTTGACACCGACATTAGTGCTTTCATTGAGAGTGCCTCGTATGTCGTCACCGATAGGCTTGATGGCCTCTTCAATCAACAACGGCGCAGTCCTGGGTGAGCGTTTCTCCCGGACAGATCTTCGTATTCGGGCGGCTTCGCGCTGCGGGCCAACTCGCAGCCATCTGGAGCAGATCGAAAGCTTCGCCCTGGCCGTCGAGTAAGGTTTGAAGCCTAAACTTCACGGCCGATATCCGCGGAGACTTGATCTTGATGGATCTCGAGCCACAACCGGCGTGCAGCGGCTGTCACGATGGGCATGACCTAACTCGCCGCGGACAGCACCTTGGAGGCAAGACACGAACCGCTCCGACCCATAGTCCGGAGCCGATTGCTCGGATCGAGGGCGGATGGCTGGACACCGCCTCGGAGCTGCAACTTCTGGCGATGGGCGAACACTTACCTTGTCCCGCATAAAGCTCATGACTCGAGGTGCGGACTCCTGCGGACTCCGAACCTCCTGCGCCCGCCGGTCGAAACCGATTGGCGCCGATCATGGAATTCACCGCTGCGGACATCTTTCAGACTTTTCGCCCTTGGCGATATCATAAATTCATGAAGCACCTCTCGTTATCCGGAGAGCCTGGCGAACTACGGCCGGGATGGTTGAGATGCGGACGACGAAGAAATTCAGACCCACCCACCACCCACTTCGTAGCCACCGTCGGCGATTTAACCGCGATTTGACTACGACTCCGAAGACATCGGCGGTATGGGCGGCGATGCGGAGACTATCAAGAACCGGTGCCTACGGAGACCTTTGGAAGACCACCTCGTCATACAACATATACATGGTGGACACCCCAAAGGGAAGCGATAACGAGGAACAACGGGACGCGGCAGAGGATAATCTCGCCGATAAAGAACCAAAACGGCGACGTAGACGCCACCCTAAGTCCCGCCTCGATCAAAGCAGCCTTCCTAACGGCCCAGCGATAGAGCAGGGCAAACCAGCGGACGACGAACAGGACGAGCCGGATAATCAACCCCTCCACGGAGCAATCAACAGTCCGGACACAACACCGGAGCATAAGAACATACACAAAAAACTCGTCGCCACTGCAAGAAGTTTGAAGAAGGCAAAACGGAAGCTCAAAATAGCAGAAGACACGCTCAGAATGAAGTGGAGCAAAGTATTCAAGACTGCAGACAAATATGGCAATGGCCATCAAACTAAAACTACCCAAAGCGCAAGTTGCTGCCAGAATTTGACGAGGAAGCCATAGAGCCCTCACGGTCAAAAAATAAAGAGGCGCTGGCGGATAGACGGCCGATGACGAGGCCCAAAGCGACAAGCGGGCTGCACACAAGCAATTATAATCCGGGGAAAGCGGACGGCCCAACTAGGTCCATCTACGGGCCAAAAAGAGGACCCCGAAGTAACACACCACGACAAGTGTTGAAGACAGTGGCACACCCAATATAGGGCGCGCGACACACCGCTATGTTTTACCGATGAGGTGCTGGATCATGAATTTCAGCAGGGTTCAAACCCATAAACATAGAGGCATACGACGGCACAACAGATTTTGAGTCCGGATAGAAGATTACATACTACACATACACATCGCTAGAGAGATGATCTCCACGCCATAAAATACCTACCCCTCAAGCTCAAAGGGCCAGCTCGGCATTGGCTCAAAAGCCTCCCAGAAAATCTTTGTTGGAAGTTGGGAAGAGCTTGAGGGCGCATTTAGAGAAAATTTTCAAGGGACTTATGTCCGCCCTCCGGATCTGAGACGATCTGAGTCATATAACCCAACAGCCCGGAGAATCAGCGCGCAAATTCTGGAACAGGTTCCTTACCAAAAAGAACCAAATAGTCGACTGTCCGGACGCAGAAGCCCTAGCAGCTTTTAAACACAATGTCCGAGACGAATGGCTCGCCAGACACCTCGGCCAAGAGAAGCCAAGAACAATGGCCGCGCTAACAAGCCTCATGACGCGCTTTTGCGCAGGAGAAGACAGCTGGCTAGCAAGATGCAGCACCAGCGACCAGTACATCGAGATCGAGAGATGAAGAGACGATCCCACGCGCGCAGGAAAGACCAGCGCGGAATAAAAAAAAAGCCCAAAGGGCACGGGGGTCAACGCCGGATTCAAAAGCTCGCGGCCAAACAATACAACATGGCCTCTTAAGGAGAACAGAGACGAGCTATCAAATTTAAACAAAATTTTAGATCGGATATGTTAAATCCACACTACCCCCGGAAGGCCTGCAAACCATACCAACCGAAATTGTTGGGTTTTTAAACAGTCCGGCAGACTCAACGCCGGACGCAAGAAACTCGATGCGCCAAGCGAGGCGATGACGAACCCCACCAGCAGAGCACCGGAAGTCAAAAGACTTTCCCACAAGAAGTCAAAACAGTAAACTCGCTTCACGTGATAGTACGGAAAGCCAACACGGCACTCGCTAAGACAAGTGTCGCACGATCCACCCCAGTGGACCGAGATTGGACGTCAAAACCAATCACTTTCGACCATCTGGATTAGTCCAGAAGTATCCGGAACGCAGGATAGACTGCCCGGATAGTGGATCCCATAATAGACGGACCGCGATTAACACAGGTTTTGATGGACGGCGGTAGTGACTTGAACCTGCTATTTCCGGACACAATCCGCAAGTGGGGATAGACCCTACCACAATTCGGCATAGCCGCACTCCCTTCAAAGGAGTGGCGCCAGGCCCTTACGCCAGGTGCACAGTTTCATTATTACTAGAAGTTGTGTCAGGGTCACCTGACAACTACCGACGAGAAAAGCTAACCTTTCATGTCGCCCCATTTAAAAGTGGCTATCAAGCATCACTAGGGCGGGAAGCTTTCGTCTGCTTCAATGCAATACCACATTACGCATCTCCTACGCTTAAAATGCCCGTTCCACGCGGCATCATTTCATTAAAAGGTCGCTCGAGACCCCGGACACGGCTGGACGAGTCCGGAATAAAAAAGCTAGGGGCTACCTAGCCGCACATCCCTTCACAAGGGTTTGCACATATAAGCCATAATGAGCTAGCATAGGCTCAACTTTCTTAATCTCTATTTCAATTTTTTATGCACTTTCTCGCACGATTTCTTTTCCAACCAAGTTCTTCTCTTTTTACAGATGAACAGCGTGCACACCCGTCCAGGATACGGCACAACGGAGACACAGGTGCAGACGTGCAGTAGGGACCCGTTGCAAGGACTCTTTTCAGACTAAGACCCTACGTAAACCTTTCTTACTGTCTCTTGTTGCTGTAATCCCCTGTTTTATCATTATAACCAGAGTGGAGATCTGGCGTTTTGGCATCGGCGCGCGAGAAGAACCTGCCGATGCACTGGACACAAGGGGCTTAGGGCTTTGTTTTGCCGCTATTATAAAGACCGAACACCTTGGAGTGTTCGGCGTCTCGAGTTAGGCCTTATATGCATCAGCTCGAATCATGTCTTTGGTCAAATGTTGGGTTTGCCCGGCTCCTGTGTTTTGCTGCCTTACGTTCCGTATCATCGGCTAACGCGGCTCCGGAGAACTATCTGCGATTGTGCCCCGGTTAATTTGGCGAGCACCTCGATGAAAGCCAAAACTGATGTCATGATACAGCGAGAGACTGGTCAACCACTCGATCGACCATGGGAATGTTTAGGATTCCTCCGTTTTGCGAAGGGCCGTTTCGGCCAGCACATCTGGCGCCCGAATTCGGAGCGCGGTGCCCCAGGGGCTATGTCGTAGCCCCACCCTCGAACTCCATGGCTAAGTGAAAGTGATAAAGCATTATAGTCCGGTTGACTCGTTTGCTACGCTACCACCTCCTTTACAGGACCAAGGCGTCGGATTAAGTGTGAAAGCGCTATTTTTGCGAACACCCCGCACCTTGTGCGTGGGGGCTAAGCCGACGACTGCCATCTTTCGGGTTATACACACATATACATAAGCGGCCAGACAGAGATATTCTATTACTTGAACGCACAAGTATAAAAGGCGCTTCCATCATAAATATCATTTTACATCATATAAGCGTTCATTCAAGCGTAACATTTTTCGAGCATCTGTGACTCTATTATACGAGCACCACGCGATGATTTCGCCAAAATAGTGCTCGACGGGTAACGGTTATCATCCGAACCGGGGTCGCCACAGCGGTGGCATCCATCTCTGTCAATGTGTCTTCACTGCGGCGGCGCCATCCGTGCACCCTCTATGCAGGCCGACCGCTCATCGCCTTGATATGCGGCACCGCCCCAAGAAATTGCTGCAATAAGCCAAAATAACTCTTGGTGGGGCTATCCGGCGGATATGAGTCACTATATCCGTCATAGCAAGCCGGACAACCTATTTAGCTCAGCCCACTCAGCCAAGCGATCGGTCGCGGAAGTGAGCGCTCCGGACTATGGAATTGAGACCAAAACAGCTCTTCCGTCTTGTGATCCTTCGCCGGCGAAAATGCTGTGGCGTCCGCCGCACTCGCTGCTAAGTCCATATAAGGGTCCTCCGGACACCACAGTTGGCCCAGCTGAGCATATTTTGGATCCGTAACCCTTGGCGCAGCGTAAACGGCTTGCCGGCTACAATATCGGCTGGCGCAGCTCTTCCTTCATAGCCCGCATTGCAGAGCGGGCATTCTTGGCCGGCGGTGGCCTTCGCAGGTCTTCTTGCCCGCTAAGGGCGCTCCTTCCCAAGAGCCTCATTGCGGTCGGTAGCATGTTTTAACTTCACGGCCATTTCGGCTATCTCTTCCCTGCTCCGGGAGTGTGCGACCCTTTCGGCCGCTAACTCCTCGGCCGTCCTCGAGGCCGCCGCATTACTCCTTCTGGCCTGCTCCTTGGCTTGAGCAAGTTCGGCCTGAAGGCTCTCCACGGCAGCGGCACTATCTGCATTTCACGCACATGTTGTAAGGGGATGGCTTGGCTCCCTTACCAAGTGACCGCGATAACGCTTACCTTGCGACTCATCAAGTCGCTGTTGATCAGCGTGATGTCGCATCCGCGACATCAAGTTGCCGCTTTAGTTCGGCAACTCCATCGATCGGCTGGCCTCCGGACGACCGCTACTGCATCGGCATGGCGGAATTTAAACCTGCTATTTTGATCCTCGACGCGCTGTCGATTTCGACAACCTACCGAGTCTCGGGGCTACTATCTATACGGGGCGCATTCTATATGCAAAACTGTTAAAAGGTGTGTCATTTTCGTACCTCAAACCCCTTGACAAACTCGGCGGCATCGTGCAACCCGCCTTCGGCGGACGAAATCCTTTCAATCACCATGCTCATCAATGCATGCTGATCTTCTGAGATAGACGCCTTCTCAAGCAGATCCTTGACCGTACACCGATTGGCGCTGAACTATCCGGCTTTGCCAAACCCGGGGGCTCCCTCCGTGACGACACTTCAGGCTCGTCCGCCCTATCCGACGGCGCCCCGGACGGAGGCGTCTCGCTCTCCATCATCTCCGGAAGAAGGTCCCCCGAAGACGAGCTCATTTGCGAAGGACGGAGATCCGAACTACAAGGTAAACACTTTAGTTATCCTCAGAAGCACAAATAGGGATGTCCCTTATTATAAAACTCCTTTCTTTCTACTTACGGCTCGTTGGAGGGCTGACTCATTAAGGGAGATTGTGCGGCCGGGGCCTCCCCGGACGCAGGACCCTCTGGCGAAGATTTCTTCCCCGTTTGGGGCTTTGCCCCGGGTCCTCGGAGGCAGTCCTCTTCTCCCCTTGGGGAGGATTCTCGATCCCCTCTTTCAAGAGCCTCCTTAGGCGAGGCAGTAGCTTCCTTGTTTTCCCCTTCGTCTTCCTCTGAAGGCGCAACCTCAAGCATCCGGACCAGCACGGGATCCGGCGCGGTCTCGGGGAGGGGGGCTGGACACCGTATCAATTTTGCTTCCGCTATCCACTCCTGTGTAGAAGGAAATTGGTCATAAAGCGAATCATCGAAAGGCAAACAAGCGGTATGTCGGACTCGAACTACTTACTTGAGTATCCGGCGATTGCAGCTTAGTCCAGCATCCTTGGTCAATTCGGACGCACCTCTTGCGATCCGAAGAATAATTTGTACATCTCGAGGTGTCAAACCCATGAAGTGTTGAAGAATCTGTGGACCCTCGGATTGAACTCCCATAGCGGAGAGGGCGGCGTTTGCAGGAAGGAGGCGCCTAATCAGCATAACCTGCATCACCACCACCATATCGATCTCCCTCGTTAGGAGATCCCGAATCCAACCCTGCGGTAGGGGCACGTCCTTTGACGGCCCCAGTTGAACCCTTGGTTGACCCACGACATCAAGCTGTCGTGGAGGTCCCGGCGGAATAAGGGCGGCGGCTTTTGTCTGCGGCCCCTCGGGCGGTAATATAAAACCATTGTTGCTGCCACAGCCGAGCTCCTCTTGGAAGGAGCCAGCGAGCCCACGGGCATCGGCCCTCCTACTTATGGCCGCCCGCCACACTCCGCTTGACGCCCCCCGATCATCTTCGGCGCCACATTGAAGGTCTTCAGCCACAGACCGAAGTGAGGAGTGACGCGGAGGAAGGCTTCGCAGATGACAATAAATGCGGAGATATGGAGGATGGACTACGGAGCCAAGTCGTGGAATTCCAACCCATAGTAAAACATGAGCCCTCTCACAGAAGGATCCATCGGGAAGCCTAAACCCCTACGGAGGTGGGATACAAAAATGACATACTCGCCGGGCTCGGGGTGGGGATGGCCTGCCCTTCGGCAGGCAGCCTGTGCGAAATCTCGTAAGACAGGTACTTGGCATCCCGCAGCTTTAGCACGTCCTCCTCCACCGGCCCTGGAGGTCGGAACCGGACATCGTTGAAGGTCCGAAACGCTCGAATCTGGAGCTCTAGGTGCTGGAACTTGGAGCGGGAGAGGATTCGATGGAGGATTGAAGAAAAGAAACGAGCCTTGGTCCTGTTATAAAGAGGAGAATACCAAGAGCCGTCTCGTGACCGTTTGGGACTCGCCGATAGAGGCGTGGCGGACGGCGCGGTTGGGTTACCTACGTTCGTATTGATGAGAATCCCGGATTAAGGGAAACACGATCTACGCTCGACAAGGCGTGTTAAGAAACCGCCTCGCTAAATCTTGTTGAGGTGGTAAAGTAAAAAACAATTCAAGTAATGGCTTGGTAGTGGTGTGACGTCATGCCACAAAAAGCGTCGATGATTGGACTTGTGTATATATTATTATTCTCTCTACGGTGGAACGTGGAATTTATTTTGCAGAGCCGGACACTATCCTAGTGTTCACAATCTTCTATCATTCGGAGGAGGAACCCGCCTTGCAATGCTAAGCAACATACGCACCGGACTTATCGTCATTGAAGCCTGGTTCAGGGGCTACTGAGGGAGTCCTGGATTAGGGGGTGTCCGGATAGCCGGACTATCATCATCGACCGGACTCCAAGACTATGAAGATACAAGATTGAAGACTTCTCCCCGTGTCCGGATGGGACTTTCCTTGGCATGGAAGGCAAGCTTGGCGATACGGATATGTAGATCTCCTACCATTGTAACCGACTCTATGTAACCCTAGCCCTCTCCGGTGTCTATATAAACCGGATGGCTTTAGTCCGTAGGACTACACACAACAACATCAACAACCCTTACAATCATACCATAGGCTAGCTTCTAGGGTTTAGCCTCCTTGATCTCGTGGTAGATCCACTCTTGTAAACATCCACAATATCAATATCAATCGAGCATGACGTAGGGTTTTACCTGCATCAAGAGGGCCCGAACCTGGGTAAAACATTGTGTCCCTTGTCTCATGTTACCATCCGCCTAGACGCACAGTTCGGGACCCCCTACCCGAGATCCGCCGGTTTTGACACCGACACCGGCCCAAGGGGGGCGCGCCAGGTGTGGGGTTCCTACTAGGACTCCCTAGTGCAAGTAGGATTCCCCTCTCCTTTTTCCTTTTTTGGAACAGCAAAGAGGGGAAAAGAGGTGGAGTAGGAGAGGGAAAGGGGGGGGGGCGCCCCCACCCCTTGTCCAATTCGAATTGGCAAGGGGGGCGCCACCTCCCTGGCCGGCCCTCTCTCCTCCAGTAAGGCCCATGTGTGGCCCATTAACTTCCCGGGGAGGGTTTCGGTAACCCTCGGTACTCCGAAACTTATTCGATACTTCCCGAAACCATTCTGGTGTTCGAATATAACCTTCCAATATATGAATCTTCACCTCTCCACTATTTCGAGACTCCTCGTCATGTCCGTGATCTCATCCGGGACTCCGAACAAACTTTGGTCATCAAATCACATAACCCATAATACAAATCGTCATCGAACGTTAAGCGTGCGGACCCTACGGGTTCGAGAACTATGTAGACATGACCGAGACATATCTCCGGTCAATAACCAATACTGGAACCTGGATGCTCATATTGGCTCCTACATATTCTATGAAGATCTTTATCTGTCAAACCGCATAACAACATACGTTGTTCCCTTTGTCATCGGTATGTTACTTGCCCGAGATTCGATCGTCGGTATCATCATACCTAGTTCAATATCGTTACTGGCAAGTCTCTTTTCTCGTTCCGTAATGCATCATCCCGTAACTAACTCATTAGTCACATTGCTTGCAAGGATTATAGTGATGAACATTACCGAGAGGGCACAGAGATACCTCTCCGATACACGGAGTGACAAATCCTAATCTTGATCTATGCCAACCCAACAAACACCTTCGGAAACACCTGTAGAGTATCTTTATAATCACCTAGTTACGTTATGATGTTTGATAGCACACAAGGTGTTCCTCCGGTATTCGGGAGTTGCATAATCTCATAGTCAAAGGAACATGTATAAGTCATGAAGAAAGCAATAGCAATAAAACTAAACGATCATTATGCTAAGCTAACGGATGGGTCATGTCCATCACGTCATTCTCTAATGATATGATCTCGTTCATCAAATGACAACACATGTCCATGGCTAGGAAACTTAACAATCTTTGATTAACGAGCTAGTCAAGTAGAGGCATACTAGGGACACTCTGTTTGTCTATGTATTCACACATGTACTAAATTTCTGGTTAATACAATTCTAGCATGAATAATAAACATTTATCATGATATAAGGAAATATAAATAAAAACTTTATTATTGCCTCTAGAGCATATTTCCTTCAAAGGTATTCCTCCGGTATTCGGAAGTTGCATAATCTCATAGTCAAAGGAATATATATAAGTCATGAAGAAAGCAGTAGCAATAAAACTTATCGATCATTATGCTAAGCTAACGGATGGGTCTTGTCCATCACATCATTCTCCTAATGATGTGACCCCGTTCATCAAATGACAACACATGTCTATGGTGAGGAACTTAACCATCTTTGATTAACGAGCTAGTCTAGTAGAGGCTTACTAGGGACACTGTGTTTTGTCTATGTATCCACACATGTATCCGCCTCCCGCGCACAGGCAGGCAAGGAACGACGGCACACAGGGGGTGAGCCTGGGAGCGCCGCCCTGGATCCGCCTCCCGCGCCGCACAGAGATGCCCGAGACCGGCCCATCATGTAGCCAAGACCACCACGACGACCCACCACCGAGCACCGGACGACGGGCAGGCCACCGCACAAGCCGGAGTGCCGCTGGGGCACCAAGCTGCGCCAATCCAACCGCGTCCGCACCACCCGGACCACACGCAAGCTAGAGACCACCTCCGTGCGCACGGAACAGGTTTCCGCCGCCGCCGGCGGTTGGGGGCGGAAGGAGGGGGGCGGCGGAGGAGGCGACTAGGTTTCCGCCCGAGCCGCCCCTGCGGAGCGACGCGGGGGATTTTTTTTCCTGAATCGGGATGAACTATCTTATAACATGCACATGCATTTCAGCAAGAACACACACATGACACGAGGTATTACACCTTGTGAGTGGCCTGAACCTGGATAAACAAAGCTTCCATATCTGAAGATCTGAATTGTTTGATGCCTTGCCGAATCTCTAAAAGCTGATCCCACCTATCACTGATATCGACATCACTCATCAATATACCTGGAAAGGTGATGTGGAGAGAAAAAATGGTCTGAAAATCTCTCTTCCTCGTTTTGTGATCAAATTGAATCTCTACAAATCTGTTTTTTCTGTTTTGTTGCTAGAGTGGTTTGGAGAGTGGCTGGTTTTTTGGCACTGTCCATGCCCTAAGGTCTGCTCGGTTTGTGCCTAGGATTGCCCTACCAAGAAGTTGGATGCCAAAATTTTGGTTGTCGTTTTACTTGCCATGGATTGGATAACTTTACCCCGCAAAGAAAAAAAGGATTGGACAACTTTGGCTAGAAAAATGTACCAGAGTTGGCAAAGAAGCCTTCATCCAAACAACCAGTGGCGGATCTACCATTGGGGCGAGCTGGGGCGGCCGCCCCGGGTCGCTGGCGGCGGAGCATCGATCCCCGCCTACCTCCCCTTCCTCTGCTCCTCCCAATTTCCTCCCGTGGCGGGCAGTTTTCATGGCGTAGCGGATGTTTCCTGTTTCTGAAGCCCTCACGTGAGGGTGATCGGGTGAGGGAGAAAGAAGATTGGGCTGGGCTGCAGCGTTTGCGCAATTGCTGCATAAGGCCCAAAGACCACAAGTGCTGCCGGCCTCCAATACAACCGATCCAGCCCCAATCTATCCCCGAGCACTAGCCACTCACTGCTGCGCCGCCCCACTACGGTGCAACATATCTCTTGTGTATTTTGATTTGTTCTACTCTTTGGCTCATACCCTTACTAAATACTCCCTCCGTTTCTAAATATAAGTCTTTCTAGAGATACCACTAGAGACTACATTTTGATATATATAGACATCCTTTAGAGTATAGGTTCACTCATTTTACTCCGTATATAGTTTATAATGAAATCTCTAAAAAGGTTTATATTTAGAAACGGAGGGAGTACTTACTTAATCAGTGTATGAATTGTAGTGCCAAGTGCCAACACCGCTCTAGGCTAAGCTATGTCGCAATTGATCAAGTGCTGGCAACAAGTGCTTTGTCCGGTTAATTCTAGTAAAATGAGCAGACACGTTACATCCAGGTATTATCAATACTGTATTGCTGTATGCAACATTTAAAATAGCTTCTGATGCTAAAGTTGTACTTCCGATGTCATACCATACCACCAAGAATTCTGGTAGATCAAGTGGAATCACATGATGAAGTCATATCTTATTGGCTTTTGAAAGAACAAGACGTGCCAAAATATCGAACACAAAATGCATGGAGCGACAAGAGTCCATGTTATCAGTAGTTTCTAATAATTTTTTATGGCTTTTCATGATTTTGGTAGTTGAATGCCATGACTTTTGATCCAGTACACGTGTAAATGTTCGCCCCGGCTAGCTTTAATTCCTAGGTCCGCCACTGCAAACAACGGCTAATGTTTTGGTCATGACCAAAATATTGGCAAGGTACATTTTGGTAACCCATCCAAACAGTCCCTAATTCGTGGTGCTAGTCTTGTCTGAGATAATGGTGTGTTAAGTCTCTGTGGTTGGTGAACTATCTGCTTATGTTCTTCTGTCGTCTAGGCGAAGTCTTAGCGTTGCCAGGTTTTTGCCCCGCAGGGTTTCGATTGCCGGCATGAGCAGCAAGTTTCATGGCAAATGGAGTGGAGCTCGATCGGCTATATCAGCTGGCTGCTCTCGCACATGATGCTCCACGAGTCCTGCGTCAGGTAGCACGGCTGCTGCTGCTGCACCAGATGTTGTTGCTGTTGGTGGTGGCGATGGAGCGCCGCCGCGTCAACGTCCGACTCTGACGGCAGCCGCAGCGCGTCCCCGAACGTGCCGTCGAAAGGGAGGCCGTCCAGCAGCACGGTGGAGGACGACGCGTGCAGGAGGACGCCGTCTGCCGCGCCGGCCTCGGCCTGGACGCCCGTGACGTGCTGCACCATGAGCCGGAAGTTGGCCAGGTCGGTGCTGATGTACGTGGTCGGCGCGCGCTTCGACGGCCTCGCCCGACGCTTCCCGGCGCGCCCGGCGCCCGCTGCGTTGGGCCCAAGGCCGACCCGCCTCTTGTTCGCCGCGGCGCCGACGGGCCCGGACGGCGCCGCCTCAGACGCGATCGGCACGGAGTCGCAGGCGAGCGATCCCGACGGCGGGGAGGCCGTGGACGCGAACCAGCTGGTACTGCCGGGGAAGTCCGCGAGGAGGGACGACGATGAGGGCACCGAGGCCGAGGACGGTGAAGATACTGCGGGGGAGTAGTCGTACTCGTGCTCGGGCATGGAGGAGAAGTGCCCGGCGCAAGCGATGGCGGGGTCGGCGTAGTAGGCGGGCGAGAGGAACGACGACGGAGGTGGCGGCGCCAGGGCCAGGCACGACATGGCGTCCATGCGACAAGGCTGACGATGATCAGTGAGAACAGAAGCTCGTTCGAAGTTCGGAGACCGGCGTGCCGCGTGCGAGTGTTGCACAGGAGGAGTAAGAAGAGGATGGTGTGCGGGCGTCTCTGCGGTTTGGGAAGGGAAGGCAGGTGTATATAGGCGGAGACGGGCGGGGGAAGGCGAGTGGGGTCCCAGGGGAACGCGTGGGCGCATCGGCATCGGCATCGGCATCGGGGCGTGTCGGCGTGCGCTGGGGAGGGCGAGGCCGCGCGCGCGCGCGCGGTTTCGGTGTCTCCACCGCTACCCGCGGGGCCATCGGGCGAGCTGGAGTCGACCCAACCCCGGTCGTCAACAGCGCGCGCGGCTGGCTATGTGGCGCGGCCAGCGTCGCCAGACGGTGGCGCACTGCTCGAGCCGCTGGCGCGCGCGGAGCACGTTCCACGCGAAGGAGGTCAGGCCAGCATAGCAACGGCCGCAAAAGCAGCTTTTCGCTAACCACGTCGGACCGTCGGTGCTACTCAGTGATCAGCTGGAGCTGCGGTGCAGAGTCAAATGTTGCTGCCCACCAACCCGTCTCCACCGTCCGTACGGATCAAAACGACGAGCGGAGTCCGTCCGTCTCGCTCCTTGTAGTACGGTGTACGTGCAAACCAGCAGCAGCCGCTCCTGAAATTACGACTGGTGCGCGCTGTCGGTCGGCGGGCTGCCAAATGTCGCACCACACAGCTTTTTTTTTAAACGGAGGCAAAAATTTTGCCTCATCGATTGATTAAGAAGAAGAAAATTGTCCAGTTAATTAATGGAAAACCGGACGAAAACCAATACAAACTGAGCACGGACTAACTACTCACATGGCAAGAAAATCCTACAACCGCACAGACGGCCCCGCCAGATTCTTCGATTACACAACATCCACAAACCCAAGAACACCTCGACATAAGACATCAAACACCTTCCAATCCACAACGACGACCCAATCCAAGAGGACGGGCCAAGAGACTGTAGATCATCCATCAAGCAGCAAGAGACGCCTTTTGCCTATGCCGCCACTCTTGCCTTTTCCCACCTTCTTTTGTTTGCCTCTTATTGGCGTCCTGTCAGAAGGAAAGCAATCGACCTGCCCAAACCAGGTCTAGAGACCTCCACACTGGCGAGCAAGTCAGGAAATTCTTTCGCCAATGGAGCATCTGGAGTTGGAGTAGGTGCAACCACACTTGTCTCGATGGTCATGCCACTGACAGGCATCACATACAGGATGGTCGCAGATGAGGGAATGGCAGAGACTGCAATGTCCAAATCACCACATCCCTTGGCATCAGGTATCTTTTTTTTTTATAGAAAAGGAGGATGACCCCCGGCCTCTGCATCTGGGAGGTATCTGGCTAGACTCCAGGGGTCATGATGTTGGTAAAGCCACAATCGAAATCTCGAGGACGAACAGAGGCAGAACCGGGCCCTCACACAACTCCCGCAACTCAGGCATGATCTACAGCACCGGAGTCACAACCACATCATTGTCTACTCTCTCAGAGGTTGACGACGACGAACAAGCTCTAACACAAGGGGAGAAACGACCATGAAGCTCAGCATCCATCTCGACCTTGAAGTTGTCAACAGGCACAACCAAATTAAGGACGCAATACATGAGCAGTCACAGCTTTTGTTTGAAAAGGAGAATCCGTACACTACTCCAATGGGCAGTAGGAAATCGCTAGTGCACGCACGAACGAACCACCGTGATCTTTCTTTTTGTTCGAAGAACGTGAACACAGTCGCGTGATTAGCGGGAGGCTGTTTGCTGCTCCATCCTGATCCTGCGTCCAATCCGGCAGGCAGGCATTCACCACCATAAAAGGAAAGGAAAGGAAAGGAAAGCAGGTTTACCTGTCCATTTCATCCACCGGTCTCCGGTTTAATCGGATCAACAGCCCGCGGGAATGGCGCGCGCGGCGTGGCGGTGCGGTGGGTTCGCCGTCGCTCTCGCCGGGATCTCAAGGATCTCACTGCTTGCCGCTAGCTAGACACTGAACTTGAAATGCTGCTTGCTCGCTCGCTCACTCTGATGCTACGAGCAGCACGCGCCAAGCACTGAAGCCAACATCGACTGATTAAAAGATGGAGCAATTGTTGTTATTAGCGTCACTGGCGTAGTCTGATTAGCAGTTTAGTTTACTCGGAGGAAGATCTACAAGAGATGGCCCTGCCGTCCGCTGGTCGATCGCCGGGTGCTAGGCCCGGATTTGTGATCCTCTCCTCCGTTTTATTATTCCCCTTCTCCAGTGGAGATTCTGCTTCGATCGCAAGTGATCCTTGGAACTGCGAGTATCTTTTCATCGCTGACGACTGACCGAAAATGACAGACCGTTGAACCGTCTTTATAGTTAGTGCTCGCGCGATCGATCGATCCATCTCCTCGAGATTTGTTCCTTGTTTTTGTGCAGACAGCAGGCGACACACTTTCTTAGGCTAACCAGCGCGCGACCCATCCCGTCCGGCCTATCCGTTTGATGCAGAGCAGACAGACCCCAAGACACAGCGCGCGACGGCCTGAAACCTTTTGATCCGTTTTGTGTCCGGGCTGGTCCATTTCAAGCGCAAACATGTGCCTGATTTGGGTCCAGACGGACAGCAAACGGACACGCCGCTCATCCGTTTCGGGGCTATGGCAGTCGGCCACCTACCTCCCACCGCCCAACACAAATGCGCACGCGTAGCCGGCCCCACCTATCATCCGCCCAGGCGCACGATAGGCGTCCTTAAATGGGAAGCCGTGGACCGGTCGCGGTCCACGTTCTCACTCTAGTCGCCCGTTGCCTTCTCGAAATCCGACACCCAAATCCTAGCTCTCCCCTTCCCCTTCCTCAAGGTCACCGGGCGCCCGCAGCCATGGTGCGGTGGAGCTTCGGCCGCAAGGGGGTGCACGACCACGAGGCTGGTTCGTCCTCGGACCGCCGCCGCGTCAAAGCTGAGCTCGCATCCCTCCACGGAGGATCCCCCGCGCCACCCGCATTCGCCATCGACCCTACGGCCGCCGGCGAACGCGACCAGAACTACATCCATGTCGACGTGTGCCGGCGTTATTGGGAGACCAGGACGCCGCTCCCCTGGAGAGACGTCCACCTGCCCAATAACTGGCACCTGTCCGCCGATCGGGTGCGATGCCGCCGGTCCCGACGTGCGGCCGTGCCCGCCGCGAGGAGATCGAACGCTGCCGCCACCTCCTGCCTGACGACCTTTACTACGACCCCAGGTACCCCGTCGACTCCGGTCTCTGGGACACCTGCTTTTGGGACGAGCACGACACCAGGCGTGCGTCCTACTTCACCGGTAGCTCCTCGGGCCCGTGACGACCACGTCTAGAGCGCGGAGTGCCTGCTCCCCAGATGCGCGGCCTCACGCCTACGCCGTCACCGTCGCCTTCTCCGTCGCCACCACTACCTCCTCGCATGACAGAGGAGGAGGCCCGGCTTGTGCAACGTGTCATGGAAGATTCCATGAACACGCACGATGAGCGCCAATGGGAGGGCCTGGAGACCATGATGGCTCTCTCTACCGCCGGCGACGTCGCCTTCCCCGAGCCGGAGATGATGGAGGCCAAGGAGGAGGTGAGGGCGGAGGTGCTCGAGGAGCAGCCCGTCGCCGCGTTCCACCCGGACCTGGTGGGCCAGCGGTGGAGCAGGTCGTGCACGGCCGGCGACATGGCCGACGCCCTGGGGGCCGTGAACTGGTTCCCCACACTGCGGCGGTCTCCAAAGCACGAGCCGTCGTCACAGGGGGAGGTGGTGCAGGCGCCTCCCACCTTCCTGGAGCCTCCCGCCTTCCAGGGACCGGCCCACCTCTGGACGTCGCCGCCGTACATCGACCTCACTGGCGACGACGATGACGACAACGGCGGCGCGTGAGGAGGCGCCGACGGGCACGGCAGCAGCGCGCGGGTGGCACTTTATTTTGTTTTTTTATGTAATTTATGTTTAATGTTGATCTATGGAACAGGGCCGTTGCCGTGAAGTTTAATTATATTTCATCTTTGTGTTTATTTCATTTTTCCATCATTTTGTTTATTTTTTTATTTTTTTCAATTACGTCCATCTTGAACATGATATGAGGTACAGCCGCGTGTTGAGCACATCAGCATGGCAACAACCCCAAATGGACATGAATGTCCCATTACCATCCAAACGGATGAAAGCCGGGCAAAACAAACGTCCTTTTGAAGTTGTGCACTGGAGTTGGCCTTACCGTCGCCTTCAGGGCTTTTTTCGCCGACGAGGTGAGAACATATTCTTTCAGTACTGATTTGTACACGTTCGTAGTCAGTAGTATCTAGTATGCTCTCGCTGTCACGGAGGCAGGCAAGGGGGGCAGCAGGGATCGTAGGCGACAATTATGTGATGTCGTGATCCCTCCTCGACGACGACGACGATGGACGTACCCGTCCGCTGACCCCAAGCACGGGTCCGTCCAAATGCGTGTTCCAAACACGACCAACCGCGCTGGACAGGCAGATCTTCCACGCCGCCGGCTCCGGTGGCCACCGCTGCGGCGGACCGACCGATCCATCCAAAGCACCGGCGGCACATCACCAGTTGACGATGCATTTCCCTTCCACAAAGACGCTCATCTAGCTTTTCCCTGCAAACCATCTTGCAGATTTTCCAGCAGTCTGAGCTCTCTGTAAATCAGTGGTTTCTGAAAACGGCACACAGACAGGACTTCACACACGGGAAGCACACAGAGACAGCGAGCACGTAGTGATCCGTATTATTATACTCGTCCCACCAGATCGATCGCTGCGCGAAAGCTGAGCTAGGTTGACGGATTCGGCCAGTTTGTCAGCGCTGAAAAATACGCCATGGAAATCGCTCGCAAGCTGACTGACTGTACTGTACCGATCGACTAAACTAGGTGCAGTGGCGGCGATCGAGACGACGACATGCACATATGATATGATACTACGGAGTACTACGAGACAATCCTACCGCATGGGTTTTAGTTTAAGTGCCCAGACGAGACGACATCCCATGAGGCATTCCCTCGTAATCGAGTGCCCCCAAAGACTTCGAGTGTCACGGATGGGGATGGGGTCCAGCCGCCACTCGATTGCCTCCACTAAACACTCAGTAATAATCTAGAGGATGCTTGATACATTTTAGTCCCATGACTAAAAGTAGTGCGACTAAAACTTGCTAGCCTCATCCATGTTTGGATACAAATACTAAATAGACTAAAATGAGTCAATGAGCATTTATTATCCTCCAAACCCTCCAATCCCGAACTCGCATGTGTTAAAGGAGAGGAGTTAAATAAGGAGAGAGAGGACTAATCTATATTTTAGTAGAGTTCCCGACTAAAAGTTTTAGTCTCAAGACTAGTTCTAGCCTCTCTTTAGTCAGGGGTGATTGGAACTTTAGCCTCTAAAAGAGACTAGTTTTAGTCAGACTAAAAATAGTCCCTTGGATCCAAGCATGGCCCTAATCTACTCCCTTCTTTTTAAATATTTATCTTTCTAGATATATCAACAAATGACTACATACGTAGCAAAATGAATGAACCCACACTGTAAAATATGTATACATACATGATACATCTGTATGTGGTGGTCCATTTGAAATGTATGGAAAGAAAAATATTTAGGAATGGAGGGAGTATTGGTCATGGACTATGTGTGGATGGATCATGGATGGATAGGTAGATCTTGATCTGTTCTTTTGCCTAGGTCAGGGTCCACCGGAAAGTTGAAAAGCGCTTGAAAGTTTATGCCGCCTGTTCAAATGGTCTTCTTCTTTTAGGGGAAATAATCTTTAATTATATAACCCAGTCAAGCATCCAGGACGCAGTCCGCATAATAAAGCAGTTTGATCGTGCACCGATCACGTAGACGGTCAGCAGCACTTTTCACCATACAATGAAAATGCAGTAAATTCAATTATCCCAATGGGCATAAAAACAATCCTATTTCTGACGTTTCAACGGTCTTGGCAACATTTATCTGAGAGCGTACGATCATGCTGACTACGCAGCCGTAAGAGATGTACTCCCTCCGTCCGGAAATATTTGTCGGAGAAGTGGATGAATCTAGACGTATTTTAGTTATAGATACATCTAATTTTATTCATTTTTCCGACAAGTATTTTGGGACGGAGGGAGTATATGTACAAGAAAATGGCTGATATATGATGGCATGATGATCTCACCTTGTGGTAAGCACCCACCGTAGAATTGTTTAACACTTCCACGCCAGATCGATCCCCCGCTTATAGAAAAATCTGAAGCTCTTCATGTGACACTACACCGTTTGACTTATGCCACCTGCTCCGGCCTCATCCACTAGCATCGATCGGTCGTACGCGACCCAGGATAGATACACTACGAACTACGAACTGGTCTAGCTATGGTCCAAGGACAACGACATGTACAGTTGGGTTGAGATTAGGGCAATATTAGTGGAACATAAACTAAGCAGTTGGTTCCTATCACATGCCACGCCACCATGCACGAAGGACGGATTGCTTCAGGGAATAGTTGTATAGTTAATAAATCATCTGAGGATGCTCTTGGACCGTCTCCTTGTCGCTTACAGTAATTCCCTTTGACATCACCGGGAACAACATCCCCATCGATCCCTGCCCCTCCCTAGCTAGCTAACCAGGTCAATGCTCGCTCGCTGGGTACTCTATGCATGCCACTGACTGACTGCTTCTCACTATCCAAAGCTAGCTAGCTAGTGTTCAAATTTCAAACCCTCTTCTGCCCTGTGCACGCACCGTGATGCAGAGCGCACCGCAGTTAACCTAGGCATGTTCGCCTGATCTGCTCTTCTTTCCAGATGCATGGAGATGGTGAGAAACGGAAGGAGCATGCACCGGCGCCGTGGAGGCATCATGGCGAGCGCGATGCAAAATAGCGGCATGTTGCAGTGGGCTTTTGACTTGGGCCGTGGGGCTGAGCTACCGTTTGTCCTTTCCCATGGATGCCTCCTACAGAGTCAGAGTCAGGAATCTGGTGGTAGCTGGACGTGCTTGTTGGTTTCCCGGAGGTCAGATGCGTGCCTTTGATTCCTCCCGTTTTACCAATAGAATGGTCGCAGGCTCGCTTGAATGCTAGGCTGACTGGTTGCTGCTCAGTTTCATGCATACGCATGCGTATGCGTATGCGTACGTGCCGTTTGTTAGCCTGTCAACCGTGTCCAATGCCAACGGGTTGAACCTTTCAGCCTGCCCTATCTGACGGACACGACACTGTGTGCCACGCCATCTCCAACAAGATAAGATCGCACTGCACTGCACAGCATTTGTGCCGAGCTTCTATTCTGCTAGACAAACGTTGCATGTGTTGTTTACATCCACATCGCCCAATTCATATTTACGGGATCACACACACACTGACACGCATTGCATGTTTACATCCACATCGCCATTCAACAATGCTGCCTTCCAACTTCTGCTGTCTCCGCTCGACAGAAATGCCTTTTTACACATTTTGGTCACAACCAACAAGGTTCAGATTTTACACGAGGAGCGACCATTTTATTACTTTTACTTGGAAACTTGGCAAGGATGAAATCGCCGTGTTCAACCGGCCGAGATACTACACACCTGGCTGCAGTCACTGCTTCAAGCCTCTTTCAGCAGCCTGTCTTTAGCCGCACAGACGCCTTTCTGCGCTGAAATCTCCGACAAGGACTGAAGCTTCTCCACGAACGCCACCAGGCTCGACCGTAAATCAGTAGCAACATCATCCCTTGGGACCTCTTCCTCCTTTCCACCATTTAGCGTCTCCCCCAGGCTTTGATCCAAATGGCGTGGCCGTGGCAGATGACTGCTTATATCTGCAACAAGACCGTCCATGGCCTTTTCCAAGTCCTCGGTTGGTACACCGCCCAGTAGCTTCATCCATGTCTCGCAGGTGGCAAACATGGGCGCGACGGCGCACTCCGTCAGCGAGACGGAGGCGTTTTGCTTCCTGGAGCTCTTCCTCTTCCTCAGAGGTTTCATGCACTTGTGCAGCCACAGGTTGAGGCTGCCCAGGTAGGCCCTGTGGGATGCGATCCAGTTTTGTATAGGTTTGAGCGTACTTTGCCGAGCTCGATCGACAGAAGGAGGGCGGCTTGGCGCCGAGGCTCGGAGTCGAATGGTGTTTCTTGTTTGGAGCTGCTGGATAGTGACTTGATGATCGCGTGTTGGCACCGATGGCACTGCAGCATGGTTGCCCACATCATGGTGAAACTTCAGGAAAAGCAGATACTTCATCAGATAGTACACATCCAGGTCCAAATTATGACGGACTGCATACTAATCTATCTGCAATGGTCTCTCAGTGCAAATTTTCCTACGAAAAATTGAAATGGACAAACATACCTCTCAATTAGCTCATCCAGCTGTGATTGAAGCTCTTTATCCCTTAGCTCTTCTGTTCTTCGAAATGAAGTCTATTTTCTGAATAGCCACTACGATTCTGGAGTGCAAGTCTTTTACTGCAGCACGGGTAAAATCAGTGATGATTTGTTTTTTCCCTCGCGACTCCTGGTATCTCAGTTGTTTACATTTCTCATCATACTTCTTGCAGATGGAGCTGCTGGACTGAAAGCAGAATCACACTTAGCGTTACCAAACGGCAACGGGCCGCATAACTGCAAGTCATATATGGAAGCTCAGTACTCCCTCCGTTCCTAAATATAGGTCTTCCTAGAGATTTCAACAAGTGACTATATACGGAGCAAAATGAGTGAATCTACACTCTAAAATATGTCTATATACATCCGTATGTGGTAGCCATTTGAAATCTCTACAAAGACTTATATTTTGGAACGGAGGGAGTAGTTTTGACCTTTTTCGTTTCAGGACACTAATAAATTTTGGCTGCGCGCAATTGTCTCTTCCACTATCTAAAAGGAATTAAGTGACATCTGAAAAACCTATACAATTACAAAATTATTTTTTTGACAATGGAATGCTGTTCTCCATAAACAAGTACTCCCTCTGTAAACTAATATAAGAGCGTTTAGATCACTATTTTAGTATTCTAAACGCTCTTATATTAGTTTACGGAGGGAGTACAGTATTTTATACACGAAATGCAGTAGAGAGTTCCAGTGAAGGCAGTCACAACTCAGAATAGTAAGTCATAAGAATCAAGATATATTTCATTATGCTCAAAAGGAAGGGGAAAAGGGACTGCTACAGGCAAACAGAAATGGGGAACACGCACCAATATTCAAAGCGTGCACATTGAGTAGCAAGCAATCTATCTAGCGTTGATGTATGGATGTCAAGAATAGTTCTAGGAGGGTTCTTAGATGGCGGACAGTTGTGAAGACACTGATCTATGCCAGGTAAGGTACTTTATCTGAGCTTGAGGAGGAGCTGCATTAAACCATCATGATCAAATTATTTGTCACGGTAAGAAAGACCATGTCTGATGTTTAACAATAAAAACAGCAAGGTCAATTGCCCCCGCGCGGGGGGGTTTCTTGCATATGAAAATGATCTCAGTACAACAGTAAGGAAAATGCAATGACCACAACATTAAGAAAGCAAAAAACAGAACGAAGTTTAAAATTACAGGGTATCATATAATAACTTAAAATATAGTAATATTCGTCAGTTATTCACATAAATGCTCCTGAATCTATTTGCTAGTACATGGGAATGGGACAAGCTTGTACACTAGTAACAATAAAGTTGATACTAATAACTTCAAAAGAGATAGCTTACGTTTAGGAACAGAAAGTTCCTCCCTGCAGCAAACAAGGAAGGTCGCAAGAAAATCTGATACCTTGGATCCATCTGCTGCAGCAGAAAAATATAATGAACAAATGGCAAGAGAAGCTGGAGATCATGCAACACAATTACACAAATGTACATTACTTGACAAGTTAACATATCTAACCTATCTCTTCAGGTAGTAGAGGGCGGAACTGGATTTTATCTTCTTCCAGAACCATTGGGGCTTGTTTTCCAGAATCACATGCCCTAAAGAATAATATCTCAATCTCTTTCATGCATGAGATAAGTCCTTCACCACATTCCTAACACCAGGATAAGGTTCCTTGGAGTCCATAGGGTGAGCGGCCACCGATGATGGCACCACATTAACTGGGGGAATGGCAGGCATTTCATCATTTCCATTCGTGATAACATCTATTATTCTCCTCTTGCCTTTGAGCCTGTTTGCTGAAGCAATGTCTTCTGAAGAGGCATGATGTGCGGTAGACTGTTCTGTTAGAGTATTATCACCAGACAAATCATTGGGGTTCTTGTGCACCCGTGCCACAGTTTCAGTGGACAGATTGTCGAAACCATCTTCTGACTCTGCAACATGACCCTCCTCATTTGCAGCTGTAGGAGGCTTCTGTCCTTCAAAACAATTTCTCAGAAGAGATCCTGTGTCTCTAAGTGACACAATATAATCATGGTGAGCACATGCAAGCGCATATCTTCCATGAACTGCCTCTCTAACAAAACGCTTCCTCTCCTGGCATAACACAAGGACCTTGTCGTCTTCAATTGTAGAAGACGCCACGCCCATGTTCAAGTGCAAGAGCCAACAGAGCAGTATCACAGAGGTTACCAGGGCATGCAAATTCAAGGACATCCACCGAGGTTAACCGTAGGATCGCTGGCTGTCATTGGCAACGGCAAGTAGCGGTGTTTGGATGATGCAGTCCGCGATTCGATGCTGCAACAGTTTAAAAAAAATCCTACTTTTAACAGATTTAACAAGAGTGGTATATTCAGTAAGTGATGTTAGAGTTGTGTCGAATATTATTGTACAAGTTAGGTTACAGTTGGACTTGGAGTCGTACTGTGTGTAGACAGGGTAGGAGTTGTGTCCTAATAGGACACTTGTATCTTAAGCCTCTCATATATAGTAGGGGTAGACACACGATTTAACCTATGTCAACATAATAGCACAAGCACGCGGGGGTGCCGACTGGCGTGTACCGGTGCCCGGGCGGCCGGGGTGCGGTATTGTGACGGTGTCATGGGGAGGAGCGCCCGTAGTCATGCCCCGGGGATGTAGCCATATCGGCGAACCTCGTTAACAAATCTCGGTGTCGTGCCTCGTGTGATTGCTTGGTCCTCGATAGATCGATGGAGTGCCTCGGATTATTCTAACAAGTGGTATCATGAGCTAGGTTGTTCGGAGGTCGCGGAGGAATTGATCTAGAGGAGAGGAAGAAAGTATCTATGAAATTCTGCGGGGCGATCGTTGAAGTAGAAGGATATCGGCGTGGCATCGTCGATGAGTTGATGCAGGCACGATCTAGAAGCAGATTCATCGTGATATAAATCTTCAAGGAAGCAGGCAGCGACGGCAGTAGCTACGAGCTGATCAGATCGATCGGGACGCACACCTACAATGCCTATTCGGATCGGGTGCACATTCTGGCTCAAGACGGCGGCACGTGTTCTAGTCGATTGGGTCTCGCCGAGGACGATCGTGATACGAAACGAAGCGCAAGGCAAACGTGCGTGCGGGGTCTAGCAGCGGAAGGCAACAGGGCGCTTAAGGCCCATGTGCGCGGGCGCAGAGCCCAATTGGAGCTGGAGCGAGGGCGTGCAGGGCAGAGTGCAGCAGGTGGTCGTGTGTAGCTGTAGCTACAAGTACGAGTTTGTTTGAAGAAAAGATTGGTTTCCACGCATGGCAGTGTGGTTGGACATGGAAGTCGCTAGCTGTTATCAGATTGATTTAAAGTGTGATTAAGAAAAGAAATAAGAAACTACTCCCTCCGTTCCCAAATAATTGTCTTTCTAGCCATCTTAAATGGACTACAATATACAAATGTATGTAGACATGTTTTAGAGTGTAGATTCACTCATTTTGCTCCGTATGTAGTCACTTGTTGAAATCTCTAGAAAGACAATTATTTAGGAACGGAGGAAGTAGTCAGGAGGGTCACGTGGTGTTAGGTTGTGGAGTTGAATTTGCTGGCTGCTACACCTACACGAGAAGACTACCAGGAAGACTACGTTTGGGTTCTTTGCTTTGTACACTGGTCAAGGATGACATCATGGTAGCGATGTTGTTGTTCAACGGAAGCAGTCATACGGAAACTAAGAACAACGACGTGAGTATAAGGCTTGAAGAAGTCTGGAGTGCGTCGTGACAGGGATCATGCATATACATGGCGTCAAGGCAATGCATTGATGTGCGAGGCGGACACGACATAGGATGGAGCATGGTGCAGTCCGATAATTTCGGTTGGGTCGGACTGACAGTCTGATGGATCGGCAGGGATGTCGGTCAAAGCAGAAGACGGCGGTGATTTCAGCGACGACGACATAGGGGCGTGATGCTGATGGTGGCCGACTTCTGGGGCGTGGAAACACGTGGTGCAGCTCGAGGGCTTGTGCACCGACAAGACTATGGCGCAGGGTTGATTCAAGGCAGTGCACACATGAGAGTTTGAAATCGACGGAGCGCGTGGGTAGCATAGCGCAGCTACATGGAGTCATGTTGAAGGTGGAGCTGGAGTCTGATGGATGACTATGCTCTGAGCTGATGGAGGGGCTACGGCGTAAGTTAACAGAGAGTCGAAGCCTTTTTCAACGGGATAGCGAGAGATACATGGATCGGACTGGGTACCAGTGGTTCGATGGAGATGTGATACTCGGCATCGGTCGGTGATGATCGGTGGTTCTCTGCAGTGGGGGTTGAGTGGTGTGGTTCGCGACCCTGGAGACTCGACCAGGACAGCAGAGGCTCGACGCGGTGATAGCGGCGAGGCGTGCGGTAAGCATGGGACACAACGACAGACCAAGGCACTCGTGGTCAGACATGTGGTCGGACAAAGTGTGCAAGGGTGTCAAGCGGTGTTGACAAGTACCAGATTCAAGTTGGTGGTGGGTCTATCGGTGCTAGTTGATGGACATGAGTTGACCATGGAGAATCTGAGAAAGTGGCGGAAAGTCTGAAATTGTCAAAGGTGAGAGAGTACATGGTCAGATATTCGTGGTGTTCAATTGCACATGGTAAAGTGCGGATGATAAATCTGTATGAGGCGGAGTGCTATAGCTGTGGGACATGCCGAGACTATCCGGAAGAAGGGTGAGACAACTGCGAATTTGACTCAGGGTGACATAGGGCGACGGTGAAATTCCTTCAAGTTTCAGACAAGCAGTCAAGAAAGAGCGATGCCGTTGAGTTCAGGTAACTCTTATATGTGGCGTTCAATATGTGAGTTGTTCACTTTCACGCAGACTGTGATCGGTGTGTGATGGTGCTGGATGGATACTCCGGAAGTTGGAAGCACAAGGTAGAGTAATGAGGAACTTAATTTTACTCGAGTGTTGATTGTGAAGAAGACAAGAAGGGACTACAGTTGCAGGTGGAGTCACATGGAGTCTGAGAGTAGCAGCGGTGCTCATGGCGTATCTCAAGTCCAATGTACATGGAGGTTCGACGCACGGACAAATTCAAGGTGGTGGAGAATATTCGCCAAGGTGGAGTTTGTTAGAGTTGTGTCGAATATTATTGTACAAGTTAGGTTACAGTTGGACTTGGAGTCGTAATGTGTGTAGACAGGGTAGGAGTTGTGTCCTAATAGAACACTTGTATCCTAAGCCTCTCATATATAGTAGGGATAGACATACGATGTAACCTATACCAACATAATAGCACAAGCACGCGGGGGTGCCGGCGGCGTGTGCCGGTGCCCGGGCGGCCGGGGTGCGGTATTGTGACGGTGTCATGGGGAGGAGCGCCCGTAGTCATGCCCCGGGGATGTAGCCATATCGGTGAACCTCGTTAACAAATCTCGGTGTCGTGCCTCGTGTGATTGATTGGTCCTCGATAGATCGACGAAGTGCCTCGGATTGTTCTAACAAGTGACAAGACACCCCTAAAAAAGGTTAGTGCAATACATTCGATGATCTTTATCCTGAAACCAAAATTTCATCATGTGATACATATCGCCTATGTCTGTTTCGTCTGACCACTGTCACACATTTGGTTGAAAATAAATCAAATTGAAGGGATCCTAACTGATTTGAAAGCAAAAGAGAGAGAGGATTTTCTACCTTGAACTATTCGTTAGAATTGAAATGATTATCATGGAACAGTACCAGATGGTAGAGTTCTGAGACTTGGTTTCCTTAATGAAATCGGAGGGAAAGCCCTCTTAATCAAAAAAAAAAAAAAACAGGTAAAAGCAGAACTATAAAAGTACTCTTTGTTCAAGACGCATCGGTCATCTCCGAAAATGCACACAACTATGCAGTGCTAAGATAGACAGAAGCTGAGCATTATTTACTCAGTAATAGTAGTATCTAAACCACCACTTCGAAGCCAACTGACAGTAGTATTTACTCTGTTCCTCTGCAATCCACTGTCACTCCACCCACCCAGCACACCCGCAAATCCGACCGTTCCACCCCAGGGAGAACTTCAGAGAGAAAGTAAAATCACCTCGGCCAATCGGGCCACGGCCGGATTCGGCGCGCGCCGCGCGGTCTTCTCCGGATACTTCCGCGACTCCGCTCCACGAGCGCGGCGCGGCGCGAGCGATGGAGTAGAGGAGACGGCAGGGGGAAGAGGCGAGCAGGCCGAGGAGGAGGAGGGATGTCGTCCGTAGTGCGGGGGAGCACAGACAGGCACAGCAGGGCGCCATTGCCGTCGCCTATAGGCATCGCCGGAGGTGAGGAGAGCGCCGTGTGTCGCCGCCATTATTTCGCGGAGGAGTAACTGCGGCGACGAGAACGTTGTGGCGCAAGGCGAAGCGGCAGGCCTTTTTAGGTCCTAATCCAGCTCGCGTTTATGGCACATGCAGCCCATCCGTAAGCAATCCAGCCCGGAAGGCTGCAGGTCTAGAAGCCCAGCCCACCGAGATAACTATCCATCTCCACGAGCTTGATCGCACGAGGTTCCAGCCCACACACACACACACTCTCCCTTTCCCAGTTCCATTCAAAACCCTCCCCACCCTTTCCCGGTTTTGCCTCCCCTTTGCTGTCCGTAATCATTCTCTCTCCCCCTTTCCGCTCCCTCTGCAATAATTAATGAGCGCGATCAATCAACGCGTCCCCCATGTTTTCTCAACTGTTGTCAGCGCCGCAGGCAGAGTGCCCTGCTCCTGTCCTTCGGTTCCTTCTTGCAGGTGCATAAAACTTCGGCACACACAAACCTCTTGTTCCCATATCCCTTCCACTATTTCCAACAAGACCTCTTATTGCACGCTCGCATGCATCTAGTAGACATGCTTTCCCTGAAGGGGTGCGATAATAGGCCGACCAATTCGCGGGGCGTCGGCCAAATGAAAAATGTGATGAAAAATAATAGCACAGGCAGGGAGTCGAAGTCCCGACATTGTCGTCGCCTATAGGCATCGCCAGAGGCGAGGAGTGCGCCATGTGTCGCCATTATTTCGCGAAAGGGTAATTGCGGCGACGCGATCGTGTGTGGCGCAAGGCGGCGTGGTGGGCCCCGGCACTGGAATCACCCTCGGCCCTCGGTCCTAATCAGCGACGGAGCCAGGAAAAATCAATTAGGGGGCAGATTTTCAAATTTTGTTTAAATTTTAAAAAAGAACAAATTTTCAAATTTTGTTTAAATCTTAAAACATTACAATTAAAAAAATCAAAAATGTTTTTTTTATGTTTCAATTTTTTCACGTTTTTTATGCTTTTTTCACTTATTAAAGTATACCGGTTGCTACAGTACCGACTGACATGTCTAAACTGATGCAAGCTGCCAAATAGAGTATCAGCTTAGCATGTTTCAACACATACACCGTTATCAAACAATAGCAAAGCATGTCAACCCTGAAGAGGGGCTAAGTATTGATAAGAGGGGCTAAGTATTAGAATCTTCACAAAATTTCTTGAAATCTGAAGAAAATACGGGTATTATACTCCCTCCGGTCCTTTTTACTCTGCACATTGGATTTGCCGAAAGTTAAACTTAGCTAAGTTTGACCAAATTTATATTAGAAATTATTAGCATCTATAATATCTAATAAATATAATATGAAAATATATTCCGGGATGAATCTAATGATATTGGTGTTGTTATGTAAATGTCAATAATTTTTTATATAAACTTGGTTAAAATTGGATGAGATTGACTTCATACAAACCTAATATGCAGAGTAGAAAGGACCGGAGGGAGTACTACACTTCCTAGATCATGGGGGCAGCCATGGCTCCTGCCAGTCCCCTAGCTCCGTCACTGGTCATAATCCAACTCACATTTATGGCGCATGCAACCCATCTACAGGCGAACTCCAGCCCGTGAGACCGCATGCCCATAAGCCCAGCCTACCAAGAGAACAAACCTTAGAGCATCTCCAACAGGCGCCGAACGCGCTGCATGCAAAAAACTGGTTTGCCGCGCGCCCATCGCCTGGTTTGGCCTGCGCAGCAGGCTGGCTCCAAAGAGCTGCGCTAAAATGCATGCAGGCAGCTCGAAGACCGCAAAAAAAATGCAGCGCTCATTCTACAACATTTTTACACATCGGAAGCATAGATAAATTAATAGATAGACTGCATAGATAAAAAACGATACAAAGGTATTTTACATCGGTGCAACTAGATAGATAGTTCGAAAGCATAGATAGATAAAACTACGATGCAACTAGATAGAAACTACTACGGCATACATGGATAGAACTACTCCAAGTCGCTACCATCATCACCATCATCATCCTCGTCGGTGTCGTCCGAGGTATCGAGCCATATGTCCAACCAACGATCATCGCTGCCGTGAGAAGATCGACCTCCCACCTGCTGCAACGATATCGGACTGCGCATTCGCCAATGCCTTCCACCGACATCTGTCCAACCGCTCCTCGCGGCGCCTTACCCAGTAGACTTGCTCATAGGCGACGTCCTTCGGGTGGCGTCGGCGCCACTCCGCCATGACCCGCTCGTCCTCCTGGGCGACGAGGAGGCGGCGCTGCCGCTTCAGCGTGTTCGCACGGTCTTGTGCCGTGTTAAGACGAGGCGGCGGGCGACGCCCGCGCTCGCTGGAGCGTAGACGCCCTGAAATTCATCTGCTCGCTGCTCGCTTAGGCACCACGCCGCCGCGTCAGATGAAGCGGGCGGCCTCGTGCGCCGTCCCGAAGGTGCCGAGGCCGAGCCGGAGATCGCCGGACCGTATCTCGGAGTAGAACCCGCCGTTGGGGCGCAGGCGGATGCCGCGGTAGCCCGACGCTCCTCGACGGCGCGGCGGCATGGTGGCGCGTCGGTGGCGAGGCGCTGGAGCGGTGGAGGCGCGCGTGGCAGCAGAAGCAACGAGGAAGCGGTGGAGGCGCGCGTGGCGTAGGAAGAGGAAGAGGAGTGCGTGGAATAGGCGCGGCGAAGGCCCGATTTTATAGGCGCGCCGGAAGCGGTGCGCCAAAAATAGCGCGCGAGCTGCCGCCTTTTCTCGCGGCGAGCAAACGGCCTATACCAATCCAATTTCCTAGAACTGGGATCTGAAACCCGGATCAGAAAATGCATATCACGATCAGTGGCACAGGGCACTGGTTGACTTGAGCTAAAACTCAGGTCGCCTGAAAGGGCATGCCTTAAGGACTGTCGGCTCCATACCGGGAAGCGGAAAAGGCCTGCCAAAGTGACAACGCAACAACGCACTCGATACCCATCAAGTGCGGTGTTCAGTGAGTCAAGATTCTGGCAAGCTTTTTCCGGAGACCCGGGAGGTGAGATAGAGAGCAGAGGGCCCCTGTCCCCGCGCGCGCAGGAATAGATAAGCTCTTCATGCATGAAGAGCTAATCTATCATGCGCCTATGCGCGTAGGCACACGCCCGCATAGATTGATATATACATAACTGCAGTTATGTATATATCTTCCGCGCGCATGAGTTTCCCGCCACCGCTGGAGCGCGGCGAAACGTCCCGCGCGCTAAAAGCTCAGTTTACCGTGCGCGCGTCTCTTTTGGCGCGACCGTTGGAGATGCTCTTAATCTTGGTCTCAATCGCATAAGACTCCGGCCAAACAAACCCCGCTCGCATGTCCTCCCACTTTTTCCGACGAGACTTCCTATTAGATGCCTGCATGCGTCCAGTAGACATGCTTTCACTGAAGGAGCATGATAACAAGTCGGTCCATTCGCGGGCGTCGACAAAATAAAGAAAAGAGAAAAATTCACTGTAGGTCACAAAACTTGAGTTGGCTGACACTTTAGTACCATTACTTCAAAATACCCGAACTACGGTCCATGTACTTGCGCAGAGGGTTCACTTTGATCCGTATGTACGATTTCATCTACGTATTCGCTGACTTGGCTGAGTCAGCGGCCGCCAGCTAGGTTTTGACCGCCACCTGGTGGAGCCTAGGTTAATACTACTGCATCCGGGGGGGGGGGGGTTGCAAAATCGCCAAGACCTGGTCGCACCTGGTCGGAATGACCGCGCACCTGGTCGCACCGGGTCGGTCTGCTCCCTTATCCCCTCGCTCTCCTCTTCCTCTCCTCCGAACCCTAGCCAACTCCCGTCCCTACTGCCGCAGCCATTGTCGACGTTGTCGCCCTCCGCCGCCGCAGCCATTGCCGACGCCCTCCTCCGCCTCCTCTGTCTCCTCCTTCATGTCGTCTTCCAGCTCCATCCGCTCTGCGCTGCGTGGCCGCTCCTTTGCTGTACCATTGATCGGGTGCCCGGATTGCGGTGAGCAGGTGAGGTTCTACCGGTCTGGCACCGATGAGCACGATGGATGGATCTTCTACAAGTGCGTGAACCACCATGTAAGTGCCAGTTCAGTAGATCACTGATTCATGCCGTGTCAACTCACTGTAGTATTGAAGCAGAGCACTGATTGGTCTTTAGGTGCTCTCCAGTAGTTGAGATTGTCCTTGGTTGCAAAATCAGTTGGTTAACTAGTCATTGCACTGATTAATACAGTAATTTAGACTGTCCTTGTATGCAAAATTATTACAGTAGCTCATGGTCAGTTGAGACTAGTCATTGCACTGATTAATACATTAGCTCATGGTCAGTTTACACAGATTAATACAGTAGTTGGTTAACTAGGTTGCCATTGATTTATTCACTCTGTAATTTTATGTTCTCAGGTCACTTGTGATTTCTGGCACTGGGAGCTTGAATATGTGCAGCATCTGGTTGAAACAAGGCGTCTGGTTGGTGATGCTGCTGTAGATGCAATTGGTGCAGCTGAGGACAGGAGGGAAGAGCTTGAGAGGCATAGGACTGAATCAATGGCAGGCAGAGGCACAGCTGGAAGGGTCTTGGCTAGGAGAGGCATGGCTGGAAGAGCTAATTATGCCAGCTCCGGTGAGAATAAGTATGCTACCAAGCAGCAAATTGCTATGCTTTTAGGATTAGGCAGAGAGATTTTGCTGCTGCTAAAGCTGATGATTGCTTTTGTTATAGTGCTTTTGTGTGATGTATTTCACCTTAATTATGAAGAAGTGAAGTGTTGTTAATTGAGTAGGTGCAGGTGTTCTAAACTGAGCATACTAAAATGGTTGTTTTTGTTTGCTCAGTATGAAGTCTTGGTTGTAATGCTTGTTGTAATGGATAATATGTCAGTAATGTGAAGTCTGCTTGACCTAATTGCTTTGAAATGCTTGACTTAATTGCTTTGAAATTACTGACAGATGTATTTGAATTTAGTTTGCAGTTAACTGAATTTTTACAGTTAACTGAATTTAGTTTTCAAAGTTAACTGAATTGTACTTAACCTCATTGCTTTCAAATTACTGATAGAAATTGCTGTCATAACTGAACTAACTTATTATAACTAATTGTTGTCATAAATGTAACTCATGTCAGCCCAGGCCCCCTTTCTCAACACAAGTGAACTCAAAAGCAAGCATGTACTTGCACCTGCTGCAAACACCCACCCAACAACTTGCACTCTACATGTAGCTTTGGTCCACCACCAGTCCACCAGTCCACCACCACCACCAGACCCCCTTCTTCTTCCTCATCTTTCATCTTCAATTTTGTGCACCACCAGATCCCTTCTCTCCTCTGTCCAATAGCACCAACAGATCCCCTTCTCATCTTCAGCTAGCATCAACCATGGTGTCCTGGGATGATCTTCCCAGTTCTTCTGAAGATGACTCTGTGACCAACAAGGTTAGTGTGCTCTCTCAGTTGAACACCCACTCTAGGGTTTCTCAGCTAGGGTTTCTCTCTCAATTGATTCCAAATGTCTCTTTTTTGTCTAGCCACCTGCCACAATATCCTGTGAGGAATGGAGTGGCTTGGCTACAGATCTGCCTAGCTTTAGATGTGGGCATGGATCTTTGTGTGAGAAGCATGTGGCATTTGAATCTGTTGATAGTGGCAGAAGGTTTCTAGATTGTGCATAGAAGGTTAGTATTTTTTGTTGGGGAACGTAGTAATTTCAAAAAATTTCCTACGATCACGCAAGACCATGGTGATGGCATAGCAACGAGAGGGGAGAGTGTCCGTCCACGCACTCGTGAGACCGAAAGCGGAAGCGTTATAACAACGCTGTTGATGTAGTCGACGCCTTCACGATCCGACCGATCCAAGCACCGAACGACGGCACCTCCGAAGTTACGCACACGTTCAGCTCGATGACGATCCCGGACTCGATCCAGCAAAGTGTCGGGATGAGTTCCACAAGACGACGGCGTGCAGGACGATGTTGATGCTCCACCGACGCAGGGCTTCGCCTAAGCTCCGCGACGATATGACTTCTCCGGCGCAGGCTTCGCCTAAGCTCCGCGACGATATGACCAAGTGGAATATGGTGGAAGGGGCACCGACACGCTAAGGAAAGATCCGTAGATGAACTTGTGTGTTATGGGGTGCCCCCCCGCCTCAGATATAAAGGAGACAAGGGGAGGTGGCCGGCCCAAGGGGAGGCGCGACTAAGGAGGAGTCCTACTCCCACCGGAGTAGGACTCCCCTCTCCTAGTTGGATTAGGATTGGAGGAGGGGGGAAGAGGGAAGGGGCGCCGCCCCCCCCTCTCCTTGTCCTATTCGGACCAGAGGGGGGAGGGGGGCACGCAGCCCACCTGGCCGGCCCTTCCTCTTCTCCCTTGTGGCCCATGAAGGCCCATATACCCCCCGGGGGGTTCCGGTAACCCCCCGGTGTTCCGGTAACATCCTGTTTTCACTCGGAACCCTTCCGAAGTCCAAACATAGGCTTCCAATATATCAATCTTTATGTCTCGACCATTTCGAGACTCCTCGTCATGTCCGTGATCACATCCGGGACTCAACAACCTTCGTGCATCAATACTTATAAACTCATAATGAACTGTCATCGAAACGTTAAGCGTGCGGACCCTACGGGTTCGAGAACTATGTAGACATGACCTAGAACTATTCTCGGTCAATAACCAATAGCGGAACCTGGATGCCCATATTGGTCCCTACATGTTCTACGAAGATCTTTATCGGTCAAACCGCATAACGACATACGTTGTTCCCTTTGTCATCGGTATGTTACTTACCCGAGATTCGATCGTCGGTATCCAATACCTAGTTCAATCTCTTTACCGGTAAGTCTCTTTACTCGTTCCGTAATACATCATCTCACAACTAACTCATTAGTTGTAATGCTTGCAAGGCTTAAGTGATGTGTATTACCGAGAAGGCCTAGAGATACCTCTCCGACAATCGGAGTGACAAAACCTAATCTCAAATACGCCAACCCAACAAGTACCTTTGGAGACACCTGTAGTACTCCTTTATAATCACCCGATTACGTTGTGACGCTTGGTAGTACCAAAGTGTTCCTCCGTAAACGGAGTTGCATAATCTCATAGTTATAGGAACATGTATGGGTCATGAAGAAAGCATTAACATACTAAACGATCAAGTGTTAAGCTAACGGAATGGGTCATGTCAATCAGATCATTCAACTAATGATGTGACCTTGTTAATCAAATAACAACTCCTTGTTCATGGTTAGGAAACATAACCATCTTTGATTAACAAGCTAGTCAAGTAGAGGCATACTAGTGACATACTGTTTGTCTATATATTCACACATGTATTATGTTTCCGGTTAATACAATTCTAGCATGAATAATAAACATTTATCATGATATAAGGAAATAAATAATAACTTTATTATTGCCTCTAGGGCATATTTCCTTGATCTCCCACTTGCACTAGAGTCAATAATCTAGATTACAAAGTAATGATCCTCACACCCATGGAGTCTTGGTGCTGATCATGTTTTGCTCGTGGAAGAGGCTTAGTCAACGGTCCGCAACATTCAGATCCGTATGTATTTTGCAAATCTCTATGTCTCCCACTTGGACTTGGTCCCGAATGGAATTGAAGCGTCTCTTGATATGCTTGGTCCTCTTGTGAAATCTGGATTCCTTTGCCAAGGCAATTGCACCAAGATTGTCACAGAAGATCTTCATCGGTCCCGATGCACTAGGTATGACACCTAGATCGGAAATGAACTCTTTCATCCAGACTCCTTCATTCGCTGCTTCAAGCAGCTATGTACTCCGCTTCACATGTAGATCCCGCCACGACGCTTTGTTTAGAACTGCACCAACCGACAGCTCCACCGCTTAATAAAAACACGATCCGGTTTGCGATTTAGAATCGTCCGGATCAGTGTCAAAGCTTGCATCGACGTAACCATTTACGACTAGCTCTTTGTCACCTCCATATACGAGAAACATATCCTTAGTCCTTTTCGGTATTTCAGATGTTCTTGACCGCTGTCCGATGATCCACTCTGGATTACTTTGGTACCTTCCCGCCAAGCTTACAGCTAAGCATACGTCAGTCTGGTACACAAGATTGCATACATGATAGAGCCTATGGCTGAAGCATAGGAACATCTTTCATTTTCTCTCTATCTTCTGCTGTGGTCGGGCATTGAGTCCGACTCAATCTTACACCTTGTAACACGGGTAAAAACCTTTCTTTGCTGATCCATTTTGAACCTTTTCAAAACTTTATCAAGGTATGTGCTTTGTGAAAGTCCAATCAAGCGCCTTGATCTATCTCTATAGATCTTGATGCCCAATATGTAAGCAGCTTCACCGAGGTCTTTCATTAAAAACTTTTATTCAAGTATCCTTTTATGCTATCCAGAAATTCTATATCATTTCCAATCAATAATATGTCGTCCACATATAATATTAGAAATGCTCTGAGCTCCCACTCACTTTCTTGTAAATACTGAGGCTTCTCCAAAAGTCCAGATAAACCCATATGCTTTGATCACACTATCAAAGCGCTTATTCCAACTCCGAGAGGCTTGCACTGCACCATAAATTGATCGTTGGAGCTTGCACACTTTGTTAGCACCTTTTGGATCGACAAAACCTTCTCGTTGCATCATATACAACTCTTCTTCTAGAAATCCATTCAAGAATGCAGTTTTACATCCATTTGCCAAATTTCATAATCATAAAATGCGCAATTGCTAACATGATTCGGACAGACTTAAGCATCGCCACGGGTGAGAAAGTCTCATCGTAGTCAACCCCTTGAACTTGTCGAAAACCTTTCGCAACAAGTCGAGCTTTGTAGACAGTTACATTACCATCGGCGTAAGTCTTCTTCTTAAAGATCCATTTATTTTCAATGGCTTGCCGATCATCGGCAAGTCAACCAAAGTCCATACTTTGTTCTCATACATGGATCCCATCTCAGATTTCATGGCTTCCAGCCATTTTGCGAATCTGGGCTCACCATCGCTTCTTCATAGTTTGTAGGTTCGCCATGGTCAAGTAACATGACTTCCGTAATAAGATTACCGTACCACTCAGTGCGATTTTACTCTGGTTGACCCACGAGGTTCAAGAGTAACTTGATCTCAAGCTTCATGATCATCATCATTAGTTTCCTCACTAATTGGTGTAGTTGTCACAGAACCATTTCTTGTGATGAACTACTTTCCAATAAGGGAGCAGATCTGATTATCTCATCAAGTTCTACTTTCCTCCCACTCACTTCTTTCGAGAGAAACTCCTTCTCTAGAAAGGACCCGAATTTAGCAACGAAAATCTTGCCTTCAGATCTGTGATAGAAGGTGTACCCATGATCTCCTTTGGGTATCCTATGAAGACACATTTTTCCGATTTGGGTTCGAGCTTATCTGGTTGAAGTTTCTTTACATAAGCATCGCAGCCCCAAACTTTAAGAAACGACACCTTTGGTTTCTTGCCAAACCACAGTTCATAAGGCGTCGTCTCAACGGATTTTGACGGTGTCCTATTCAACGTGAATGCGGCCGCCTCTAAAGCATAACCCCAAAACGATAGCGGTAAATCGGAAATAGGCATCATAGATCGCACCATATCTAGTAAAGTACGATTCGACGCTCGACACACCATTTCTCTGTGGTGTTCCGGTGGCGGAGTTGTAAACTATTCCACATTGTTTCAAATGTAAACCAAACTCAGAACTCAAATATTCTCCTCCACGATCAGATCGTAGAAACTTTATTTTCTTGTTACGATGATTTTCCACTTCACTCTGAAATTCTTTGAACTTTTCAAATGTTTCAGATTTGTGTTTCATTAAGTAGATATACCCATATCTGCTCAAATCATCTGTGAAGGTGAGAAAATAACGATACCCGCCAAGGCCTCAACATTCATTGGACCACAAACATCAAGATGTATGATTTCCAACAAATCAGTTGCTCGCCCATAGTTCCGAGAACGGCGTTTTGTCATCTTGCCCATGAGGCACGGTTCATAAGTACCAAGTGATTCATAATCAAGTGATTCGAAGCCCATCAAGATGGAGTTTCTTCATGCGTTTTACACCGATATGACCTAAACGGCAAGTGCCACAAATAAGTTGCACTATCATTATCAACTCTGCATCTTTTGGTTTCAACATTATGAATATGTGTATCACTCTTGTCGAGATTCAACAAGAATAGACCATTCTTCAAGGGTGCATGACCATAAAAGATATTACTCATATAAATAGAACAACCATTATTCTCTGATTTAAATGAATAACCGCCTCGCATTAAACAAGATCCAGATATAATGTTCATGCTCAACGCTGGCACCAAATAACAATTATTTAGGTCTAAAACTAATCCCGAAGGTAGATGTAGAGGTAGCGTGTCGACCGCGATCACATCGACTTTGGAACCATTTCCAACGCAAGATCGTCACCTTGTCCTTAGCCAATCTTCGGCAATCCGTAGTCCCCTGCTTCGAGTTGCAAATATTAGCAATGTAACCAGATCAAATACCGTGTACTCTGCGAGTATTAGTAAGGTACACATCAATAACATGTATATCATATATACCTTTGATCACCTTGCCATCCTTCTTATCCGCCAAATACTTGGGGCAGTTCCGCTTCAAATGTCCAGTTTGCTTGCAAGAAAACACTCGGTTTGTGCTTAGGTCCAGACTTGGGTTTCTTCTCTGAGCAGCAACTTGCTTGCTGTTCCTTTTGAAGTTTCCTTCTTCTTCCCTTTGCCCTTTTCTTGAAACTAGTGGTCTTGTTGACCATCAACACTTGATGCTCTTTCTTGATTTCTACTCCATGCTTTTAGCATCGCCAAGAGCTGTGAATTGTCTTAGTCATCCCTTGCATATTATAGTTCATCACGAAGCTCTTGTAGCTTGGTGGCGTGATTGGAGAATTTCATCAATGACACTATCATCCGGAAGATTAACTCCCAGCTGAATTAAGTGATTGTTATACCCGGACATTTTGAGTATGTGTTCACCGATGTAACTATTCTCCTCCATCTTGCAGCTATAGAACTTATTGGAGACTTCATATCTCTCAATCCGGCATTTGCTTGAAATATTAACTTCAACTCCTGGAACATCTCATATGCTCCATGACGCTCAAAACGCCGTTGAATACCCGTTCTAAGCCGTAAAGCATGGCACACCGAACTATAGAGTAGTCATCACTCGCTTTGCCGACGCTCATAACTTCTCGCTCAAGATTCGCAGCAGCCTCGTCACCCAACGGTGCTTCCAGACGTTATTTTTCTCGTGCAGCAATGAGGATAATCCTCGTTACGGACCCAGTCCGTAATTGCTACCATCATCTTTCAACTTTGCTTTCTCAAGGAACGCATTAAAATTCAACGGAACAACAAAGACGAGCCATCTATCTACAAAGAAACATAGACAAGCAAAATACTATCAGTACTAAGTTCATGATAAATTTAAGTTTAATTAATCATATTAAAACCTCCCACTTAGACAGACATCTCTCTAGTCATCTAAGTGATTACGTGATCCAAATCAACTAAACCATGTCCGATCATCACGTGAGATGGAGTAGTTTCAATGGTGAACATCACTATGTTGATCATATCTACTATATGATTCACGCCGACCTTTCGGTCTCGTGTTCCGAGGCCATATCTGTTATATGCTAGGCTCGTCAAGTTTAACTCGAGTATTCGCGTGCGCAACTGTTTTGCACCCGCTGTATTTGAACGAGAGCCTATCACACCCGATCATCACGTGGTGTCTCAAAGACGAAGAACTTTCATAACGGTGCATACTCAGGAGAACACTTCTTGATAATTTTAGTGAGAGATCATCTTATAATGCTACCGTCAATCAAAGCAAGATAAGATGCATAAAGGATAAACATCACATGCAATCAATATAAGTGATATGATATGGTCATCATCATCTTGTGCTTGTGATCTCCATCGCCAAGCACCGCCATGATCACCATCGCCACCGCGCGACACCTTGATCTCCATCGTAGCATCGTTGTCGTCTCGCCAACTATTGCTTCTACGACTATCGCTACTCCTTAGTGATAAAGTAAAGCAATTACATGGCGCTTGCATTTCATACAATAAAGCGACAACCATATGGCTCCTGCCGATTGCCGATAACTCGTTACAAAACATGATCATCTCATACAATATAGCATCACGCCTTGACCACATCACATCACATCATGCCCTGCAAAACAAGTTAGACGCCCTCTACTTTGTTGTTGCAAGTTTTACGTGGCTGCTACGGGCTGAGCAAGAACCGTTCTTACCTCACGCATCAAAACCACAACGATATTTCGTCAAATAGACTCCGCTTTAACCTTCTCAAGGACCGGGCGAGCCACACTCGATTCAACTAAAGTGAGAGAGACAGACACCCGCCGTCACCTTTAAGCAACGAGTGCTCGGAGCGGTGAAACCAGTCTCGCGAAGCGCACGCGTAATGTCGGTCCGGCCGCTTCATCTCACAATACCGCTGAACCAAAGTATGACATGCTGGTAGGTAGTATGACTTGTATCGCCCACAACTCACTTGTGTTCTACTCGTGCATATGACATCAACGCATAAAACCAGGCTCGGATGCCATCGCTGGGGAACGAGTAATTTCAAAAATTTCCTACGATCACGCAAGACCATGGTGATGGCATAGCAACGAGAGGGGAGAGTGTCCGCCCACGCACTCGTGAGACCGAAAGCGAAGCGCTATAACAACGCGGTTGATGTAGTCGACGCCTTCACGATCCGACCGATCCAAGCACCGAACGACGGCACCTCCGAAGTTCGCACACGCTCAGCTCGATGACGATCCCGGACCGATCCAGAAAGTGTCGGGATGAGTTCCACAAGACGACGGGTGCAGGACGATGTTGATGCTCCACCGACGCAGGGCTTCGCCTTAAGCTCCGCGACGATATGACTTCTCCGCGCAGGCTTCGCCTAAGCCCGCGACGATATGACCAAGTGGAATATGGTGGAAGGGGCACCGCACACGGCTAAGGAAAGATCCGAGATCAACTTGTGTGTTATGGGGTGCCCCTGCCCCCATATATAAAGGAGACAAGGGGAGGTGGCCGCCCAAGGGGAGGCGCAAGGAGGAGTCCTACTCCCACCGAGTAGGACTCCCCTCTCCTAGTTGGATTAGGATTGGAGGGGGAAGAGGGAGGCGCCGCCTCTCCTTGTCCTATTCGGACCAGAGGGGAGGGGCGCGCAGCCCACCTGGCCGGCCCTTCCTCTTCTCCCTTGTGGCCCATGAAGGCCCATATACCCCGGGGTTCCGTAACCCCGGTGTTCCAGAATATCCTGCTTTCACTCGGAACCCTTCCAAGTCCAAACATAGGCTTCCAATATATCAATCTTTATGTATCGACCATTTCGAGACTCCTCGTCATGTCCGTGATCACATTCGGGACTCAACAACCTTCGTGCATCAATACTTATAAACTCATAATGAACTGTCATCAAACGTTAAGCGTGCAATGGACCCTACGGGTTCGAGAACTATGTAGACATGACCTAGAACTATTCTCGGTCAATAACCAATAGCGGAACCTGGATGCCCATATTGGTTCCTACATATTCTACGAAGATCTTTATCGGTCAAACCGCATAACGACATACGTTGTTCCTTTGTCATCGGTATGTTACTTACCCGAGATTCGATCGTCGGTATCCAATACCTAGTTCAATCTCGTTACGGTAAGTCTCTTTACTCGCTCCGTAATACATCATCTCACAACTAACTCACTAGTTGTAATGCTTGCAAGGCTTAAGTGATGTGTATTACCGAGAAGGCCTAGAGATACCTCTCCGACAATCGGAGTGACAAAACCTAATCTCAAATACGCCAACCCAACAAGTACCTTTGGAGACACCTGTAGTACTCCTTTATAATCACCCGATTACGTTGGACGCTTGGTAGTACCAAAGTGTTCCTCCGTAAACGGAGTTGCATAATCTCATAGTTATAGGAACATGTATGGGTCATGAAGAAAGCATTAACATACTAAACGATCAAGTGTTAAGCTAACGGAATGGGTCATGTCAATCAGATCATTCAACTAATGATGTGACCTTGTTAATCAAATAACAACTCCTTGTTCATGGTTAGGAAACATAACCATCTTTGATTAACAAGCTAGTCAAGTAGAGGCATACTAGTGACATACTGTTTGTCTATATATTCACACATGTATTATGTTTCCGGTTAATACAATTCTAGCATGAATAATAAACATTTATCATGATATAAGGAAATAAATAATAACTTTATTATTGCCTCTAGGGCATATTTCCTTCATTTTTTTCATTTGGCACTATTAAACAAGAAGTGATTTGTAGTATGTTTTAAGTTCCATCATCATGCACAAAACTGAATACTGGCAGTTAACTGAATCTCTTTTTTGTATGTTCTAAATTGTTAGGAGGTACCTAAATGCAGATATGTTGAGTGGGTTGACCCTGAGTGGCCTAATGCTCTGAAGATGAGCCTAGATAGTATATGGACCATGTATGAAGAGGAGAAAAACAGAGGCTCATACATAATGTTGTGAGTGCTGAAGAAAACTTGAAGGTTCTTGAAGAGAAGAAGAAGATGGAGAATGAGTTGAGGCATTTCAAGCTTGATTTTGCTAAGATGGTGGCTGAGAAGGAGCAGGCAATGAGCCAATTAGGCAGCAAACAACTTGCTCGACTGATCTAAAGGAAGAACTTGAGAAGAAGAAGATGACAGACAAGTCAAGAACCAACATTCATCAGGTATTCAGGGTTAAAGCAGAGAAAGAGAGGAACCAAGCAGTGCAGGAGAGGGACCAAGTGATTCAAGAGAGGGATGACTTGAAGCATGAGAAAAGGAAGCTTGAGTACATGATTGGTGACCTATTCAAACACAAAGAGGCCACCAAGGAGAAAATAAGGAAGCTGAAGGGCATGCTGAATGAATTTGATTGAATTTATGTCATTGTAAAAAATGACTTTATATCTTTCCTCCTGGATTTGTGTCATTTGTACTGAATTTGCCTGAATTTAAGGTCTTATATGAAATTGAAGTGGGTTCATATATGACTGAATTTAAGGTCTTATATGACTGAATTTGTGTTGCTTCTTTTGGAAAGATTTGTTGTTTTATATGACTGAATTTGTATGCCTGTACCAAATTTTGATTAAAGAAAAAATACACAACAAGAGTTTTGCTCGGGTCTCAAACCCACGACCTGTGGTATTGAACGTTGGTGGCAATGCCGATGGGGTAAGTGATAACCCACAGGTATAGGGGATCGCAACAGTTTTCGAGGGTAGAGTATTCAACCCAAATTTATTGATTCGACATGTGGGGAGCCAAAGAATATTCTCAAGTATTAGCAGCTAAGTTGTCAATTCAACCACACCGAAACTTAGTATCTGCAGCAAAGTGTTTAGTAGCAAAGTAATATGATAGTGGTGGTAACGGTAATGAAAGTAAAGACAAGAAAAGTAATGTTTTTGGTATTTTGTAGTGATTGTAACAAGAATAACGGAAAAGTAAATAAGCGAGAACCAGATATGGAAAGCTCAGAGGCACCGGATCAGTGAAGGATAATTATGCCGGATGTGGTTCATCATGTAACAGTCATAACATAGGGTGACACAGAACTAGCTCCAATTCATCAATGTAAAGTAGGCATGTATTCCGAATATAGTCATACGTGCTTATGGAAAAGAACTTGCATGACATCTTTTGTCCTACCCTCCCGTGGCAGCGGGGTCCTAATGGAAACTAAGGGATATTAAGGCCTCCTTTTAATAGAGAACCAGAACAAAGCATTAGCACATAGTGAATACATGAAGTCCTTAAACTATGGTCATCACCGAGAAGTATCCCGATTATTGTCACTTCGGGGTTGTCGGATCATAACACATAATAGGTGACTATAGACTTGCAAGATAGGATCAAGAACTCACATATATTCATGAAAACATAATAGGTTCAGATCTGAAATCATGGCACTCGGGCCCTAGTGACAAGCATTAAGCATAGCAAAGTCATATCAACATCAATCTCGTAACATAGTGGATACTAGGATCAAACCTAACAAAACTAACTCGATTACATGATAAATCTCATCCAACCCATCACCGTCCAGCAAGCCTGCGATGGAATTAATCACGCGGCGGTGAGCATCATGAAATTGGTGATGGAGGATGGTTGATGATGACGACGGCGATGAATCCTCTCCGAGCCCCGAACGGACTCCAGATCAGCCTCCCGAGAGAGATTAGGGCTTGGCGGCGGCTCTGTGATCGTAAAACATGATGATTTCTTCTCTAATTTTTTCTCCCCAAAGCCAATATATAGAGTTGGAGTTGGTGTCGGAAGGTGTCCAGGGGGCCCACGAGGTAGGGGGGCGCGCCCTAGAGGGGGGGCGCCCCCACCCTCGTGGACAGGGTGTGGGCCCCCTGGTCTTCATCTTTACAGGATTTTTATTATTTATTCTAAGATATTCCGTGGAGTTTCAGGTCATTCCGAGAACTTTTGTTTTCGCACATAAAACAACATCATGGCAATTCTGCTGAAAACATCGCCATCCGGGTTAGTTCCATTCAAATCATACAAGTTAGAGTCCAAAACAAGGGCAAAAGTGTTTGGAAAAGTAGATACGACGGAGACGATCAACTCCCCAAGCTTAAACCCTTGCTTGTCCTCAAGCAATTCAGTTGACAAACTGAAAGAGAAAAGAAAACTTTACAAACTCTGTTTGCTCTTGTTGTTGTACCTATGTCAAGCCAACATTCAGGTTTTCAAAGAAAGATCATAACTAACCACATTTGCAATAATTCTCAAGTCTCATGTTTACTCATATCAATGGCATAATCAACTAGCAAGCCATAATAATAAATCTCGGATGACAACACTTTCTCAAAACAATCATAATATGATATAACAAGATGGTATCTCGCTAGCCCTTTCTAAGACCGCAAAACATAAATGCAGAGCACCTTCAAAGATCAAGGACTGACTAGACATTGTAATTCAAGGTAAAAGAGATCCAATCATAGTCATACCCGATATAAATTAACAATAATGAATGCAAATGACAGCTATGCTCTCCAGCTAGTGCTTTTAATAAGAGGGTGATGACTCAACATAAAAGTAAATAGATAAGCCCTTCGCAGAGGGAAGCAGGGATTTGTAGAGGTGCCAGAGCTCAGTTTTGAAATAGAGATAAATTATATTTTGAGCGGCATACTTTCATTGTCAACATAACAACTAAGAGATGACGATATCTTCCATGCTACACACATTATAGGCGGTTCCCAAACAGAATGGTAAAGTTTATACTCCCCCTCCACCAACAAGCATCAATCCACGGCTTGCTCGAAACAACGAGTGCCTCCAACAAACATCAGGTCCCAGGGGGAGTTTTTTTTTGCAATTATTTTGATTTAGTTTGCATAAAGCATGAGACTGGGCATCCCGGTGACCAGCCATTTTCGCGTGAGTGAGGAGCGGAGTCCACTCCTCTTGAGAATAACCCGCCTAACACGGAAGATAAGAGCAGCCCTAGTTGATATATGAGCTATTCGAGCATGCAAAACAGAATGTTTATTTGAAAGTTTAGAGTTTGGCACATACAAATTTACTTGGAACGGCAGGTAGATACTGCATATAGGAAGGTATGGTGGACTCATATGGAATAACTTTGGGGTTTAAGGGATTGGATGCACAAGAGCAAGTGAAGGCTAGCAAAAGACCGGGAAGCGACCAACTAGAGAGCGACAACAGTCATGAACATGCATTAAAATTAATAAACATTGAATACAAGCATGAGTAGGATATAATCCACCATGAACATAAATATCGTGAAGGCTATGTTGATTTGTTTCAACTACATGCGTGAACATGTGCCAAGTCAAGTCACTTAAATCATTCAAAGGAGGATACCAACCCATCATACCACATCACAACTATTTTAATAGCATGTTGGCACGCAAGGTAAACCATTATAGCTCATAGCTAATCAAGCATGGCATAAGCAACTATGATCTCTAATTGTCATTGCAAACATGTTTATTCATAATAAGCTGAATCAAGAACGATGAACTCATCATATTTACAAAAAGAAAAGAGGTCGAGTTCATACCAGCTTTTCTCATATCATCGATCCATCATATATCATCATAATTGCCTTTGACTTGCATGACCGAACGATGTGAATAATAATAAGAGTGCACGTGCATTGACTAAGCTGGAATCATGAGCATTCAATAAACAGGACAAGACAAGGCAATATGGGCTCTTGGTTAAATCAACAATGATGCATATAAGAGCTACTTCAACAATTTAATCATGGTCTTATCCTATCGACTCCCAAAGAAAAGAAAATAAAACTATTTACACGGAAAGCTCCCAACAAGCAAAAGAAGAACGGGAAATATTTTGGGTTTTCATTTTAATTTCTACTACAGCATGTAAAAAACTACTACTAATTCTTTTGGTTTTATTAAGGTTTATCGACACACAAGAAGAAAGCAGGAAAAAGAAAATAAACTAGCATGGATATTACAAAGGAAAGCGTATGAGAACCGACATCTACAATGAGCGTGTGTGAACATAAATGTAATTTCAGGTGAAATACGATTCCCCAAGCTTAGGCTTTTGGCCTAAGTTGGTCTATTGCCGAGGATAGCCTGGAGGATACCCGTAGGTGTAGCTGGGGTCATACTGTGATGAAGAATAGTTGGGATCATACTGTGATGAAGAGGACTCTGACTGCCACTGGCTGGCAACCGCCTCCGGATCCCAAGGATAAACAGACTTTCGTGGAGGCTCATCTTGTGGTTCCGGTTCCGGGGCTGGTGCAGGATTCCGATAGGCTTGAACGGCCGCCCACGGAACGATGTGAGGACCTGCAGACAAGTTAAACAAAGAGGGAGCAGGCAAAGTAATAGTCTGAGGGTGATGTTTATCAAAGTACAATTTATATTTAAGCTCCCCTTCCTTGCCCTTAACAAGAAAGTCATGCGCTAGCATACTCTTATAATCTAAATAAGCACGGGGCAACGATGTTTCTTCTTTCTCCAAATGCCTAATAGGTATATCAAAATATTCAGCTAGGCGTGAAGCATAAATGCCTCCAAAAATGGGGCCCTTAGTACGGTTCAGACTTAACCGCCTAGAAACAATTCCACCCATACTAACAGAGTTATTGCGGTATAAACCATGGAACAAAATGATAATATCAGGAACACTAAGGTTTCCACAGTTCCCGCGACCAATCAAGCAACGACTAGCAAATAAGGCAAAGTAGCGTAAAACAGGAAAATGTATGCTAGTAATTCTTGCATCAGAAACCTTCCTGGTTTCTCCCACAGTGATAGTGTTAATAAAAGCTTCTACTTCGTTACGGTGTGGTTCATCCAAGGTACCCACAAAGGGTATTTTGCAAACCTCGCAAAATTCAGCTAATGGCATCTCCTTAACAATGTCATATAAATGAAACTCTACTGATGGAGGTGATTTTTTAGGAAAAAGTAGAAGTTTTGCACAAAAGTACTTGTGAGTAAGAGATACTGATGACGTTGGCCGCGGAGGAAGTTGGTGAGGCCAGTATTCTCAATCAACAAATAGAAATCCTCATAAATCCGGCCTCCTCAAGAAGTCATCGAAGGCCATTCACACGGCGGACCTCCGCGTACGAGGCAAATTATATTGGGCTTGGTCTTCTTCCTTTTGTTTTTCCGTCGAGCTTCAGCTCGACGAGCCCTCAAAAGTCTCTTCATTATTTTCTGAAATAATCTGAAATTTTTAGTAACTTCAAACAAAAGTGAACCAACTTCAATAAAACCGATAGCAACTACTCCTACAAGTGCCTAGAGCCTATATCAAACATTAGAACTACTTGGAACCATATAAATTTGACATGCAATCTCAAGAACATGGTCACCTATGCAGCACAAATTTGCAAGGAATAGAGCACTAGAACAAAAACTAATTGGACCAATGGAGGAGTCACATACCAAGGACCAATTTCCCCAAGCACTTTTGCGAGAGGTGCTTTGAGCAAGGAGATCGAAAATCACAGCAAAAGTGGCTGGAACTCGTGCTTGAGTTGGTTTTTCGGGTTTGTGTGAGGCAGAGGAAGAAGATTGGTGCAGGGATATGTGGAGGAGGGCCACCATGGGCCCACGAGGCAGGGGGCGCGCCCAGGGGGTAGGGCACGCCTTCCACCCTCGTGGCTGTGGCAGCCTCATGTAATTATTGCACTAAAATCCTCAAATATTCCGAAAAAATCATATTAAATTGGCATGGCATTCGAGGACTTTTATTTTCAGGATATTTTTATATTGCACGGATAAGTCAGAGATGTATGTAAAAATACTATTTTACTTTGTTTCTACTAAATAACAGAAAATATAAAGAGGGTACAGAAGGTTGTGCTTCTAGTTTCATCCATCTCATGCTCATCAAAAGGAATCCACTAACAAGGTTGATCAAGTCTTGTTGACAAACTCATTCCGACTAACATGGAACCGGAGAAATTTTGAATAACACTATGTTACCTCAACGGGAATATGGACATCCCCAATAATAAGCATATCATATTTCTTCTTGACAGTAGGGAGAGGAAATTCAAAAGCTCCAAATATAATCGATGAAATTTTTCCAATAGAGTTGATACTATAAACTTGAGGTTGTTTCCTCGGAAAGTGTACCGTGTGCTCATTACCATTAACATGAAAAGTGACATTGCCTTTGTTGCAATCAATAACAGCCCTGCAGTATTAAGGAAAGGTCTTCCAAGAATAATAGACATACTATCATCCTCGGGAATATCAAGAATAACAAAGTCCATTAAAATAGTAACGTTTGCAACCACAACAGGCACATCCTCACAAATACCGGCTGTATAGCAGTTGATTTATCAGCCATTTGCAAAGATATTTCAGCAGGTGTCAACTTATTCAAGTCAAGTCTACGATATAAAGAGAGAGGCATAACACTAACACCAGCTCCAAGATCACATAAAGCAGTTTTCACATAATTTCTCTTAATGGAGCAAGGTATAGTAGGTACTCCTAGATCTCCAAGTTTCTTTGGTATTCCACCCTTAAAAGTATAGTTAGCAAGCATGGTGGAAATTTTAGCTTCCGGTATCTTTCTTTTATTTGTAATGATATCCTTCATATACTTAGCATAATGATTTGTTTTGAGCACATCAATTAATCGCATACGCAAAAATATGGGTCTAATCATTTCAGCAAAGCGCTCAAAATCCTCATCATCCTTTTTCTTGGATGGTTTCAGAGGAAAAGGCATGGGTTTCGAACCCATGGTTCCTTTCTTGACCATGTTTCCTAGTAACGAAGTCTCTTTTATCATAACGTTGATTCTTTGATTGTGGGTTATCAAGATCAACAGCAGGTTCAACTTCTACTTCATTATCATTACTAGGTTGAGCATCATCATGAACATCATCATTAACATTTCCACTAGGTTCATGTTCATTACAGATTGTGTTTCAAACATCGAGACATAGAGATATCATTTGGATTATCGGTGGTTCAGCAATAGGTTCACTAGAAGTTTGCAAAGTCCTATCATTTTTCTTTTCTTCTTTTAGAAGAACTAGGCACATCAATATTATTTCTCTAAGTATCTTGCTCGATTCTCTTAGGGTGGCCTTCAGGATACAAAGGTTCCTGAGTCATTCTACCAGTTCTAGTAGCCACTCTAACAACATAATCATTTTTCTTACTATTCATTTCATCAAGCACTTCTTTTTGAGCTTTAAGTACTTGTTCTACTTGAGTGGTAACCATAGAAGCATGTTTGCTAACAAGTTTAAGTTCACCTCTAATATTAGCCATATAATCACCCAAGCGTTTAATCATATAAGCATCTTGTTTTAATTGTCTACCAAAATAAGCATTGAAGTCGTCTTGCTTAAACATAAAGTTATCAAACTCATCCAAGCACGGACTAGCAATTTTAGTAGGAGGGACTTCAGCTTTATCATATCTGTAGAGAGAATTTACCTTTACTACCTGTGGCGGGATATCGGGATCGGGAGGTTCTTGATGAATAAAGAATTGAGATCATATACTTGTTCAACAGTGGTAAATTAAGACCATGTATTTCTTCAACAGGAGGTAAATTCTTAACATCTTCAACTTTAATACCTTTTTCTTTCATAGATTTCTTTGCCTCTTGCATATCTTGGATCGAGAAATAGAACACTCTCTCTTCGGAGTTGGTTTAGGAATAGGCTCAGAATTGGAGCAGGAGCTGGCTCGGGAGGTGCCCAATTATTTTCATTTGTCAACATATTATTCAATAGAATTTCAGCTTCATCCGTGTTCTTTCCCGAAAAGAGAACCAACACAACTATCCGTAATCTCTGGAAGCATCGGTTAGTCCATTATAAAAGATATCAAGTATTTCAGGTTTCTTAAGAGGATGATCAGCAAAGCATTAAGTAACTTGAGAAGCCTCCCCAAGCTTGTGGGAGACTCTCTTCTTTAATTTGCACGAAGTTGTATATTTCCCTCAAAGCAGCTTGTTTCTTATGAGCAGGAAATATTTGCGAGAAGTAATAAATCATATCCCGGGACTACACACACAACCAGGATCAAGAGAACTAAACCATGTCTTAGCATCACCCTTTAATGAGAACGGAAATATTTTGAGTATATAAAAGTAGCGCGATCTCTCATCATTAGTGAACAGGGCGGCTATATCATTTAACTTAGTAAGATGTGCCGAACAGTTTCAGATTCATAGCCATAAAAAGGATCAGATTCAACCAAAGTAATTATATCCGGATCAATGAAAATTCATAATCCTTATCGGAACATAGATAGGTGAAGTAGCAAAAGCAGGGCCAGGTTTCATTCTATCTCTAAGAGATTCTTTGTTCCATTTAACTAGCAGCCTCTTAAGTTCATATCTATCTTTACAAGCAAAAAGAGCTGCAGAAGATTCCATATCAAAAACAAAACCCTCAGGAATAACAGGCATATTTTCATCATCACTTTCATCATCGTATTCAGATTCAATAATTTCTTTTTCTCCAACCCTAGCAATTTGTTCATCTAGAAATTCACCAAGGGCACAGTAGTATCAAGCATAAAAGTAGTTTCATCATAAGTATCATGCATAGCGAAGTGGCATCATCAATAACATGCGACATATCGGACGAATAGCGAAGCAGGTTTAGGTGTATTGGCTTACTCATAACAGAAGGTGAATCAAGTGCGAGCTAGATGGCAGTTCCTTATCTCCCTCGTAGTTGAGGGATAAATTGTTGTCTTAGCGTCTTTCAAGTTCTTCATAGTGCCCAGCAGATATAAATCCCAAGTGACTCAAAGAATAGAGCTATGCTCCCCGGCAACGGCGCCAGAAAAAGGTCTTGATAACCCACAAGTATAGGGGATCGCAACAGTTTTTGAGGGTAGAGTATTCAAACCAAATTTATTGATTCGACACAAGGGGACCAAAGAATATTCTCAAGTATTAGCAGCTGAGTTGTCAATTCAACCACACCTGGAAACTTAGTATCTGCAGCAAAGTGTTTAGTAGCAAAGTAATATGATAGTGGTGGTAACGGTAATGAAAGTAAAGACAACAAAAGTAATGTTTTGGTATTTTGTAGTGATTGTACAAATAACAATGGAAAAGTAAATAGCGAGAACCAGTATATGGAAATCTCAGAGGCACCGGATCGATGATGGATAATTATGTCGGATGCGGTTCGTCCTTTGTCATCGGTATGTTACTTACCCGAGATTCGATCGTCGGTATCCAATACCTAGTTCAATCTCGTTGCGGTAAGTCTCTTTACTCGTTCCGTAATACATCATCTCACAACTAACTCACTAGTTGTAATGCTTGCAAGGCTTAAGTGATGTGTATTACCGAGAAGGCCTAGAGATACCTCTCCGACAATCGGAGTGACAAAACCTAATCTCAAATACGCCAACCCAACAAGTACCTTTGGAGACACCTGTAGTACTCCTTTATAATCACCCGATTACGTTGTGACGTTTGGTAGTACCAAAGTGTTCCTCCCAAAGCGGAGTTGCATAATCTCATAGTTATAGGAACATGTATGGGTCATGAAGAAAGCATTAACATACTAAACGATCAAGTGTTAAGCTAACGGAATGGGTCATGTCAATCAGATCATTCAACTAATGATGTGACCTTGTTAATCAAATAACAACTCCTTGTTCATGGTTAGGAAACATAACCATCTTTGATTAACAAGCTAGTCAAGTAGAGGCATACTAGTGACATACTGTTTGTCTATATATTCACACATGTATTATGTTTCCGGTTAATACAATTCTAGCATGAATAATAAACATTTATCATGATATAAGGAAATAAATAATAACTTTATTATTGCCTCTAGGGCATATTTCCTTCATTTTTTCATTTGGCACTATTAAACAAGAAGTGATTTGTAGTATGTTTTAAGTTCCATCATCATGCACAAAACTGAATCTTTGGCGATTAATGAATCTCTTTTTGTATGTTCTAAATTGTTAGGAGGTACCTAAATGCAGATATGTTGAGTGGGTTGACCCTGAGTGGCCTAATGCTCTGAAGATGAGCCTAGATAGTATATGGACCATGTATGAAGAGGAGAAAAACAGAGGCTCATACATAATGTTGTGAGTGCTGAAGAAAACTTGAAGGTTCTTGAAGAGAAGAAGAAGATGGAGAATGAGTTGAGGCATTTCAAGCTTGATTTTGCTAAGATGGTGGCTGAGAAGGAGCAGGCAATGAGCCAATTAGGCAGCAAACAACTTGCTCTGACTGATCTAAAGGAAGAACTTGAGAAGAAGAAGATGACAGACAAGTCAGTAACCAACATTCATCAGGTATTCAGGGTTAAAGCAGAGAAAGAGAGGAACCAAGCAGTGCAGGAGAGGGACCAAGTGATTCAAGAGAGGGATGACTTGAAGCATGAGAAAAGGAAGCTTGAGTACATGATTGGTGACCTATTCAAACACAAAGAGGCCACCAAGGAGAAAATAAGGAAGCTGAAGGGCATGCTGAATGAATTTGATTGAATTTATGTCATTGTAAAAAATGACTTTATATCTTTCCTCCTGGATTTGTGTCATTTGTACTGAATTTGCCTGAATTTAAGGTCTTATATGAAATTGAAGTGGGTTCATATATGACTGAATTTAAGGTCTTATATGACTGAATTTGTGTTGCTTCTTTTGGAAAGATTTGTTGTTTTATATGACTGAATTTGTATGCCTGTACCAAATTTTGATTAAAGAAAAAAAATACACAACAAGAGTTTTGCCTGGGTCTCAAACCCACGACCTGTGGTATTGAACGTTGGTGGCAATGCCAGTGGGGTAAGTGATAACCCACAGGTATAGGGGATCGCAACAGTTTTCGAGGGTAGAGTATTCAACCCAAATTTATTGATTCGACACAGGGGGAGCCAAAGAATATTCTCAAGTATTAGCAGCTAAGTTGTCAATTCAACCACACCTGGAAACTTAGTATCTGCAGCAAAGTGTTTAGTAGCAAAGTAATATGATAGTGGTGGTAACGGTAATGAAAGTAAAGACAGCAAAAGTAATGTTTTTGGTATTTTGTAGTGATTGTAACAGTAACAACGGAAAAGTAAATAAGCGAGAACCAAGATATGGAAAGCTCAGAGGCACCGGATCGATGAAGGATAATTATGCGGATGTGGTTCATCATGTAACAGATCATAACATAGGGTGACATGTAACTAGCTCCAATTCATCAATGTAAAGTAGGCATGTATTCGAATATAGTCATACGTGCTTATGGAAAAGAACTTGCATGACATCTTTGTCCTACCCTCCCGTGGCAGCGGGTCCTAATGGAAACTAAGGATATTAAGGCCTCCTTTTAATAGAGAACCGAACAAAGCATTAGCACATAGTGAATACATGAAGTCCTTAAACTATGGTCATCACCGAGAAGTATCCCGATTATTGTCACTTGGGGTTGTCGGATCATAACACATAATAGGTGACTATAGACTTGCAAGATAGGATCAAGAACTCACATATATTCATGAAAACATAATAGGTTCAGATCTGAAATCATGGCACTCGGGCCCTAGTGACAAGCATTAAGCATAGCAAAGTCATATCAACATCAATCTCGTAACATAGTGGATACTAGGATCAAACCCTAACAAAACTAACTCGATTACATGATAAATCTCATCCAACCCATCACCGCCCAGCAAGCCTGCGATGGAATTAATCACGCACGGCGGTGAGCATCATGAAATTGGTGATGGAGGATGGTTGATGATGACGACGGCGATGAATCTCTCTCGAGCCCCGAACGGACTCAGATCAGCCTCCGAGAGAGATTAGGGCTGGCGGCGGCTCCGTGTCGTAAAACATGATGATTTCTTCTCTCTAATTTTTTCTCCCAAAGCCAATATATAGAGTTGGAGTTGGTGTCGGAAGGTGTCGAGGGCCCACGAGGTAGGGGCGCGCCCAGAGGGGGGGGCGCCCCCACCTCGTGGACAGGTGTGGGCCCTGGTCTTCATCTTTAGCGAGGATTTTTATTATTTATTCTAAGATATTCCGTGGAGTTTCAGGTCATTCCGAGAACTTTTGTTTTCGCACATAAAACAACATCATGGCAATTCTGCTGAAAACATCGCCATGATCCGGGTTAGTTCCATTCAAATCATACAAGTTAGAGTCCAAAACAAGGGCAAAAGTGTTTGGAAAAGTAGATACGACGGAGACGTATCAACTCCCCCAAGCTTAAACCCTTGCTTGTCCTCAAGCAATTCAGTTGACAAACTGAAAGAGAAAAAGAAAAACTTTTACAAACTCTGTTTGCTCTTGTTGTTGTACCTATGTCAAGCCAACATTCAGGTTTTCAGCAAAGATCATAACTAACCACATTTGCAATAATTCTCAAGTCTCATGTTTACTCATATCAATGGCATAATCAACTAGCAAGCCATAATAATAAATCTCGGATGACAACACTTTCTCAAAACAATCATAATATGATATAACAAGATGGTATCTCGCTAGCCCTTTCTAAGACCGCAAAACATAAATGCAGAGCACCTTCAAAGATCAAGGACTGACTAGACATTGTAATTCAAGGTAAAAGAGATCCAATCATAGTCATACCCGATATAAATTAACAATAATGAATGCAAATGACAGCTATGCTCTCCAGCTAGTGCTTTTAATAAGAGGGTGATGACTCAACATAAAAGTAAATAGATAAGCCCTTCGCAGAGGGAAGCAGGGATTTGTAGAGGTGCCAGAGCTCAGTTTTGAAATAGAGATAAATTATATTTTGAGCGGCATACTTTCATTGTCAACATAACAACTAAGAGATGACGATATCTTCCATGCTACACACATTATAGGCGGTTCCCAAACAGAATGGTAAAGTTTATACTCCCCCTCCACCAACAAGCATCAATCCACGGCTTGCTCGAAACAACGAGTGCCTCCAACAAACATCAGGTCCCAGGGGGAGTTTTTTTTTGCAATTATTTTGATTTAGTTTGCATAAAGCATGAGACTGGGCATCCCGGTGACCAGCCATTTTCGCGTGAGTGAGGAGCGGAGTCCACTCCTCTTGAGAATAACCCGCCTAACACGGAAGATAAGAGCAGCCCTAGTTGATATATGAGCTATTCGAGCATGCAAAACAGAATGTTTATTTGAAAGTTTAGAGTTTGGCACATACAAATTTACTTGGAACGGCAGGTAGATACTGCATATAGGAAGGTATGGTGGACTCATATGGAATAACTTTGGGGTTTAAGGGATTGGATGCACAAGAGTACAGGTGAAGGCTAGCAAAAGACTGGGAAGCGACCAACTAGAGAGCGACAACAGTCATGAACATGCATTAAAATTAATAAACATTGAATACAAGCATGAGTAGGATATAATCCACCATGAACATAAATATCGTGAAGGCTATGTTGATTTGTTTCAACTACATGCGTGAACATGTGCCAAGTCAAGTCACTTAAATCATTCAAAGGAGGATACCAACCCATCATACCACATCACAACTATTTTAATAGCATGTTGGCACGCAAGGTAAACCATTATAGCTCATAGCTAATCAAGCATGGCATAAGCAACTATGATCTCTAATTGTCATTGCAAACATGTTTATTCATAATAAGCTGAATCAAGAACGATGAACTCATCATATTTACAAAAAGAAAAGAGGTCGAGTTCATACCAGCTTTTCTCATATCAGTCAGTCCATCATATATCATCATAATTGCCTTTGACTTGCATGACCGAACGATGTGAATAATAATAAGAGTGCACGTGCATTGGACTAAGCTGGAATCTGCGAGCATTCAATAAACAGGACAAGACAAGGCAATATGGGCTCTTGGTTAAATCAACAATGATGCATATAAGAGCTACTTCAACAATTTAATCATGGTCTTATCCTACTGACTCCCAAAGAAAAGAAAATAAAAACTATTTACACGGGAAAGCTCCCAACAAGCAAAAGAAGAACGGGAAATATTTTCGGGTTTTCATTTTAATTTCTACTACAGGCATGTAAAAAAACTACTACTAATTCTTTTGGTTTTATTAAGGTTTATCAGACACACAAGAAGAAAGCAGGAAAAAGAAAATAAACTAGCATGGATATTACAGTGAAAGCGTATGAGAACCGACATCTACAATGAGCGTGTGTGAACATAAATGTAATTTCAGTGAGAAATACGTACTCCCCCAAGCTTAGGCTTTTGGCCTAAGTTGGTCTATTGCCAGGGATAGCCTGGAGGATACCCGTAGGTGTAGCTGGGGTCATACTGTGATGAAGAATAGTTGGGATCATACTGTGATGAAGAGGACTCGATCGCCATCGGCTGGCAACCGCCTCTGGATCCCAAGAATAAACAGACTGTCGTGGAGGCTCATCTTGTGGTTCCGGTTCCGGGGCTGGTGCAGGATTCCGATAGGCTTGAACGGCCGCCCACGGAACGATGTGAGGACCTGCGGACAAGTTAAACAAAGAGGGAGCAGGCAAAGTAATAGTCTCAGGGTGATGTTTATCAAAGTACAATTTATATTTAAGCTCCCCTTCCTTGCCCTTAACAAGAAAGTCATGCGCTAGCATACTCTTATAATCTAAATAAGCACGGGGCAACGATGTTTCTTCTTTCTCCAAATGCCTAATAGGTATATCAAAATATTCAGCTAGGCGTGAAGCATAAATGCCTCCAAAGATGGGGCCCTTAGTACGGTTCAGACTTAACCGTCTAGCAACAATTCCACCCATACTAACAGAGTTATTGCGGTATAAACCATGGAACAAAATGATAATATCAGGAACACTAAGGTTTCCACAGTTCCCGCGACCAATCAAGCAACGACTAGCAAATAAGGCAAAGTAGCGTAAAACAGGAAAATGTATGCTAGTAATTCTTGCATCAGAAACCTTCCTGGTTTCTCCCACAGTGATAGTGTTAATAAAAGCTTCTACTTCGTTACGGTGTGGTTCATCCAAGGTACCCTCAAAGGGTATTTTGCAAACCTCGCAAAATTCAGCTAATGGCATCTCCTTAACAACGTCATATAAATGAAACTCTACTGATGGAGGTGATTTCTTAGGGAAAAAGTAGAAGTTTTGCACAAAAGTATTTGTGAGTAAGAGATACTGATGACGTTGGTCGCGGAGGAAGTTGGTGAGGCCAGTATTCTCAATCAACAAATAGAAATCCTCATAAATCCCGGCTCTCCTCAAGAAGTCATCGGAAGGCCATTCACACGGCCGGACCTCCGCGGTACGAGGCAAATTATATTGGGCTTCTGGTCTTCTTCCTTTTGTTTTTCCGTCGAGCTTCAGCTCGACGAGCCCCTCAAAAGTCTCTTCATTATTTTCTGAAATAATCTGAAATTTTTAGTAACTTCAAACAAAAGTGAACCAACTTCAATAAAACCGATAGCAACTACTCCTACAAGTGCCTAGAGCCTATATCAAACATTAGAACTACTTGGAACCATATAAATTTGACATGCAATCTCAAGAACATGGTCACCTATGCAGCACAAATTTGCAAGGAATAGAGCACTAGAACAAAAACTAATTGGACCAATGGAGGAGTCACATACCAAGGACCAATTTCCCAAGCACTTTTAAGAGAGGTGCTTTGAGCAAGGAGATCGAAAATCACAGCAAAAGTGGCTGGAACTCGTGCTTGAGTTGGTTTTTCGGGTTTGTGTGAGGCAGAGGAAGAAGATTGGTGCAGGATATGTGGAGGAGGCCACCATGGGCCCACGAGGGGGGCGCGCCAGGGGTAGGGCACGCCTTCCACCCTCGTGGCGGTGGCAGCCTCATGTAATTATTGCACTAAAAATCCTCAAATATTCCCGAAAAAATCATATTAAATTGGCATGGCATTCTGAGGACTTTTATTTTCAGGATATTTTTATATTGCACGGATAAGTCAGGAGACAGACAGAAAAATACTATTTTACTTTGTTTCTACTAAATAACAGAAAATATAAAGAGGGTACAGAAGGTTGTGCTTCTAGTTTCATCCATCTCATGCTCATCAAAAGGAATCCACTAACAAGGTTGATCAAGTCTTGTTGACAAACTCATTCCGACTAACATGGAACCGGAGAAATTTTGAATAACACTATGTTACCTCAACGGGAATATGGACATCCCCAATAATAAGCATATCATATTTCTTCTTGACAGTAGGGAGAGGAAATTCAAAAGCTCCAAATATAATCGATGAAATTTTTCCAATAGAGTTGATACTATAAACTTGAGGTTGTTTCCTCGGAAAGTGTACCGTGTGCTCATTACCATTAACATGAAAAGTGACATTGCCTTTGTTGCAATCAATAACAGCCCCTGCAGTATTAAGGAAAGGTCTTCCAAGAATAATAGACATACTATCATCCTCGGGAATATCAAGAATAACAAAGTCCATTAAAATAGTAACGTTTGCAACCACAACAGGCACATCCTCACAAATACCGACAGGTATAGCAGTTGATTTATCAGCCATTTGCAAAGATATTTCAGCAGGTGTCAACTTATTCAAGTCAAGTCTACGATATAAAGAGAGAGGCATAACACTAACACCAGCTCCAAGATCACATAAAGCAGTTTTCACATAATTTCTCTTAATGGAGCAAGGTATAGTAGGTACTCCTAGATCTCCAAGTTTCTTTGGTATTCCACCCTTAAAAGTATAGTTAGCAAGCATGGTGGAAATTTTAGCTTCCGGTATCTTTCTTTTATTTGTAATGATATCCTTCATATACTTAGCATAATGATTTGTTTTGAGCACATCAATTAATCGCATACGCAAAAATATGGGTCTAATCATTTCAGCAAAGCGCTCAAAATCCTCATCATCCTTTTTCTTGGATGGTTTCAGAGGAAAAGGCATGGGTTTCTGAACCCATGGTTCCCTTTCTTGACCATGTTTCCTAGTAACGAAGTCTCTTTTATCATAACGTTGATTCTTTGATTGTGGGTTATCAAGATCAACAGCAGGTTCAACTTCTACTTCATTATCATTACTAGGTTGAGCATCATCATGAACATCATCATTAACATTTCCACTAGGTTCATGTTCATTACCAGATTGTGTTTCAGCATCAGACATAGAGATATCATTTGGATTATCAGGTGGTTCAGCAATAGGTTCACTAGAAGTTTGCAAAGTCCTATCATTTTTCTTTCTCTTCTTTTTAGAAGAACTAGGCACATCAGTATTATTTCTCTAAGTATCTTGCTCGATTCTCTTAGGGTGGCCTTCAGGATACAAAGGTTCCTGAGTCATTCTACCAGTTCTAGTAGCCACTCTAACAACATAATCATTTTTCTTACTATTCATTTCATCAAGCACTTCTTTCTGAGCTTTAAGTACTTGTTCTGCTTGAGTGGTAACCATAGAAGCATGTTTGCTAACAAGTTTAAGTTCACCTCTAATATTAGCCATATAATCACCCAAGCGTTTAATCATATAAGCATCTTGTTTTAATTGTCTACCAAAATAAGCATTGAAGTCGTCTTGCTTAAACATAAAGTTATCAAACTCATCCAAGCACGGACTAGCAATTTTAGTAGGAGGGACTTCAGCTTTATCATATCTCATGAGAGAATTTACCTTTACTACTGTGGCGGGATATCGGGATCGGGAGGTTCTTGATGAATAAAGAATTGAGATCATATACTTGTTCAACAAAGTGTAAATTAAGACCATGTATTTCTTCAACAGGAGGTAAATTCTTAACATCTTCAACTTTAATACCTTTTTCTTTCATAGATTTCTTTGCCTCTTGCATATCTTCGGGACTGAGAAATAGAACACCTCTCTCTTCGGAGTTGGTTTAGGAATAGGCTCAGCAATTGGAGCAGGAGCTGGCTCAGGAGGTGCCCAATTATTTTCATTTGTCAACATATTATTCAATAGAATTTCAGCTTCATCCGGTGTTCTTTCCCTGAAAAGAGAACCAACACAACTATCCAGGTAATCTCTGGAAGCATCAGTTAGTCCATTATAAAAGATATCAAGTATTTCAGGTTTCTTAAGAGGATGATCAGGCAAAGCATTAAGTAACTTGAGAAGCCTCCCCCAAGCTTGTGGGAGACTCTCTTCTTTAATTTGCACGAAGTTGTATATTTCCCTCAAAGCAGCTTGTTTCTTATGAGCAGGGAAATATTTGCAGAGAAGTAATAAATCATATCCCGGGGACTACACACACAACCAGGATCAAGAGAACTAAACCATGTCTTAGCATCACCCTTTAATGAGAACGGAAATATTTTGAGTATATAAAAGTAGCGCGATCTCTCATCATTAGTGAACAGGGCGGCTATATCATTTAACTTAGTAAGATGTGCCAGAACAGTTTCAGATTCATAGCCATAAAAAGGATCAGATTCGACCAAAGTAATTATATCTGGATCAACAGAAAATTCATAATCCTTATCGGGAACATAGATAGGTGAAGTAGCAAAAGCAGGGCCAGGTTTCATTCTGTCTCTAAGAGATTCTTTGTTCCATTTAACTAGCAGCCTCTTAAGTTCATATCTATCTTTACAAGCAAAAAGAGCTGCAGAAGATTCCATATCAAAAACAAAACCCTCAGGAATAACAGGCATATTTTCATCATCACTTTCATCATCGTATTCAGATTCAATAATTTCTTTTTCTCCAACCCTAGCAATTTGTTCATCTAGAAATTCACCAAGGGGCACAGTAGTATCAAGCATAAAAGTAGTTTCATCATAAGTATCATGCATAGCAGAAGTGGCATCATCAATAACATGCGACATATCGGAACGAATAGCAGAAGCAGGTTTAGGTGTCGCTGGCTTACTCATAACAGAAGGTGAATCAAGTGCAGAGCTAGATGGCAGTTCCTTATCTCCCCTCGTAGTTGAGGGATAAATTGTTGTCTTAGCGTCTTTCAAGTTCTTCATAGTGCCCAGCAGATATAAATCCCAAGTGACTCAAAGAATAGAGCTATGCTCCCCGGCAACGGCGCCAGAAAAAGGTCTTGATAACCCACAAGTATAGGGGATCGCAACAGTTTTTGAGGGTAGAGTATTCAAACCAAATTTATTGATTCGACACAAGGGGACCAAAGAATATTCTCAAGTATTAGCAGCTGAGTTGTCAATTCAACCACACCTGGAAACTTAGTATCTGCAGCAAAGTGTTTAGTAGCAAAGTAATATGATAGTGGTGGTAACGGTAATGAAAGTAAAGACAACAAAAGTAATGTTTTTGGTATTTTGTAGTGATTGTAACAGTAACAATGGAAAAGTAAATAAGCGAGAACCAGTATATGGAAATCTCGTAGGCACCGGATCAGTGATGGATAATTATGTCGGATGCGGTTCGTCATGTAACAGTCATAACATAGGGTGACACAGAACTAGCTCTAATTCATCAATGTAATGTAGGCATGTATTCCGAATATAGTCATACGTGCTTATGGAAAAGAACTTGCATGACATCTTTTGTCCTACCCTCCCGTGGCAGCGGGGTCCTAATGGAAACTAAGGGATATTAAGGCCTCCTTTTAATAGAGAGCCGGAACAAAGGATTAGCACGTAGTGAATACATGAACTCCTCAAACTATGGTCATCACCGAGAAGTATCCCGATTATTGTCACTTCGGGGTTGTCGGATCATAACACATAATAGGTGACTATAGACTTGCAAGATAGGATCAAGAACTCACATATATTCATGAAAACATAATAGGTTCAGATCTGAAATTATGGCACTCGGGCCCTAGTGACAAGCATTAAGCATAGCAAAGTCATATCAACATCAATCTCAGAACATAGTGGATACTAGGGATCAAATCCTAACAAAACTAACTCGATTACTTGATAAATCTCATCCAACCCATCACCGTCCAGCAAGCCTGCGATGGAATTACTCACGCACGGCGGTGAGCATCATGAAATTGGTGATGGAGGATGGTTGATGATGACGACGGCGACGAATCCCTCTTTCTGGAGCCCCGAACGGACTCCAGATCAGCCCTCCCGAGAGAGATTAGGGCTTGACGGTGGCTCCATATCGTAAAACGCGATGATTTCTTCTCTCTGATTTTTTTTCTCCCCGAAAGCCAATATATAGAGTTGGAGTTGGCGTCGGGAGGTGTCCAGGGGGCCCACGAGGTAGGCGGGCGCGCCCGGGGGGCGCCCCACCCTCGTGGACAGGTGTGGGCCCTGGTATTCATCTTAAGCGAGGATTTTTATTATTTATTCTAAGATATTCCGTGGAGTTTCAGGTCATTCCGAGAACTTTTGTTTTTCGCACATAAAACAACATCATGGCAATTCTGCTGAAAACAGCGTCAGTCCGGGTTAGTTCCATTCAAATCATACAAGTTAGAGTCCAAAACAAGGGCAAAAGTGTTTGGAAAAATAGATACGACGGAGACGTATTAGTAAGTAGTAGTGCTTTAATCAAGGGCAGGTACTAACCTAATTATTTAGTAGTTGCTAGTGGCCCAATGGCTCAGGACTCTTCCGTTTCCTTCTCTGCTCTTTAAGCCCACCCACCCACCGCTCCACTCTCCACTAACCTTCAGTCCAACGCGTCACCTCGGTTACCCCGCACCAAACCCCCACTCAGCCGTCAAGAAAACCCTCATCGCCGACGACCACACCGCCGCCGCGGACATGGAGAACAACCCCGTCTGGAAGAGGGTCATCGATGACCTCGCAGGCGACGAAAAGGCAATGCGCGTGGACCTGACGGAGATCGGGAAGTGGTTCCCCAGCTTTGGGATGCTGCGTCTCCACGCGCGTGGCCTCCTCAAGGTCATGAGTGACGACGAGCTGGACCGCGCCTGCGACGACCCCAAATGTATCCCTCATGCGCTCGTCCTTCGCTTTGCGATGCAGGAGACGCGCTCCGACGACCCAGGGCAGCAAGCCCGGTGGTGGATGTACCGGTTCGCCACCGCGCCGCGGCAGCCGGATCCGTTGCGCGTTGGCTCGCGAACGGAGCGCATCCACAACGTCGACCTGGCCGTCCCCGCGCCTGTCAACACGGCCTACTGGGACCACTACCAGCCCGACCTCCTCGGGCGCGACGATGTCTCCGAGTACATCTCGTCCGACTCGGAGTATGACTCTGGCTCCGACGAGGACTCTGGCTACGCCGCCGACTCGTCCTGGTCGACTGGCTGGGAGGAGCCGGAGGTGATTGTCCTCTCTGATGACGAGCCGGAGGTCAAGGTGGCGGCGCCCGTCATCCCCGAGCTGGAGGTCCAGATGGTGGCGCCCGTCGCCAGGGAGGGTGACAAGCACCGCCCCATCGATGTCGAGCTGCTTCCAGATGTTCCTGACATCGTCAAGCAGGAGGTGGAGGTGGTCTCGGCCCTGCAAGCACATGTGAACATCGCAGCACAACTAGAGAGGAAGAAGAAGAGGAAGGTGGCAACTGACATGGAGGTTCGCCGCTCGGAGCGCCTCCAGAAGATGAAGAACTGAAGATGAAGAAGATGCAGTAGCTGACATGGAGGTTGAAGTAGTTAGGTATGCTGAAATATACAGATATTCAGCATATAAGTTATAAAATAGTAGTTTGTTATGTGTGCTTGTATATTAAGCACATAAGTTATTTGTAATTTCTGGCTGTTGAACTGGTGTTGATGCTATGTAAGTGTTGAACTAGGTGTGATGCTATATAAGTGTCTTGTTGCTACAAAATGTTGTTGACGCAGTCTTGTTGCTATATAAGGCAACAGTCCAAAGTGTCTTGTTGCTATATAAGGCAATAATTCCAAAAGAAGTAGCTGCTAAGGTTTAGATTCTTAACTGAAACTTTGTCTGAATCTTTGTCCTAACTGAATTTTTGCCTAAATCTTTGTCCTAACTGAATTTTTGTCTAAATCTTTGTCCTAACTGAATTTTTGTCTTGTTGCAAACTAAAATCAGTTAACTGTAAAAATTCAGTTATCTTTGCAAACTAAACTCAGACAACTGTTAAAGTTCAGTTAACAGGGAGGGAAGTGGAAGCATAATAAGTAGGTTGTCAAGTAACACTTGAGCAAAGCACCATTCCTATCACACTGGGATTGCATGTAGTTTATCACACCACAGGTCTTGGGTTTGACACCCAGGCCACCCTTTTTTTGTTTTTATTTTTTTATTTTATTCAGTTAAGTATCTAAACTCCGACCGTGAATAAAGCCACTGATTTATTGCAGTTTTCAAATTGAATTAAGTGAATAAAGCCACTGAACTCCAACAGTTTTCATTTTGAATTCAGTGAATGAAGCCATTGAATGAGTACAAGTGCAAAAGCACTGAATCATCCCCAACTCCAACATTTTCAAAGAGTCTCATTGTAGTTTTTGCCAAAAAAATTACAAGTGCAAAAGCACTGAATCATCCCAACTCCAACAGTTTCAAAGAGTCTCATTGTAGTTTTTGCCAAAAAAATTACAAGTGCAAAAGCACTGAATCATCTAAACTCATCAAACATGTTCACTCTCTTCAGCTTCTTGGGCACATGTCCACTTGGTCATGCCTGCTTCCTCAGCTCAGCTCTTAATCTCTTGGCCTCTTCTTGCTGTTTCTTCCTTGCTTCTTGATCTTCTTTTCTCCTCAGTGCTGCCATAGCTCTCTTTGCTTCTTGATCTTCTTTTCTCTTTAGTGTTGCCTCTACTTTAGCTCCCATTGTTTCAAGGGCTCTGGCCTCCTTCTCTTCTTGCAATGCATCTTTTCTTGCTGCTGCAGCTTCCTGCCTTGCTGCAGATTCTAGAGCTTTCTTCTCTTGTGCTACTCTTCTTCTTCTTTGTGAAGACTCTGCTTTCCTCCTTGCAATTTCTTGCCTTTTTGCTTCTGCCTCCTCTACTTTCTTCTCTGCCATCTCATTCATGGCCTCAAGTGCTGCATCTCTCCTGGCTGCCATCTGTCTTTCTTTCTCTCTCTTCATCTTCAGCAACGTCATGGTCTGGTTGCCTTCATTTTTAGTTGTTGTTGTCTGTGCTGCAGTGTGAGAATTGGCTGCCAGTGAGATGAATGAAGAATCTGGCAAAGTGGTTTTAGTATCTTCTCTAGGAACAGGTCTGTATTGTTGCATCCTATGAAGCATTGTAAATCAAAAGTCCTGCACCTGTACAATACAAACATCACATGCTAACATCAGTACAACAAAAAGGATTGGACAAAAGAAGTCAAAATGAAGGGACAAAAGTGGAGAATTTGCCTGAAAAACAACTGGTGTATCTGCTCCATCACCTTGTGTGACAACGACCTCATCATCTTGTGTGACAATGACCTCCTCATGTGTATCATGGCCATCAACATGGGCCTCCTCATGTGTAACCTGGCCATCAACATGGACCTCCTCCTGTGTAAGTTGACCATCCTCTTGTGTGACATGAACCTCCTCCTGTGTACCTTGGCCATCATCTTGTTGTGCCAAAACAATTTCATCATCTGACACATCATCAGGAATGGCCCTTGGACCCCTTCTTGTTGTTCTCTCTGCTATATTTGGCAAAATGCCAGCCTTTCTTTGATTACATCCTTTGATGTTGTGGCCTGTTTCATGGCATTATGATTATGTTATTGTGATTCCATGTCTGCTCATCATCTTGGTTCCATCTTTCTTTTCAATCTCATAAGGCTGCTTTCTCATACTCTTGTTTGAAGGCCTCCCTACATTTTTTTCATAGACAGGTGGCTTGATTTCACAACCATTCATCTTATGCCACTCACTCCTATCTCTGCAAGGCTTGATAATGGGTTTGTATGCTAGCTTGAATGCTTCTATACTGTAACAGGAGTGCACCAAACTCTCAGGATCAATCCTCTCATGTCTGCAGCATGCAATTGCATGGTGACATGGAACTCCACTATGATCCCGCCTTTTGCATGTACAGCTTTCTTCCTTCAGGTCAACAATGTATGTCCTTTTCCTGTTGTCAATATGAAAGATGCCATCACCAACACCTGAAACCATGCATGTAGCTGATTGCTACCTCTTGAGCACTGCGTTGGATTTCCTTGAAGAGGAAAGGATGATGCAGCAAAGTAGCGTAAGTATTTCCCTCAGTTTTTGAGAACCAAGGTATCAATCCAGTAGGAGGCTACGTGCGAGTCCCTCGTACCTACACAAAGCAAATAACTCCTCGCAACCAACGCGATTAGGGGTTGTCAATCCCTTCACGGTCACTTACGAGAGTGAGATCTAATAGAGATGATAGATAATACTTTTGGTATTTTTATGATAAAGATGCAAAGTAAAATAAAAGAAAAGTAAAAAAGCAAAGGCAATAAATAAAGTGATGGAAGATTAGTATGATGGAGATAGACCCGGGGGCCATAGGTTTCACTAGTGGCTTCTCTCAAGAGCATAAGTATTCTACGGTGGGTGAACGAATTAATGTTGAGCAATTGACAGGATTGAGCATAGTTATGAGAATATCTAGGTATGATCATGTATATAGGCATCATGTCCAAGACAAGTAGACCGACTCCTGCCTGCATCTACTACTATTACTCCACTCATCGACCGCTATCCAGCATGCATTTAGAGTATTAAGTTCAAGAAAACAGGGTAACGCCTTAAGCAAGATGACATGATGTAGAGGGATAAATTCATGCAATATGATAAAAACCCCATCTTGTTATCCTCGATGGCAACAATGCAATACGTGCCTTGCTGCCCCTGCTGTCACTGGGAAAGGACACCGCAAGATTGAACCCAAAGCTAAGCACTTCTCCCATTGTAAGAAAAACCAATCTAGTAGGCCAAACCAAATTGATAATTCGAAGAGACTTGCAAAGATAACCAATCATCCATAAAAGAATTCAGAGAAGATTCAAATATTGTTCATAGATAATCTTGATCATAAACCCACAATTCATCGGTCTCAACAAACACACCGTAAAAAGAAGATTACATCGAATAGATCTCCATGAGAGAGGGGGAGAACATTGTATTGAGTTCCAAAAAGAGAGAAGAAGCCATCTAGCTACTAACTATGGACCCGAAGGTCTGAGGTAAACTACTCACACTTCATCGGAGGGGCTATGGTGATGATATAGAAGCCCTCCGTGGTGGATGCCCCCTCCGGCGGAGCTCCGGAACAGGCACCAAGATGGGATCTCGTGGGTACAGAAGGTTGCGGTGGTGGAATTAGGTTTTTGGCTCCGTGTCGATCGATTGAAGTGCATGAGTATATATAGGAGGAAGAAGTACGTCGGTGGAGCAACATGGGGCCCACGAGGGTGGAGGGCGCCCCCCTACCTCGTGCCCTCCTCGAAGCTTCCTTGACTTAGGTTCCAAGTCTCTTGGATCACGTTCGGTGAGAAAATCACGTTCCCGAAGGTTTCATTCCGTTTGGACTCCGTTTGATATTTCGTTTCTTCAAAACTCTGAAATAGGCAAAAAAACAGCAATTCTGGGCTGGGCCTCCGGTTAATAGGTTAGTCCCAAAAATAATATAAAAGTGGAAAATAAAGTCCAATATTGTCCAAAACAGTAGATAATATAGTATGGAGCAATAAAAATTATAGATACGTTGGAGACGTATCAGGCATCCCCAAGCTTAATTCCTGCTCGTCCTCAAGTAGGTAAATGATAAAAACATAATTTTTGATGTGGAGTGCTACTTGGCATAATTTCAATGTAATTCTTCTTAATTGTGGTATGAATATTCAGATCCGAAAGATTCAAGACAAAAGTTCATATTGACATAAAAATAATAATACTTCAAGCATACCAACTAAGCAATTATGTCTTCTCAAAATACCATGGCCAAAGAAAGTTCATCCCTACAAAATCATATAGTTTAGTCATGCTCCATTTTCGTAACACAAGAATGCTCTCATCATGCACAACCCCGATGACAAGCCAAGCAATTGTTTCATACTTTAGTAATCTCAAACCTATAAACTTTCACGCAATATATGAGCGCGAACCATAGACATATTACTATAGGTGGAATAGAATATGATGATGGGGGTTATGTGGAGAAGACAAAAAAGGAGAAGGTCTCACATCAACGAGGCTAATCAACGAGCTATGGAGATGCCCATCGATTGATGTTAATGCAAGGAGTAGGGATTGCCAGGCAACAGATGCACTAGAGCTATAAATGTATGAAAGCTCGATAAAAGAAAACTAAGTGGGTGCGCATCCAACTTGCTTGCTCACGAAGACCTAGGGCACTTGAGGAGGCCCATTGTTGGAATATACAAGCCAAGTTCTATAATGAAAAAATCCCACTAGTATATGAAAGTGACAAAACAAGAGACTCTTTATCATGAAGATTATGGTGCTACTTTGAAGCACAAGTGTGGCAAAGGAGTAACATTGTCCCTTCTCTCTTTTTATCTCATTTTTTGGGCCTTCTCTTTTTTTATGGCCTTTCTCTTTTTTTATTCCTCACTTGGGACAATGCTCTAGATAATGATGATCATCACACTTCTATTTATTTACAACTCAATGATTACAACTCGATACTAGAAAAAAGTATGACTCTATATGAATGCCTCCGGTGGTGTACCAGGATATGCAATGAACCAAGAGTGACATGTATGAAAGAATTATGAATGGTGGATTTGCCACAAATACTATGTCAACTACATGATCATGCTAAGCAATATGACAATGATGAATGTATCATGATAAACGGAATGGTGGAAAGTTGCATGGCAATATATCTCGGAATGGCTATGGAAATGCCATAATAGGTAGGTATGGTGGTTTTTTTGAGGAAGATATAAGGAGGTTTATGTGTGAAAGAGCATATCATATCACGGGGTTTGGATGCACCGGCGAAGTTTGCACCAACTCTCAATGTGAGAAAGGGCAATGCACGGTACCGAAGAGGCTAGCAATGATGGAAGGGTGAGAGTGCGTATAATCCATGGACTCAACATTAGTCATAAAGAACATACTTATTGCAAAAATCTACAAGCCATCAAAAAGCAAAGCACTACGCGCATGCTCCTAGGGGGTAGATTGGTAGGAGAAGACCATCGCTCGTCCCCGACCGCCATTCATAAGGAGGACAATCAAAGAACACCTCATGTTTCAAATTTGTTACATAACGTTTACCATACGTGCATGCTACGGGACTTGCAAACTTCAATACAAGCATTTCTCAAATTCACAACTACTCAACTAACACGACTTTAATATTATTACCTCCATATCTCAAAACAATCATCAAGCATCAAACTTCTCTTAGCATTCAACACACTCATAAGAAAGTTTTTACTATTTTTGTATACCTAGCATATTAGGATTATTTAAGCAAATTACCATGCTATTTAAGACTCTCAAAATAATCTAAGTGAAGCATGAGAGATCAATAGTTTCTTTAAAACAAATCCACCACCGTGCTCTAAAAGATATAAGTGAAGTACTAGAGCAAAACTATATAACTCAAAAGATATAAGTGAAGCAGAAAGAGTATTCTAATAATTTCCAAATCATGTATGACTCTCTCAAAAGGTGTGTACAGCAAGGATGATTGTGGTAAACTAAAAAGCAAAGACTCAAATCATACAAGACGCTCCAAGCAAAACACATATCATGTGGTGAATAAAAATATAGCTCCAAGTAAAGTTACCGATGGAAGTAGACAAAAGAGGGGATGCCTTCCGGGGCATCCCCAAGCTTTGACTTTTTGGTGTCCTTAGATTATTTTGGGGGTGCCATGGGCATCCCGAAGCTTTGGCTCTTGCCACTCCTTGTTCCATAATCCATCAAAAATCTTTCACCCAAAACTTGAAAACTTCACAACACAAAACTCAACAGAAATCTCATGAGCTCCGTTAGCGAAAGAAAACAAAAGACCACTTCAAGGTACTGTAATGAACTCATTCTTTATTTATATTGGTGTTAAACCTACTGTATTCCAACTTCTCTAGGTTTATAAACTATTTTACTAGCCATAGATTCATCAAAATAAGCAAACAACACCGGAAAAACAGAAACTGTCAAAAACAGAACAGTCTGTAGTAATCTGTAACTAATGCAAACTTCTGGAACTCCAAACAATCAGCCAAAATAGGAAGACCTAGGCAATTTGTTTATTGATCAGAAGCAATTGTAATCAGTATTTTATCACGTTCTGGTGATTTTTAACAATTGTTTTTGTGAACAGAAAGTTTCTGGAAATTACAGCAAGATCAAATAACTATCATCCAAGAAGATCCTATAGGTTTAACTTGGCACAAACACTAATTAAAACATAAAAAAAATCTAACCAGAGGCTAGATCAAAGATTTATTCCTAAACAGAAGCAAAAACAAAAAAACTAAAAATAAAATTGGGTTGCCTCCCAACAAGCGCTATCGTTTAACGCCCCTAGCTAGGCATAAAAGCAAGGATAGATCTAGGTATTGCCATCTTTGGTAGGCAATCCATAAGTGGCTCTCATGATAGATTCATATGGTAATTTTATTTTCATCCTAGGGAAGTGTTCCATGCCTTTCCTTAACGGAAATTGGAATCTAATATTCCCTTCTTTCATATCAATAATTGCACCAATCGTTCTAAGGAAAGGCCTACCAAGAATAATAGGACATGAAGGATTGCAATCTATATCAAGAACGATAAAATCTACAGGCACATAATTCCTATTTGCAACAATAAGAACATCATTAATTCTTCCCATAGGTTTCTTAATAGTGGAATCCGCAAGGTGCAAGTTTAGAGAGCAATCATCAAAATCACAGAAATCTAGCAAATCACACAAAGTTTTGGGAATAGTGGAAACACTAGCACCCAAATCACATAAAGCATAAAATTCATGATCCTTAATCTTAATTTTGATAATTGGTTCCCACTCATCAAAAAGTTTTCTAGGGATAGAAACTTCCAACTCAAGTTTTTCTTCATAAGATTGCATCAAGGCATCAATGATATGTTTAGTAAACGCTTTATTTTGACTATAAGCGTGAGGAGAATTTAGCACGGATTGTAACAAGGAAATACAATCAATCAAAGAGCAACTTTCATAATTAACTTCCTTGAAATCCAAAATAGTGGGTTTAGCAACATCTAGGGTTTTGATTTCTTCAATCCCACTTTTATCAATTTTAGCATAAAGATCTAAAAACTCCGAATTTTTGGAACGCCTTATAGGTAAAGGTGGATTATATTCAGTCCCATTATTATCAAGATTCATATTGCAAAACAAAGATTTAATAGGGGACACATCAATAACTTTTAGATCTTCATCTTTATTTTCATAGGAACTAGAAGAACACGCTTTAATAAAGGCATCTTTCGTAGCACGCATCCTAGCGGTTCTTTCTTTGCACTGATCAATGGAAATTCTCATGGCTTTGAGAGACTCATTGATATCATGCTTAGGAGGAATAGATCTAAACTTTAAAGAATCAACATCAAGAGAAATTCTATCAACGTTCCTAGCCAACTCATCAACTTTAAGCAATTTTTCTTCAAGCAAAGCATTAAAATTCTTTTGCGAATTCATAAACTCTTTAACACTAGTCTCAAATTCAGAGGGCATCTTATTAAAATTTCCATAAGAGTTGTTGTAGTAATTCCATAATTATTAGAGGGATTACTAGGATAAGGCCTAGGATTAAAGTTTCCTCTATACACGTTGTTACCAAAATTATTCCTACCAACAAAATTCACATCCATGGATTCATTATTATTCTCAATCAAAGTAGACAAAGGCATACCATTAGGATCAGAAGAAACACTCTTAGTAGCAAATAATTTCATAAGTTCATCCATCTTTCCACTCAAAACATTAATTTCTTCTATCGCATGCACTTTTTTATTAGTAGATCTTTCAGTGTGCCATTGAGAATAATTAACCATAATATTATCTTGGAGTTTAGTAGCTTCTCCTAAAGTGATTTCCGTAAAAGTGCCTCCCGCGGCCAAATCTAAAGCATTTCTAGTAGAAAAATTCAACCCGGCATAAATTTTTTGTATAATCATCCACAAATTCAAACCATGAGTAGGGCAATTACGTATCATTACTTTCATCCTCTCCCAAGCTTGTGCAACATGTTCGTGATCAAGTTGCTTAAAATTCATAATACCGTTTCTAAGAGAGATGATCTTAGCGGGAGGAAAATACTTAGAGATAAAAGCATCTTTGCACTTATTCCATGAATCAATACTATTTTTAGGCAAAGACGAAAACCAAGCTTTAGCACGATCTCTAAGGGAAAAAGGAAATAGCTTCAATTTAACAATATCATTATCAACATCTTTCTTATTTTGCATATCACACAAATCAACGAAGCTATTTAGATGAGTAGCGGCATCTTCACTAGGAAGGCCGGCGAATTGATCTTTCATGACAAGATTCAACAAAGCAGCATTGATTTCACAAGATTCAGTATCGGTAAGAGGAGCAATCGGAGTGCTAAGGAAATCATTATTGTTGGTATTGGTAAAGTCACACAATTTGGTATTATCTTGAGCCATCGTGACAAACTAGCAATCCAACACACGAGCAAACAAAAAGCGAGCGAGAAAAAGGCAAACAGGAAAGAGAGGGCGAATAAAACGTCAAGGGTGAAGTGGGGGAGAGGAAAACGAGAGGCAAATGGCAAATAATGTAATGCGGGAGATAAGGGATTGTGATGGGTACTTGGTATGTTGACTTTTGCGTAGACCTTCCCGGCAACGGCGCCAGAAATTCTTCTTGCTACCTCTTGAGCACTGCGTTGGATTTCCTTGAAGAGGAAAGGATGATGCAGCAAAGTAGCGTAAGTATTTCCCTTAGTTTTTGAGAACCAAGGTATCAATCCAGTAGGAGGCTACGCACGAGTCCCTCGTACCTACACAAAGCAAATAACTCCTCGCAACCAACGCGATTAGGGGTTGTCAATCCCTTCACGGTCACTTACGAGAGTGAGATCTGATAGAGATGATAGATAATATTTTTGTTATTTTTATGATAAAGATGCAAAGTAAAATAAAATAAAAGTAAAAAAGCAAAGGCAATACATAAAGTGATGGAAGATTAATATGATGGAGATAGACCCGGGGGCCATAGGTTTCACTAGTGGCTTCTCTCAAGAGCATAAGTATTCTATGGTGGGTGAACGAATTACTGTTGGGCAATTGACAGAATTGAGCATAGTTATGAGAATATCTAGGTATGATCATGTATATAGGCATCACGTCCGAGACAAGTAGACCGACTCTGCTGCATCTACTACTATTACTCCACTCATCGACCGCTATCCAAGCATGCATCTAGAGTATTAAGTTCAAGAAAAGCAGAGTAACGCCTTAAGCAAGATGACATGATGTAGAGGATAAATTCATGCAATATGATAAAAACCCATCTTGTTATCCTCGATGGCAACAATACAATACGTGCCTTGCTGCCCTAGCATCCTTTGGGAAAGGACACCGCAAGATTGAACCCAAAGCTAAGCACTTCTCCCATTGTAAGAAAAACCAATCTAGTAGGCCAAAACAAACTGATAATTCGAAGAGACTTGCAAAGATAACCAATCATACATAAAAGAATTCAGAGAAGATTCAGATATTGTTCATAGATAATCTTGATCATAAACCCACAATTCATCGGTCTCAAAAAACACACCGCAAAAAGAAGATTACATCGAATAGATCTCCATGAGAGAGGGGGAGAACATTGTATTGAGATCCAAAAAGAGAGAAGAAGCCATCTAGCTACTAACTATGGACCCAGAGGTCTGAGGTAAACTACTCACACTTCATCGGAGGGGCTATGGTGATGATGTAGAAGCTCTCCGTGGTGGATGCCCCCTCCGGCGGAGCTCTGGAACAGGCCCCAAGATGGGATCTCATGGGTACAGAAGGTTACGGCGGTGGAATTAGGTTTTTGGATCCGTATCTGATCGTTTGGGGGTACGTAGGTATATATAGGAGGAAGAAGTACGTCGGTGGAGCAACGTGGGGCCCACGAGGGTGGAGGGCATGCCCCCTACCTCGTGCCCTCCTCGAAGCTTCCTTGACTTAGGGTCCAAGTGTCCTGGATCACGTTTGGTGAGAAAATCACGTTCCCGAAGGTTTCATTCCGTTTGGACTCCGTTTGATATTCCGTTTCTTCGAAACTCTGAAATAGGCAAAAAAACAGCAATTCTGGGCTGGGCCTCCGGTTAATAGGTTAGTCCCAAAAATAATACAAAAGTGGAAAATAAAGCCCAATATTGTCCAAAACAGTAGATAATATAGCATGGAGCAATAAAAAATTATAGATACATTGGAGACGTATCAGTGACAGCTCTATATTCTTCTCAATTCTTTTCCTAATTTTTGGGCATATTGAGCCAGGCCAGGTCTCTGCCTCCTTTCTTTTGTTGTAGAACCTAACCATGAGCTGTGTTTTGATCTTGTCAATCATTAATCTGAGATGCATCTCCCTAGCCTCAAGAATATATTTGTTCAAAACCTCACAGTTGTTGTTCAGAAGGATATCACATTTGACCAATTCTCTTTGGAAGCCCCTAACCCAAGTGTTGGGTGGTAGCTGCTCAAGCCACTTGTATGCTTCTAGGCTTATGACCTTCATTTCCTCCATGCTTGCAGCCCACAGTTCTGGTGTTGTGTTCCTTGCATACTTCCATAACTAGTTTTTAAGAACATCTCCTTTGTGTGTTTGCTGAAAATTCTGCCATATATGCCTAACACAGTGCATGTGCTCTACATCAGGAACGTGATGCCTCAGTCCCTTGATCAGGCCCTTTTGCTTGTCTGACATTATAGTCCATGGGTCTGTGTTTACAATTCCCAAGTCACTCTTCAGATTTTACAGAAACCATTTCCATGTGTCAGTGTTCTCTACCTCAACAACTACAAAAGCTATAGGGTAAATGCAGTCATTAGGATCCATGCCAACATCACACAGCATAACACCTCCATACTTTGTCTTCAGGTGGCATCCATCCAAACAAATGACATGCCTACAAGCTTGCATGAAACCCCTTTTGCAGGCATCCAGAGAGAAATAACAACTTGCAAATATACCATCACTGACACCCACATAGAAATAACTCCCTGGGTTTGATCTTCTGAATTCTTGTGCATAATCCCACATTCTACTGTACTGCTCCAATTTATCTCCTTCAATCACTTTCTTCACTAGCCTCTTAGCCCTTCTAAGCTTGCTCCTTGTTGCTGTCATGTTCCAATCTTCCTGAACCACCCTTGCAAAAAATTTCATATTCATGTTTTCATCTGCTCTGAAAGAATCAACATATTTTCCAGCCATAAAAGGAGCAGTGAATGACTTAACACACCATTTCTTTATGCATGTATGCTTTGGGTTGTATTTCTTGATCATGAAACAATTGATTCTCCCATGAAATGATGCGGACAAGGTCCAAGGGCACCCATCTTCACAAATGGCATTCAGTCTTTTTCTATCATTTCTGGGGCATTTAATGTCAACTCTCTCCTGACAGTTGTACTCTTTGATAGCTTTCCTCAGGAACTCAACAGGTCCAAAGGTCTGGCCAACTTGAAACTGTGATTTAGTCAGGTCTTCCTCTCTAAAACTTTTGAAATTCAGCTTCACCTTATCTTCATCAGAAGATGGCAAACACATATCCATATCTTCAGTAGGATCATCAACTTCTTCTTGGACTGCTTTACCTTTGCCTTTCTCACAATCAACATTTCTGTCAAACAAGTCATCATCATCCTGCAGATCAATGTCTGAATCAATAATTTGTGGAATGTAATTTTCATCTGAATCCTGCATTACTGAACAACCAACTGTGTCTGCTGCATCCATGTTCAAAAACCTACAGGATTTCCTGGCCCTAAACCCAAACTAAGATGAAAGGTAAGTAGTTCCAGGCTGGGGTGGACTTGGTATCAAATCATCTTCTTCTGACCCTGCTACACTTTCTGACTCTGCTTCATCTTGCTCATGCTCTTGATCATGCTCATGCTCTTGATCATGCTGATGCAGCTCCTGTTCCACTTGAGGGAGCTCAGCTTGCTCCTGTTCCACTAGAGTGAGCTGAGTCTGCTCCTCTTGCTGTTGTTGAGTCTGCTCTTCTTGCTGCTGGTGTGCCTTCTCCTTCTTTGGCCTAATGCCATTGAACTTGACAATTGGAGGATCCTCATCATCAGAGTGAACTTGTACAACAGAAATATATGATCTCATGCTCTCATCATGATCAAGGAATATCTGTTGGAAGTGGTTGCCATTTAGAACACAATCGTTCATGTTTTCTGTCATAGTGTTATCCCCTAACTTGATCTCTCTTAATCCATTCTTACACACTGTCAATCCAGGAACACACCAATAAGCCCTGATCCTGCCCTCAAACTCATATCCAATTTCCTCCACTAGACTGGCAACAACATTGGGTGTCCAATTATCTAGGTCACAGTAATCATACCAAATGGAGTGACCTTTGTGATAATCCCTATGCTTGCCAGCACACAAAAAATAGCCACCATGTATGACCTCAACAGAGAAGTGGTTGCTTAAGGGTCCTGCAAAACAATCAAGTTGAAAAAGTTCAGACATTTCAGACTACAGAGAGGTTCAGACAGTTCAGACATTCAGACTTTTTTACTTTTTCAGAAAGAAAAACAGAGATTCCTGGCTCCGATTAACAAATGTATGATCTTACAGGTCGTAAAGCAACCATTTTTGGGAAATCTGACCCAATGTAATTGCAAATTAAAATAGTTTTTTGGTCCAATTAACACTCTGACACTAAAAGCAAACTTACTGCTTAAACCCTAGACCCCTAGACCCATGACAAATTGGGGGGAGATCTCAATTGGGGGAGAAAGAACCCTAACCACTTCAGATCCCTGCAAACATGGCCATCAACTGCAAACCCCCCATGACGCAACCCTATTTTTGGCCTGCCACTAAGTTCATCAAGAAACTGCTAAAACCCTACCACCCACACCCAATCCGTCAGAGAGTTGAACGAACACCCAAACCCTAGCTTGTACGCGCAACTGATGCAACCAAGAACTCTTTATGAGAGATAAATTGGACAGATCGAGCAACGGAGCTGCTAGCGACGATGACATACCGTACAGGGGCGGCGAGGCATCATCACGGCAAAGCGAAGGAGCAAGAGGGACGTCGCGCAGGCCCCTCCCGAACGGCGCGGACGGCGGCGGCTCATTATCCGACGACGTGTTCATGGAGCCGTCGTCGACGCCGACGAGCTCAAGGGACTACCTCGGCAGCGACGACGAGCAGAGAATTTACTAGAATTTATATGAATTCATGTTTTGGAATTTGTCATGTTTCATGAATTTCAGACGAGTTTTGGATTTACTAGAATTTAAAAACCAGGTATCTCACTATTTTGCCGGCAATCAACGGTGCCCTGGTATTTGAAATTCATTCCCATTTCTTGCATGGGACCTAAGCATGCACCCAAGGACAAAGATTTGATTTTTCAATGAATTTATATGCACTGGAGCATGCGCATGTAGTTCAAATTTGAATTATGCACATAAATGCATTGAAAACTCACTTAGTGCATAAAAATGTCCAAACGAACCCCGAAAAATCACAAAAATTCACACAACACTCCTGTTGTTCTATGTTGACACGAGAAAAAAACTTGAAAGCAATAAGAGGCAATGGATATCGTTTCATCCCCACAGGTGGGACGTTCCCTACCAAAAACCATCATGATTGTTGTCAGAAGCTCCGGTTTGTGAGAAGCATATACCCAAACCTGCCCCAAATGGGACAAAATTTGTACCACGACATGTTGATGCCGCTCCATGATAGCATGCCAAGTTTCATGAATTTCGTACGAGTTTTAGATTTACTACAATTTAAAAACCAGGCATCTCACTATTTTGCCGGCAATCAAGGGTGCCATGGTGTTTGAAATTCATTCCCATTTCTTGCATGGGACCTAAGCATGCACCCAAGGAAAAATATTTGATTTTTCAATGAATTTATATGCACAGGAGCATGCGCATGTAGTTCAAATTTGAATTGTGCACATAAATGCATTGAAAACTCACTTAATGCATAAAAATGTCCAAACGAACCAAAAAAATAACAAAAATTAACACAACACTCCTGTTGTGCTATGTTGACATGAGAAAAAAACTTGAAAGCAATAAGAGGCAATGGATATCGTTTCGTCCCCAAAGGTGGGACGTTCCCTACCGAAAACCATCATGCTTGTTGTGAGAAGCTCTGGTTTGTGAGAAGCATATACCCAAAACTGCACCAAATGGGACAAAATTTGTACCACGGCATGTTGATGCCGCTCCATGATAGCATGCCAAGTTTCATGAATTTTGGACGAGTTTTAGATTTACTACAATTTAAAAACCAGGCATCTCACTGTTTTGCCGGCAATCAATGGTTTCATGGTGTTTGAAATTCATTCCCATTTCTTGCATGGGACCTAAGCATGCACCCAAGGACAAAGATTTGATTTTTCAACGAATTTATATGCACAGGAGCATGCACATGTAGTTCAAATTTGAATTGTGCACATAAATGCATTGAAAACTCACTTAGTGCATAAAAATGTCCAAACGAACCCCAAAAAATCATAAACATTCACACAACACTCCTGTTATTCTATGTTGACACGAGAAAAAAAAATTGAAAGCAATAAGAGGCAATGGATATCGTTTCATCCCCACAGGTGGGACGTTCCCTACCGAAAACCATCATGCTTGTTGTGAGAAGCTCCGGTTTGTGAGAAGCATATACCCAAACCTACCCCAAATGGGACAAAATTTGTACCACGACATGTTGATGCCGCTCCATGATAGCATGCCAAGTTTCATGAATTTCAGACGAGTTTTGAATTTACTACAATTTAAAAACCAGGCATCTCACTGTTTTGCCGGCAATCAACGGTGCCATGGTGTTTGAAATTCATTCCCATTTCTTGCATGGGACCTAAGCATGCACCCAAGGAGAAATATTTGATTTTTCAACGAATTTATATGCACAGGAGCATGCGCATGTAGTTCAAATTTGAATTGTGCACATAAATTCATTGAAAACTCACTTAATGCATAAAAATGTCCAAATGAACCCCGAAAATCACAAAAATTCACAAAACACTCCTGTTATTTTATGTTGACACGAGAAAAAAACTTGAAAGCAATAAGAGGCAATGGATATCGTTTCGTCCCCAAAGGTGGGATGTTCCCTACCGAAAACCATCATGCTTGTTGTGAGAAGCTCTAGTTTGTGAGAAGCATATACCCAAACCTGCCCCAAATGGGACAAAATTTTTACCACGACATGTTGATGCCGCTCCATGATAGCATGCCAAGTTTCATGAATTTCAAACGAGTTTTGAATTTACTAGAATTTAAAAACCAGGCATCTCACTGTTTTGCTGGCAATCAACGGTGCCATGGTGTTTGAAATTCATTCCCATTTCTTGCATGGGACCTAAGCATGCACCCAACGACAAAGATTTGATTTTTTCTACGAAATTATATGTACTGGAGCATGTGCATGTAGTTCAAATTTGAATTATGCACATAAATGCATTGAAAACTCACTTAATGCATAAAAATGTCCAAACGAACCCTGAATAATTCCAATTCTTTTATGATCACTACAGATAAAAGGTCTAGCAATTCAAACACCGTCCATGGCCGCTGTGACCCTATTATGTAATTCAAATCAAGACCAAAAATCAAGTAGATCCCACACAGTTTATTATAACCAACCGCGTGAGATGTAGCACAAAATATCTTCGGACCGTGTCTGAATAAGGGACCGTGTCTAATGACACTTTGCGCGCCAGTTTTTTGGCTGAAGTGATTCCAAATTTTCGTCTTCCGCGGAAATATCTGAAGGAAATATGCCCTAGAGGCAATAATAAAGTTATTATTTATTTCCTTATATCATGATAAATGTTTATTATTCATGCTAGAATTGTATTAACCGGAAACATAATACATGTGTGAATACATAGACAAACAGATAGTCACTAGTATGCCTCTACTAGACTAGCTCATTAATCGAAGATGGTTATGTTTCCTAACCATAGACATGTGTTGTCATTTGATTAATGGGATCACATCATTAGGAGAATGATGTGATTGACATGACCCATTCCGTTAGCTTAGCACTTGATCGTTTAGTATATTGCTATTGCTTTCTTCATGACCTATACATGTTCCTGTAACTATGAGATTATGCAACTCCGTTTACGGAGCAACACTTTGGTACTACCAAACGTCACAACGTAATCGGGTGATTATAAAGGAGTACTACTGGTGTCTCCAAAGGTACTTGTTGGGTTGGCGTATTTGAGATTAGGTTTTGTCACTCCGATTGTTGGAGAGGTATCTCTGGCCTTCTCGGTAATACACATCACATAAGCCTTGCAAGAATTACAATTAATGAGTTAGTTGTGAGATGATGTATTACGGAACGAGTAAAGAGACTTACCAGTAACGAGATTGAACTAGGTATTGGATACCGACGATCGAATCTCGGGTAAGTAACATACCGATGACAAAAGGAACAACGATATCGTTGTGCGGTTTGACCGATAAAGATCTTCAGTAGAATATATAGGAACCAATATGGGCATCCAGGTTCCGCTATTGGTTATTGACCGAGAATGGTTCTAGGTCATGTCTACATAGTTCTCGAACCCGTAGGGTCCGCACGCTAACGCTTCGATGACAGTTCATTATGAGTTTATAAGTTTTGATGTACCTAAGGTTGTTGAGTCCGGATGTGATCACGGACATGACGAGGAGTCTCGAAATGGTCGAGACATAAAGATTGATATATTGGAAGCCTATGTTTGACTTGGAAAGGTTCCGGATGAAAACAGGAAGTTACCGAACACCGGGATTACGGAACCCCGGGGTCAATGGGCCTTAATGGGCCATAGGGAGAAGAGGAAGGGCGGACAGAGCAGGCATGCCCCTCCCCTCTAGTCCGAATAGGACAAGGAGGGGGCGCCTTCCCTCTTCCCTCCCCAATCCTATTCCAACTAGGAAGGGGGAGTCCTACTCGGTGGGAGTAGGACTCCTCAGCGCGCCTTTGGCTGGCCGCACCCCTTGCTCCTTTATATATGGGGCGGGGGCACCCCAGACACACAAGTTGATCTACGGATCGTTCCTTAGCGTGTGCGGTGCCCCCTCCACCATATTCCACTTGGTCATATCGTCGCGGAGCTTAGGCGAAGCCTCGCGCTGGAGAAGTCATATCGTCGCAGAGCTTAGGCGAAGCCCTGCGTCGGTGGAGCATCATCATCGCCACCACGCCGTCAGGTCGACGGAACTCATCCCGACACTTTGCTGGATCGAGTCCGGGATCGCCATCGAGCTGAACGTGTGCAGAACTCGGTGGTGCCGTCACGCTCGGTGCTTGGATCGGTCGGATCGCAAGACGACGACTACATCAACCGCGTTGTTATAACGCTTCCGCTTTCGGTCTCACGAGGGTACGGGACGACACTCTCCCTCTCGTTGCTATGCCATCACCATGGTCTTGCGTGTGCGTAGGAAATTTTTGAAATTACTACGTTCCCCAACGATGGTATCGAGCCTGGTTTTATGCGTTGATGTCATATGCACGAGTAGAACACAAGTGAGTTGTGGGCGATATAAGTCATACCGCTTACCAGCATGTCATACTTTGGTTGGCGGTATTGTGAGATGAAGCGGCCCGGACCGACATTACGCCAGACGCTTACGCGAGACTGGTTTCACCGCTTCGAGCACTAGTTGCTTAAAGGTGACCGCGGGTGTCGTTTCTCTCACTTTAGTTGAACTGTGTGGCTACGCCCGTCCTTGCGAAGGTTAAAACAGCACCAACTTGACAAACTATCGCTGTGGTTTTGATGCGAGGTAAGAACGGTTCTTTCTCAGCCCGTAGCAGCCACGTAAAACTTGCAACAACAAAGTAGAGGACGTCTAACTTGTTTTTGCAGGGCATGTTGTGATGTGATGTGGTCAAGACGTGATGCTATATTTTATTGTATGAGATGATCATGTTTTGTAACCGAAGTTATCGGCAACTGGCAGGAGCCATATGGTTGTCGCTTATTGTATGAAATGCAAAGCTATGTAATTGCTTTACTTTATCACTAAGCGATAGCGATAGTCGTAGAAGCAATAGTTGGCGAGACGACAACGATACTACGATGGAGATCAAGGTGTCGCGCCGGTGACGATGGTGATCATGGCGAGAGCTTGGCGATGGAGATCACAAGCACAAGATGATGATGACCATATCATATCACTTATATTGATTGCATGTGATGTTTATCCTTTATGCATCTTATCTTGCTTTGATTGACGGTAGCATTATAAGATGATCTCTCACTAAAATTATCAAGAAGTGTTCTCCCGAGTATGCACCGCTGCGAAAGTTCTTCGTCTTTGAGACACCACGTGATGATCGGGTGTGATAGGCTCTACGCTCAAATACAACGGTGCAAAACAGTTGCGCACGCGAATACTCAAAGTTAAACTTGACGAACCTAGCATATAACAGATATGGCCTCGGAACACGGAGACCGAAGGTCGAGCGTGAATCATATAGTAGATATGATCAACATAGTGATGTTCACCATTGAAACTACTCCATCTCACGTGATGATCGGACATGGTTTAGTTGATTTGGATCACGTAATCACTTAGATGACTAGAGAGATGTCTGTCTAAGTGGGAGGTTTTAATATGATTAATTAAACTTAAATTTATCATGAACTTAGTACCGATAGTATTTTTCTTGTCTATGTTTCTTGTAGATAGATGGCTCGTCTGTTGTTCCGTTGAATTTTAATGCGTTCCTTGAGAAAGCAAAGTTGAAAGATGATGGTAGCAATTACACGGACTGGGTCCGTAATTTGAGGATTATCCTCATTGCTGCACGGAAGAATTACGCCCTGGAAGCACCGCTGGGTGCCAGGCTGCTGCAGAGCAACGCCGGTTGTGAACGTCGGCATAGCAAAGCTGATGACTACTCGATAGTTCAGTGTGCCATGCTTTACGGCTTAGAACCGGGTCTTCAACGACGTTTTGAACGTCATGGAGCATATGAGATGTTCCAGGAGTTGAAGTTAATATTTCAAGCAAATGCCCGGATTGAGAGATATGAAGTCTCCAATAAGTTCTATAGCTGCAAGATGGAGGAGAATAGTTCGTCGGTGAACATATACTCAAAATGTCCGGGTATAATAATCACTTGATTCAACCGGGAGTTACTCTTCCGGATGATAGTGTCATTGATGAATTCTCCAATCATCGCCACCAAGCTACAAGAGCTTCGTGATGAACTATAATATGCAAGGGATGACCAAAACAATTCCCGAGCTCTTCGCAATGCTAAAAGCATGGAGGTAGAAATCAAGAAAGAGCATCAAGTGTTGATGGTCAACAAGACCACTAGTTTCAAGAAAAAGGGCAAAGGAAAGAAGAAGGGGAACTTCAAAAAGAACAGCAAGAACGAGGTGACGATGCGCGTGGGAAATGGTTCCAAAGTCGATGTGATCGCGGTCGGCACGCTACCTCTACATCTACCATCGGGATTAGTTTTAGACCTAAATAATTGTTATTTGGTGCGGCGTTAAGCATGAACATTATATCTGGATCTTGTTTGATGCGAGACGGTTATTCATTTAAGACAGAGAATAATGGTTGTTCTATTTATATGAATAATATCTTTTATGGTCATGCACCCTTGAAGAGTGGTCTATTTTATTGAATCTCGATAGTAGTAGTACACATATTCATAGTGTTGAAACCAAAAGATGCAGAGTTGATAATGATAATGCAACTTATTTGTGGCACTTGCCGTTTGGGTCATATCGATTGTAAAACACATGAAGAAACTCCATCCGATGGGCTTCGAATCACTTGATTATGAATCACTTGGTACTTGCGAACCGTGCCTCATGGGCAAGATGACTAAAACGCCGTTCTCCGGAACTATGGAGCGAGCAACTGATTTGTTGGAAATCATACATACTGATGTTTTTGGTCCAATGAATGTTGAGGCACTTGGCGGTATCGTTATTTTCTCACCTTCACAGATGATTTGAGCAGATATGGGTATATCTACTTAATGAAACACAAATCTGAAACATTTGAAAAGTTCAAAGAATTTCAGAGTGAAGTGGAAAATCATCGTAACAAGAAAATAAAGTTTTTACGATCGGATCGTGGAGGAGAATATTTGAGTTACGAGTTTGGTTTACTGTAGCGACCATACCCAAATGGATCAAGTCTCGTGCTCGTTGTCATCCTGGATCAAGAATGCCGACACCACACAAGACTTGAAGGATTTATAGCAGAGTAGCAATCACACACTTATTACATCGTTGTCCACAAGGGAACTTATTACAATAATATGGCTTAAGGCCATCTAATAATAACAGCGGAAGGCTTGGAAGATAAGTGAGTCCATCAACTCCATCGGCATCACTGAGTATAGAACCACGACCTAACACCTTACTCGTCGTCTGAAAAGTCTGCAACGTGAAAGTTGCAGCCCGAAAACGGGTCAGCACATGGAATATGCTGGCAATGTAACACATAAGAGCAATGAAGGAAATAAGCCTATACTACATGCATATATGGCTGGTGGTAAGGCTCTACGTTACATTTGCATAAAGCTGATTTTCCCTACATCAAAGGAATAATTTTATTTAACTATCATGGTGGTTGTTAAACATTGAGAATGGTTGACAGCATCCTCAATCCCAATTAAAAAGTACTCATCAAAACCCAATAACTTTTATTTAGAAGTAACATGTTGAGATTCACATGATATTCAATTACGGATACTCAAATTGTCCATAACCGGGACACGGCTAATCATGATTAGTTTATACACTCTGCAGAGGTTTATGACTTTTCCCCACAAGACTCGATCGCCTCCGCTTGGTTCTCGTGACTACATGGTGTTTGAGAAACGGATGACCGAGACATAGTCTTTCGTAAGCGCTAGCACCTTACATGTGGGTAGACCGTACCAACCTACATCCCCTACATCAGCTAGCCTACCCGTAAGAGTTCGTGACGACTTAGTCAACTACGCCAGAGCCCATAATTGGCTTGTGGCTGCACACGGAAGTTTCAGCTTGAATAATCTTATGATCCCTTAGAGCCCAGGTGGCGGTCCAAGAAATACAGCAAGTCTCGATGGAAACCAGTGCCTCAATCCACCCAGATGTGTGTTTAGGTTGCCACCTTAGATAAACCATTAATTAACAATCTCACATCTGTCATGGATATTCACTCACCCAATCCACGTCTACTAGCATAGCATGGCATAATAGCAAACGCAGAAGTAACTCCCAAGGTTTCATAAGTAAAACAGGTAATAGGTACTACCTCAATCTACTTCCCATCCCACAATTTAATTTGATCCTAAACATGCAAGTGTTTGAGGGTTTGATCTAATGCATAAAAACTGGGTATGAGAAAGGTGTGATCAAAGTGTTACTTGCCTTGCTGATGATCCGCGAGATCTAGAGATTCGAAGTAACAAGCGGCGCACTCCGGGTGATCTAACGCAGACAAACAACAAGCATACAATAAGTACTCATTTAATGCACAGGGAAATCTCGAATAAAAGATCTAACCAGAAAGTTCAACTTAAGAACCCTGGTTGCAAAAGAATCGAATCAAAATAAACATCGAAAGTCGAAACTCGAGAGAGAACGACTCGGTTTAGCAATCTGAAACTAGGTCAAAATTTCACAGTAGCAAAACTCTGTGAAAGTAGGGTAGTCGAACGGCGGTTTCATATCTAAACTCCAGCGCTTGAATCACCTGATTCGATAAACGAGCGAGAAATAAAACAGATTTGAAAATCGGATCGGAAATCGAATCTGAAAAATAACGGATTAAATCCGATTAAAAGAAAACGACGAACGGATTAAATAACGGACGTTCGTTAACAGAACTAATCCAACGAACACGTTCATTGAAACGAACGGTTCGGTGAACGTTCGTTAATTAAGAAAACCGAAAAAAATAAAACCAATCTAGGTTTTTTTAAAACCGAACATCACAAAAAAAAACCGGATCGGGTTTTTTTCTAAGAAAACCGGATCGGGCGGCGGGGCGGCGGCTACCTCCGGTGGCTCTTCGCCGGCGAGGTCCGGCGGGGCTCCGGGGCGGCGGGGTCCGGCGGGTTCGGAGGGCGGCGAGGGCGGCGGGGTTCCGTCGCGGGAACGGCGGGCGGCGGGTCCGGTCGGAAGGGCGCGGTGGTGGCGGGTGAGAGAGAAGGGGGGTGGCGGCTTGGGAAGGGGCAGGGGTCCGGTGGAGGCGGACTCTGGCGGGGGGTGGCGTCGGCGGTGGAGAGGAGAGCTGCCGGGCGGGCGCGCGAGGAGAGGAGGAGGGAGGCGGGCTGCTGGGGGCTGGGCCTCGGCCCGGAAGGGGCGTTTTTTAAATTTAAACCAACCAATTAAAAAATATCAAATGAACTCCGATTTTAATAAAAACAATTTTCCCGACTCCTAAAAATGAGTCGAACAAAATGAACTTTAAAACGGCAAACATGCATATATTTTTAAATGCTCATTTTGCATAAGCAAAATAAATCTTTCAAAACCAAATTTTTTTGATTTATTTATAATATCTTCATTTTTCCTAATTGTTGGGAAAGTCATATTATTCCTCTCTTAATATTTTTATAGGAAAAAACTTTGTGAAGATAAATAAATAAATCCAAATGATCCCATTTTCAAAATTTGAGAAATCCCAAATATGAAAATTATGAAACTCCCAACTCTCTCCGAGGGTCCTTGAGTTGCGTGAAATTTTCTAGGATCGGAAAATGCGAGAAAAAATATGATATGCATGATGACCTAATGTATAACATTCCAAATTGAAAATTTGGGATGTTACATTTACATTTGAAACAATGTGGAATAGTTTCGCAACTCACGCCACCCGGAACACCACAGAGAAATGGTGTGTCCGAACGTCGTAATCGTACTTTACTTGATATGGTGCGATCTATGATGTCTCTTACTGATTTACCGCTATCGTTTTGGGGATATGCTTTAGAGACGGCCGCATTCACGTTAAATAGGGCACCATCTAAGTCCGTTGAGACGACACCGTATGAACTGTGGTTTGGCAAGAAACCAAAGTTGTCGTTTCTTAAAGTTTGGGGCTGCAATGCTTATGTGAAGAAACTTCAACCAGATAAGCTCGAACCCAAATCGGAGAAATGTGTCTTCATAGGATACCCAAAGGAGACTGTTGGGTACACCTTCTATCACAGATCTGAAGGCAAGGTTTTCGTTGCTAAATTCGGATCCTTTCTAGAGAAGGAGTTTCTCTCGAAAGAAGTGAGTGGGAGGAAAGTAGAACTTGATGAGATAACTGTATCTACTCCCTTATTGGAAGGTAGTTCATCACAAGAAACGGTTCCTGTGACAACTACACCAATTAGTGAGGAAACTAATGATGATGATCATGAAGCTTCAGATCAAGTTACTACTGAACTTCGAGGTCAACCGAGTAAAATACGCATCGAGTGGTACGGTAATCCTATTCTGGAAGTCATGTTACTTGACCATGGCGAACCTACAAACTATGAAGAAGCGATGGTGAGCCCAGATTCTGCGAAATGGCTGGAAGCCATGAAATCTGAGATGGGATCCATGTATGAGAACAAAGTATGGACTTTGGTTGACTTGCCCGATGATCGGCAAGCCATTGAGAATAAATGGATCTTTAAGAAGAAGACTGACGCCGATGGTAATGTAACTGTCTACAAAGCTCGACTTGTTGCAAAAGGTTTTCGACAAGTTCAAGGGGTTGACTACGATGAGACTTTCTCACCAGTAGCGATGCTTAAGTCTGTCCGAATCATGTTAGCAATTGCCGCATTTTATGATTATGAAATTTGGCAAATGGATGTAAAAACTGCATTCTTGAATGGATTTCTAGAAGAAGAGTTGTATATGATGCAACCAGAAGGTTTTGTTGATCCAAAGGGTGCTAACAAAGTGTGCAAGCTCCAACGATCAATTTATGGTCTGGTGCAAGCCTCTCGGAGTTGGAATAAACGCTTTGATAGTGTGATCAAAGCATATGGTTTTATCTGAGACTTTTGGAGAAGCCTGTATTTACAAGAAAGTGAGTGGGAGCTCAGTAGCATTTCGATATTATATGTGGACGACATATTGTTGATTGGAAATGATATAGAATTTCTGGATAGCATAAAAGGGTACTTAAATAAAAGTTTTTCAATGAAAGACCTCGTGAAGCTGCTTACATATTGGGCATCAAGATCTATAGAGATAGATCAAGACGATTAATTGACTTTCACAAAGCACATACCTTGATAAAGTTTTGAAGAAGTTCAAAATGGATCGTGCAAAGAAAGGTTTTTACCAGACATAAGGTGTAAGATTGAGTCGACTCAATGCCCGACCACAGCAGAAGATAGAGAGAAAATGAAAGATGTTCCTATGCTTCAGCCATAGGCTCTATCATGTATGCAATGCTGTGTACCAGACTGACGATGCTTAGCTGTAAGCTTGGCAGGAAGGTACCAAAGTAATCCAGAGTGGATCATGGACAGCGGTCAAGAACATCCTGAAATACCGAAAAGGACTAAGGATATGTTTTCGATATGGAGGTGACAAAGAGCTAGTCGTAAATGGTTACGCCGATGCAAGCTTTGACACTCGATCCGGACGATTCTAAATCGCAAACCGGATCGTATTTTTATTAAACGGTGGAGCTGTCAGTTGGTGCAGTTCTAAACAAAGCGTCGTGGCGGGATCTACATGTGAAGCGGAGTACATAGCTGCTTCGGAAGCAGCAAATGAAGGAGTCTGGATGAAAGAGTTCATTTCCGATCTAGGTGTCATACCTAGTGCATCGGGACCAATGAAGATCTTCGTGACAATATGGTGCAATTGCCTTGGCAAAGGAATCCAGATTTCACAAGAGGACCAAGCATATCAAAAGACGCTTCAATTCCATTCGGGACCAAGTCCAAGTGGGAGACATAGAGATTTGCAAAATACATACGGATCTGAATGTTGCAGACCCGTTGACTAAGCCTCTTCCATGAGCAAAACAGATCAGCACCAAGACTCCATGGGTGTTAGAATCATTCTTGTGTAATCTAGATTATTGACTCTAGTGCAAGTGGGAGATCTGAAGGAAATATGCCCTAGAGGCAATAATAAAGTTATTATTTATTTCCTTATATCATGATAAATGTTTATTATTCATGCTAGAATTGTATTAACCGGAAACATAATACATGTGTGAATACATAGACAAACAGATAGTCACTAGTATGCCTCTACTAGACTAGCTCATTAATCGAAGATGGTGATGTTTCCTAACCATAGACATGTGTCGTCATTTGATTAATGGGATCACATCATTAGGAGAATGATGTGATTGACATGACCCATTCCGTTAGCTTAGCACTTGATCGTTTAGTATATTGCTATTGCTTTCTTCATGACCTATACATGTTCACCGTAACTATGAGATTATGCAACTCCGTTTACCGGAGGAACACTTTGGTACTACCAAACGTCACAACGAATCGGGTGATTATAAAGGAGTACTACAGGTGTCTCCAAAGGTACTTGTTGGGTTGGCGATTTCGAGATTAGGTTTTGTCACTCCGATTGTTGGAGAGGTATCTCGGCCTTCTCGGTAATACACAACACATAAGCCTTGCAAGCATTACAACTAATGAGTTAGTTGTGAGATGATGTATTACGGAACGAGTAAAGAGACTTACCAATAACGAGATTGAACTAGGTATTGATACCGACGATCGAATCTCGGGTAAGTAACATACCGATGACAAAAGGAACAACGATATATCAAAGCGGTTTGACCGATAAAGATCTTCGTAGAATATGTAGGAACCAATATGGGCATCCAGGTTCCGCTATTGGTTATTGACCGAGAATGGTTCTAGGTCATGTCTACATAGTTCTCGAACCCGTAGGGTCCGCACGCTTAACGCTTCGATGACAGTTCATTATGAGTTTATAAGTTTTGATGTACGAAGGTTGTTCGAGTCCCGGATGTGATCACGGACATGACGAGGAGTCTCGAAATGGTCGAGACATAAAGATTGATATATTGGAAGCCTATGTTTGTACTTGGAAAGGTTCGGATGAAAACAGGAAGTTACCGAACACCGGGGATTACGGAACCCCGGGGTCAATGGGCCTTAATGGTCCATAGGGAGAAGAGGAAGGGCGGCCAGAGCAGGCGCGCCCCCCCCTCTAGTCCGAATAGGACAGGAGGAGGGGGCGGCGCCTTCCCTCTTCCCTCCCCAATCCTATTCCAACTAGGAAGGGGGAGTCCTACTCGGTGGGAGTAGGACTCCTCCAGCGCCGCCTTGGGCTGGCCGCACCCCTTGCTCCTTTATATACTGGGCAGGGGGAACCCGGGACACACAAGTTGATCTACGGATCGTTCCTTAGCCGTGTGCGGTGCCCCCTCCACCATATTCCACTTCGTCATATCGTCATGAGCTTAGGCGAAGCCCGCGCCGGAGAAGTCATATCGTCGCAGAGCTTAGGCGAAGCCCTGCGTCGGTGGAGCATCATCATCGTCACCACGCCGTCGTGTTGACGGAACTCATCCCCGACACTTTGCTGGACCGAGTCCGGGATCGCCATCGAGCTGAACATGTGCGTAACTCGGAGGTGCCGTCGCTCGGTGCTTGGATCGGTCGGATCGTGAAGACGACGACTACATCAACGCGTTGTTATAACGCTTCGCTTTCGGTCTCACGAGGGTACGTGGACAGACACTCTCCCCTCTCGTTGCTATGCCATCACCATGGTCTTGCGTGTGCGTAGGAAATTTTTTGAAATTACTACGTTCCCCAACAATATCTACCTCCCTGCCCCCTCCCCCTTACCAAAAGCCACATTTCCCCTCTTTCCGCCTTCCTTTCCAAGTTGAAACCTTCACTCCTTGCTTACAGCACGGCCGCCTCCTCGCCGGCGACCCTCCTTCACGCTGCTCGTCCTCGCCTATCCAGGCAGGTAATCCACACCTCCTCCTCCTTTCACATCCAACATGGGCCGACCGCCGGCACGAGCGCGACACCTCCCACCCAAATCACCGACCCCTCCACCAAATAGGCGCCGGCCTAAGCCATGGTGCACGCAGTATAGCCAGGACCTCAAGGAGCATTTGGCAGCGGAGAAGCAAATCGCGGCCGCACGCGTGGATGAGGTCGTGATGGCTGCCATTCGTGCTGACCCCCAGATCTTGGAGGAGCACCTCGCCGTCGAGGCCACCGTTGACGCCTCGCACGCCGACGCCGTGATGCGGTTGGCTACTTTAAATGGCAGTTCGTGGCGTTTTCTCGAGGCCACCGTTGGTGCCTTCGACGAAGACTACGAGGTGTTTTCTCAGCATGCACGTGCTTACCTCATCTCGAGAGCCAGCAAGTTGGTGCCCGGAGCGGCTCACGCAACTCACCACTACAACGAGGGCACCCACGATGCAAAGGCCTCGCCCTCTTCCATGTCCAAGGAGCCAATCGTCATCGATATCTCCGACAATGAGGAGTAGCTTGTCTTATTAGCTCACTATAAGGACCCATGTTCAGTTTGCTAGCTACTGCCTTTTCTGAACAAATTCTAGTGAATTGTGCTATCTACTTTTACCATGCAATCTTCTGCTATAGTGATGTCTACTACACAACCTTCTTCTTGTAGACGTTGTTGGGCCTGCAAGTGCACAGGTTTGTAGGACAAGAGCAAATTTCCTCAAGTGGATGACCTAAGGTTTATCAATCCGGGAGGCGAGGATGAAGATGGTCTCTCTCAAGCAACCCTGCAACCAAATAACAAAGAGTCTCTTTTGTCCCCAACACACCCAATACAATGGTAAATTGTATAGGTGCACTAGTTCGGCGAAGAGAAGGTGATACAAGTGCAATATGGACGGTAGATAAGAGTATTTGTAATCTGAAAATATAAAAACAGCAAGGTAACTAATGATAAAAGTGAGCGTAAACGGTATTGCAATGATAGGAAACAAGGCCTAGGGTTCATACTTTCACTAGTGCAAGTTCTCTCAACAATAATAACAGAGATAGATCATATAACAAGCCCTCAACATGCAACAAAGAGTCACTCCAAATCCACTAATAGCGGAGAACAAACGTAGAGATTATGGTAGGGTACGAAACCACCTCAAAGCTATTCTTTCGGATCAATCTATAAAAGAGTTCATACTAGAATAACACCTTAAGACACAAATCAACCAAAACCCTAATGTCACCTAGATACTCCATTGTCACCTCAAGTATCTGTGGGCATGATTATACGATATGCATCACACAATCTCAGATTCATCCAACCAACATAAAAGTGCTTCAAAGGTGCCCCAAAGTTTCTACCGGAGAGTCAAGAACATGTGCCAACCCCTATGCATAGGTTCATGGGTGGAACCCGCAAGTTGGTCACCAAAACATACATCAAGTGGCGCATGATATCCCATTGTCACCATGGATAAACACGACAAGACATTCATCAAGTGTTCATAAAATACTCAATCCGATAAGATAACTTCAAATGGGAAACTCAATTCATCACAAGAGAGTAGAGGGGGAGAAACATCATAAGATCCAACTACAATAGCAAAGCTCGGGATACATCAAGATCGTGCCATAGAGGGAACACGAGGGAGAACATGAGAGAGAGAGAGAGAGAGAGAGAGAGAGAGAGAGAGAGAGAGAGATCAAACACATAGCTACTGGTACATACCCTCAGCCCCGAGGGTGAACTACTCCCTCTTCGTCATGGATAGCGCCGGGATGATGAAGATGGCCATCGGTGATGGGTTCCCCCTCCGGCAGGGTGCTGGAACGGCTCCCGAGAGGTTTTTGGTGGCTACAGAGGCTTGCGGCGGCGGAACTCCCGATCTATCTTCTGTTCTGGAAGTTTTATGATACGTAGGTATATATGGGTGCAGGGGGTACGTCGGTGGAGCTACGGGGGCCCCACAGGCAGGGGGCGCCAGGGGTGGGCGCGCCCCACCCTCGTGAGCACCTCCGTATCTTCCGACGTGGAGTCCAAGTCCATCGTGGTTTTCCTTCCAAAATAACTTCTCCGCTTGATTTCGCCCGTTTGACTCCTCGATATTCCTTTTCCTCAAACACTTTGAAATAGGCATAAAATGAAAATCTGGCTGGGCCTCCGGTTAATAGGTTAGTCCCAAAATAATATAGAAGTGGATAATAAAGCCCAATATTGCCTAAAACAGTAGATAAAGTAGCATGGAGCAATAAAAAATTATAGATACGTTGGAGACGTATCAAGCATCCCCAAGCTTAATTCCTGCTCGTCCTCGAGTAGGTAAATGATAAAAAAGAATTTTTGATGCGGAGTGATACTTTGGCATAATTTCAATGTAATTCTTCTTAATTGTGGTATGAATATTCAGATCCGAAAGATTCAAGACAAAAGTTCATATTGATAAAAGAAATAGTAACACTTCAAGCATACTAATCAAAGTAATCATGTCTTCTCAAAATAACATGGCAAAAGAAAGTTCATCCGTACAAAATCATATAGTTAGGCTATGCTTCATTTTCGTAACAGAAAGATGTTCCCAACTTCTATACCCCCGATGACAAGTGCTACGTCTTGAGCTTGCGTTGGTTTTCCCCGAAGAGGAGGGGATGATGCAGCACAGTAGCGTAAGTATTTCCCTCAGTTTTTGAGAACCAAGGTATCAATCTAGTAGGAGGCCATGCGCAAGTCCCTCGTACCTGCACAAAATGATAGCTACTCGCAACCAACACGATTAGGGGTTGTCAATCCCTTCACGGCCACTTACGAGAGTGAGATCTGATAGAGATAATATTTTTGGTATTTTTGGTATAAAGATGCAAAGTGAAAAGTAAAAGCAAAGTAAAAAAAGCAAGTAAATAAAGTGATGGAGATTGATATGATGAGAATAGACCCGGGGGCCATAGGTTTCACTAGTGGCTTCTCTCAAGAGCATAGATATTCTACGGTGGGTGAACAAATTACTCTTGAGCAATTGACAGAATTGAGCATAGTTATGAGGTTATCTAGGTATGATCATGTATATAGGCATCACGTCCGAGACAAGTAGACCAAACGATTCTCGCATCTACTACTATTACTCCACTCATCGACCGCTATCCAAAGATGCATCTAGAGTATTAAGTTAAAACAGAGTAACGCCTTAAGCAACATGACATGATGTAGATGAATAAATTCATGCAATATGATAAATACCCCATATTGTTATCCTCGATGGCAACAATACAATACGTGCCTTGCAACCCTTTCTGTCACTAGGTAAGGACACCTCAAGATTGAACCCAAAGCTAAGCACTTCTCCCATTGCAAGAACTACCAATCTAGTTGGCCAAACCAAACGGATAATTCGAAGAGACTTGCAAAGATAACTCAATCATTCATAAAAGAATTCAGAGAAGAATCAAATATTTTCCATAGATAGGCTGGATCATAAACCCACAATTCATCGGTCTCAACAAACACACCGCAAAAAGAAGATTACATCGAATAGATCTCCACGAGAGAGGGGGAGAACATTGTATTGAGATCCAAAAAGAGAGAATAAGCCATCTAGCTACTAGCTATGGACCCGAAGGTCTGAAGTAAACTACTCAGACTTCATCGGAGGGGCTATGGTGTTGATGTAGAAGCCCTCCGTGGTGGATGCCCCCCGTGAGCTCCTAACAGGCCCCAAGATGGGATCTCGTGGATACTGAAGGTACGGGCGGTGGAATTAGGTTTTGGCTCCTCCTGATCTGTTGGGGGTATGTAGGTATATATAGGAGGAAGGAGTCGGTGGTGGCGTCGGGGCCCACGAGGTAGGGGCTGCGCCTGTGGGGGCGCCCACCTCATGACCGCCTGCACTTCTTGGAGTAGGGTCCAAGTCTCCGGATCACGCTCGTGAGAAGATCACGTTCTCAAGGTTTCATTCCGTTTGGACTCCGTTTGATATTCCGTTTCTTCAAACATGAAATAGGCAAAAAAGCAATTGGGCTGGGCCTCCGGTTAATAGGTTAGTCCCAAAAGTAATATAAAAGTGGAAAATAAAGCCCAATATAGTCCAAAACAGTAGATAAAGTAGCATGGAGCAATCAAAAATTATAGATACGTTGGAGACGTATCAACAAGCCAAGCAATTGTTTCGTACTTAAATAATCTCAAACTTTTTCAACCTTCATGCAATACATGAGCGTGAGCCATGGATATAGCACTATGGGTGGAATAGAATATGATGGTGGGATTGTGTGGAGAAGACAAAAAAGGAGAAAGTCTCATATTGACGAGGATAATTAACGGGCTATGGAGATGCCCATCAATTGATGTCAACATGAGGAGTAGGGATTGCCATGCAACGGGTGCACTAGAGCTATAAATGAATGCTCAACAAAAGAAAACTAGTGGGTGTGCATCCAACTTGCTTGCTCATGAAGACCTAGGGCATTTGAGGAAGCCCATCATAGGAATATACAAGCCAAGTTCTATAATGAAAAATTCCCACTAGTATGAAAAAGACAACTTATGAGACTCACTATGTGAAAAACATGGTGCTACTTTGAAGCACAATATATGAGACTCACTACATGAAGAACAAGGTGCTACTTTGAAGCACAAGTGTGGAAAAATAGATAGTAACATTGCCCTTTTTATTTATTTTCTTTTTTTCTTTTTTGGGAATTTTTTTATTTTTGGCCTTTCTCTTTTTTTTGGGCAATGCTCTAATAATGATGATCATCACACTTCTTTTGCTTACAACATAAGGATTACAACTCGAAACTAGAACAAGATATGACTCTATATGAATGCCTCGTGATGTGTATCGATGGTGCAATGAATCAAGAGTGACATGTATGAAAAATAATGCATGGTGGCTTTGCCACAAATACGATGTCAACTACATGATCATGCAATGGCAATATGACAAAAGTAATGTATGTCATAATGATGATAAACGGAACGGTGGAAAGTTGCATGGCAATATATCTCGAATGGCTATGGAAATGCCATAATAGGTAGGTATGGTGGCTGTTTTGAGGAAGATATAGGAGGTTTATGTGTGATATAGCGATCGTATCACGGGTTTGGATGCACCGCGAAGTTTGCACCAACTCTCAATGTGAGAAAGGGCAATGCACGGCATCAAGAGGCTAGCAATGGCGAAAGGTAAAAGTGCGTATAATCCATGGACTCAACATTAGTCAGAAGAACTCATATACTTATTGCAAAAATTTAGAAGTCATCAAAAATCAAGCACTACGCGCATGTTCCTAGGGGGATAGATTGGTAGGAAAAGACCATCGCTCGTCCCCGACCGCCACTCATAAGGATGCACAAGCCAGGTGTCAGTGCCAAAACCGGCGGATCTCGGGTAGGGGGTCCCGAACTGTGCGTCTAGGCGGATGGTAACAGGAGACAAGGGACGCGATGTTTTTACCCAGGTTCGGGCCCTCTCGATGGAGGTAAAACCCTACTCTTGCTTTATTAATATTGATGATATGGGTAGTACAAGAGTAGATCTACCACGAGATCAGAGAGGCTAAACCCTAGAAGCTAGCCTATGGTATGATTGTTGTTCGTCCTATGGACTAAACCCTCCGGTTTATATAGACATCGGAGAGGGTTAGGGTTACATAGAGTCGGTTACAAATGGGAGGAGATCTACATCCGCGTCGCCAAGCTTGCCTTCCACGCGAAGGAAAGTCCCATCCTGACACGGGACGAAGTCTTCAATCTTGTATCTTCATAGTCCAGGAGTCCGGCCAAAAGTTATAGTCCGCCATCCGGACACCCCTAATCCAGACTCCTCAAGAGCCCTCGAACCAGGCTTCAATGACGACGAGTCCAGCGTGCAGATTGTCTTCGGCATTGCAAGGCGGGTTCCTCCTCGAATACTTCATAGAAGATTTTGAACACAAGGATAGTGTCCGCTCGCAAAATAAGTTCCACATACCACCGTAGAGAGAATAATATTTACACAAATCCAATCTGCTGACGTATTCCGCAGCGTGACATCACACCACGACCAAGCCTTTATTCGAATCGTTTTACTGTCCCACCTCAGCGCACTTAGAGAGGCGGTTTCCTTGGCACGTCTTTCCCCTTATTCCGGGATTCTCATCAATACGGGCATGGGTAACCCAACCGTGCCATTAATTACGACGCTTGGGAGATAAGCGAGTTTTACCAGGCTGGTGGGGGGCACATAGTTTCGTCTGCCCATATAAGGGGATAAGGATCCACCTTTCTCATCTACGCCTTCTTAATCCTTTGCTTATCCATTTCCAAGACTCGAGATCCAAAGGCCCAAGCACGCCATCCCACCTCAACCTTCTCCAGCCATGTCCGGAGCGGAGGCAAGTGGATGGTCTCCTCCTTCACGGAGGGACACATCAAGAAGTCGAGGGAGGCGGATACTTGTCTAACGACATCGCGACGGCTCAAAGACAAGGGCAGCTCATCCCCACCCCTGTGCCCCATGAGAGGGTGGTGTTCCTCACCCATTTCCTCCATGGACTAGGTTTCCCACTTCACTCATTTGTCCAGGGCTCATGTTCTACTACGGCCTGGATTTTCACGATCTGGCCCCGAACTTCGCCCTCAACATCTCGGCGCTTATCGTGGGTAGGCGAGGCCTTCCTCCGCATCAAGCCCCACTTCGGCTTATGGCTAAAGCCCTTCAATGTCAAGCCGGAGGTAGTGGGCGGCCAGCAAGCGGAGTGCGGAGGCGCCATGGCGGGCAAGATGCCCAACGTTACATGGCTCGAGGGCTCCTTCGTGGAGACCATAAAGGGGTGGCAATCGGGTGGTTCTACATCACCGAGCCGCGGACCCTGAATGGGCAGCGGCCCCAATTCGATCTGCATCCCCACACGGCTCACCTCCGGAAAGAGAAGGGCCTGTTGTGGGGTAATTCGAAGAGCGGACGGACTCCAAACCTGCGCCCAAGACCTGGTGGACAAAAGGTTAAACTCGTCAACGTAGTCCAGTCATGCTCATCCGCTGGATCCTCCCGTGTCAACGACGGGCTTTTTAACTTATGGGAGTTCAACCCGCCCAACACCAAACTCCGACCAGGCTCTTTGACACAACACACGAGGATGCCGGAAGGTGCTATTCAAGGGCGCCGAGGTTCCCTCCCATCACCGAGGATCACGGATTCGCCAAGCGCCAAGCCAGCGTAGTAAGCTTATTTTACCCTTTACGGATACTTGTTTTCATAGTTTGACTCTATGCGGATCTAAGCCCTGCCTTTGACAGAATGGCAGAAGAAGACCGGACAGATCGACTATCCGGCTCCTTTGCCCGAAGATCCAGCGGACGCCCGCTGACGGGCTGCTGGTTCCGCACCTTACGTGGTGCCGAGAAGAAGGCAAGAAAAGGCGCGGGAACTCGAAGAGTTCCCGGCGCTCGGCGGTGTCGGATTCATCGTCCGATGACTCCGAGGCGCACTCCTCCCACGAAGACGAGGAGGAGGAAGAAGAGGCCTCTCCCCCTCCAACGGGGGGAGGACAGAAAAGAAGGCCGCCCCAACTGGGGGGGCGGAGGGTCCAAGAAGGGAAGGACCCTTCCTCCGGACTAGTCCACCAACGCCGACGACGGCGAAGAGGAGTGGCCATCCAGGGCCAAGTGTAACATCCCAAATTTCCTATTTGGAATGTTTTACAATTATAGCTAAGCATCTATGCATGTTGTTTGAATTTGAGTGGCATTTGAAGTTTTGAGTTTTGGAATTTGAATTCAAACTATGGCAAGTGGGAATCATTTCAAAAACTATACCTGATAAATACTTGAGCAAGAGTATGAGAGGAGTAAACATGACACTCCAAAAATATCAGAGGAAAACAATGCCAAAAGTTTTGAATTCAAATTTGAATTTTATTTGAATTTGAAAAAAAATGATTTTTTATAAACTTTGGATTTTGCCCCTGGAAAAAAGTTCAAATGATAGGAAATATTTCCGATCATTTTGATATATATATATATATGTCCTATGTAAAATATTTATATTTCATATTTTATAACTCTGTTTTATTTTCAAAATAATAAATTTGAAAAAAGGAAAACCTCAGCGCCACCAAAGCCATCGCCCAATAGCCGAGGCAACCCATCCAGACTGCCCACCAGCGCCCAATGAGCCAGCCAATGAGCCAGCCAACGGCCGGCCAACCCTCGCCGAACTGCTGGCTCGGTCGCCCGACGCCGCACCCTCCTCCTCACCGACAGGCGGGCCCCACTGCCTCCTACCTCGCCCACCCACCTCGCCGCCGGATCCCGGATCGAAGGATCCGGATTCGATCCGACCCGATTGCCCCCGCCCAAGCCGAGGCGCCTATATAACCCCCCCGCACCCCATTCCCCCTCGCCCCCGGATCTCCTCCTCTCACACGCGGAGTTGCCGAACCCCGCCGCCATTTCCCTCACCGCCGACGCCCTAGCCCTCCCGATCTCGCCGGACTCCACCAGACAGACCCCCGCGCCGTCCGCACCTGGGCTGAGCCCTCCGCCGACGCCCGACGACCGGAAGCGCCGACGCACTCGCCGCCCGAGCCGCCGCCGCCGTCGAACTCCGGTAAGCCGCCGGAGCTTCTCTCTGCCGTCCGATTCGTTATATACGGCTTAGATTAGAACCCCTCGAAGGGGTACGTTTCTTTAAATAAAACTGGTTCGTCCCGGTTTAGTTCCGGTTTAATTTTTAGTTAGGTTTTATTATTAGACCGGTCCGATTCGTTTAACCCTAGGCCCATTTAGTTATATTACGCGCAGTGCGTTAGTTAGGCCCAGTTAGCCGTTTTCTTTTATTTTCATTTTCTGTTTTAACAGAATAGTTTCAGATTTGAAAAATTCATAACTTTTATTCTACTTAATATTTTTAAGTGATTCTTTTTTTGTTGGTTTGCAAATTTCTTATAGTTTCTGTAGAAAATATAATTAGCTATGTTAAAATTATTTAGAATTGCTTTATTTTAGATTTAGTCAGAATAGTAAATCTGCTATAAAATGAGTTAGGAAAATTATTTTTGGATGATTCTTTTTGTCCCAACTTTGTTTTGACATTGCCTAACCGTAGGAATTAATTTGGGTATTTTAGGATTAATAAAAAATAGTTTTAATCAGAATCTTGTTATTCTTAATTAATTAACTAGCTACTGTTTTCCTACTATTTTAATTAGCAAATAAATTTATTTTTCACATGTGATTGATTATTCTAGGTTAGTTTCTGTCACTTTATAGCATGAACTTTTATTCATAATAAATAAAACTTTTATTTTATTTTTCTTAATAGAAATTGAATTAGGCCTAATAGGAGTTTTATATTAGCTTTTAAGTTAATTCTTTTTGCTCCTAGTTGCTTAATGCATTCTTTTCTGTTAAGTTAACAAAAACCCATGCTTAGGTTATGTTAAGAAAATTTTGTTATGTAAAACTAATTCTAGTTGTTGCTTGAAGTAGGAAAACTTTGAGTTGGATTTCTTGAGTTTTCTTTGGGTTTTGATTCGTTTGTTTTGGTGTGTTATATTACTATGCTATTGTGCTAAGTGATCATATGCTATATGCTTATTGTGATTATTGTTTGTTTCGGTAGAGTTTCCGGAGTGCGAAGCTTGCTACTACGAGTCCTTAGCTCACGAAGATCGTCAGCAAGGCAAGTCATTGATCATGTTATTTTCAATACCTATGATTTTGTTGCATTAGAAATTATACCACCCCACCATGCATGCAGTAGTTGAAATTTGAAGTTATAATCTTGAGTAGTATCATGTGGTAGGATGAACCAATTCCCTTGTTACCATGACCCGGACGAAGTAGTTTATTTTGCTATGCTCAGAGACGGATTGGTTGAGTGAATTCATAAGTAAGATGAGAGTCAAGATGATGACAACCCCATGAACTTCAAGATCAAGATGAACTTCGAATTCACTCTTTGGGTGGAGGACGGTTGTGGGCACCTGGAGAACCCAATGGTTGGCGGGATGCATGGAGAAGTGCCATGACATCTTGCGGAAAGCTTCACCCAGCCACGAAGAGACGGATGGATGCCCCATTGACCGGAAGCTTACCTGCAGCCGCAAGCCATTATGGGCTCTCGCTGGGTCAACCCTAGTTGTGACGCTGGCACGACGGTACTACGAGATGTAGAAGAACGGTAGGATTGGATGGGTACGGCAAGGGCGTAAGAACTCTTGGAAGACCCTGTTTATCTATCCCGCCTTCAAACACCTGAAGTGCTAAGACTTAAAAGGAGGGAATGATTCTTGCGGGTAAAGTGCGCAAACCTCTGCAGAGTTAAAGATCTAATCGATTAGCCGTGTCCCCGGTTACGGACAATTTGAGCCTCTGGAACTTGGAAGTATTCGGAAATCTCAACACTAAAACTAATAAATTAATTTGAGGGGTTATGACTTAATAATTTGGGAATGAGACATTGGTTGGCGGAACCATCTCAATAACTACCAATAATTTTGTAGTATTTGCAAGCAAGTCCACTGTAGTAGGGAAAAACTGGCTTTTCGCAAAATGATGAAACTTAGAGCCCCACAGCCAAAATGCATATAGTGTTAGTAATTTTATTATTGTTATTCTCTTCATGACTTGCCAGCTTATTCAAAAAGCTGACCTACACGGCTGCAACGCCTTATGTTGCGAGATTTATTCCGATCAGAGTGAGGCTACGCCCGCTTGGCGATTGCCCTTTGAGTCGGATGGACTCGCTATACTTCTACGCTCCGCAGCTTTAGTAGTTTATTTCTCATGAGTTGGCCTTTGGCCAATTTATTCTATTGTAATAAAGACTCTATATGAGAATCGTAATAAATTCAGGTGTGATTGAACTTTGATTATTTCATCGATGTACTATGAGTACCAAAGATGATCTTGGGATGGTACGATACGTAGATTTGACCAATTTTGGGTTAGGTCGCTACAGAGATGGTATCAGAGCACACGCTGACCGTAGGATCGTAACCCCTAGGATCGGAAAGCCATAGGAAGAGAATATTTACTTTATATTCTTATCATTCCGTAATTCTCCCCTATTCAATTCTGACTCCTCTCCGATTTTCAACATTCTAGATGGCCGTCGAGTTCACCCCAGTTTTGCTACCGGAGTTTTGCCAGCCCGATGAGACGATGCCCTTCGGCAGGAAGCTGGTCCAGATGGTGAAGAAGCTGAAGATTGCTCTGGCCTCGATCACCGGGAAGCCAACCAACGCGCTTCCGACGGATACCCGCTACAGGATCGAGGTGCACATTCCAGGGAGAACCTTCGGAGGGCATACAGAGCCAATTGACTTTGAGTTTACCGAGTTCAATTGGATCATTGGAAGAGACATGGCGATCTATCGAGCACTCGGACATCTCCGAGAAGAGTACAGGGCGAGCTCGATCCATCGACTCGCCATGGTTTCTCGCAGAGCAAGGAATGGAGATATCATCCGCACTATAGAGGACGACTCCATTCTCTCTTATGTTCAAGACTTGGAGTGTCTCCTCAGGAAACGGGAGATCCAGACTCGCCAGAACTCAAGGTACACAGGAGGCTGTTGTTCCGTGAATTGAACTGGAGGAGAAAGCACGCAGACTTCCTTGGCCATGAGGAAGAAATCGCGGACTTCATGGAGACAAATCGACGACCAAGATGAAGCTTGCCGCAATAGAAGAAAAGATGGACTTGGGAGAGGACCTTTATCCGAGTGGAGATGATGGACCTCTCGTGAGCAATGATCAGGATTATGAAGGGAGTTCCACTGGAGAAAGCCGCAAGAGGAGGCGCCGCAACAGAGGACACCACACCGGAGGACATCGCACCAGAGGACGCAAGGATTATTGATGAAGACATTTAGTCGACCACCATGTTATTTTACTTTTTCGTCGATCAGTTAGGCCGATATTTTCGATTAGTCATGAGCTTTTGTAATCGAGATTGAACCATGTTTGAGTGGAATGAATAAATGATTGGTGTGATTATGTTTGTGCATTCATATGGGTAGTGATATTTCTCATTAGACCATTGTTCCATTCTAATTTTCTCATCCACTCCAAAACACCAGATGCCTCCGAGACGTGACACCGGATTTCCGCCGGAGCTCACCCAGCTACTCCAGCAGCAGAATGCCCTCATGCAGATACTCATCCAGAATCAGAACAACAACAACAACAATCCACCGCCACCACCCCCTGTTGACAACTTGACTCGATTCCTAAGGCTGAATCCACCAGTGTTCTCTAGCAGACCGAGCCGATTGTGGCCGGCGATTGGCTCCGCAAGGTCGGAACAGAGCTAATCACCGTTGGATGCCTTGATGCAGAGAAGGTGCGCTTTGCAAGACATCAACTTGATGGACCTGCAGCTTCTTGGTGGGAGAACTACACCGCCACTTATCCCATTGGCACCATCACATGGGATCAGTTCCAGCAGGCCTTCCGCACCACTCATGTTTCAGCTGGAGCCATGAGTTTGAAGAAGCGTGAGTTCCGCAACTTACGCCAGGGGAACCGTACTGTGGCGCAGTACGTGGATGAGTTCAACAAGCTAGCTCGCTATGCCCCGGATGATGTGGCCACAGATGCCGCAAAGCAGGAGAAGTTTCTCGAGGGACTCAATGACGAACTGGGCATGCAGCTTATGGTGGCTACCTTCACCAACTACCAGGAGCTGGTAGACAAGGCCACCATACTTGAAGGCAAGCAGCAGCAGATTGAAAGCCGCAAGCGGAAGTACAGCCAGGGGAAGCACAACTCAGGAGCTCAGCAGAAGCCCCGATATGCCCCATACTCAGGAGGGCATACCCATCACAACCATGGAGGTCATAACCATGGAGGGAATGGGAACAACCGCAACAGGACAACAAGTCGTGCAATGGCCATGGCAATGGAAGCGGTAATGGCAATCAAGATCGCCCTGCCCCTGCTCAAGGATCTGAGTCACATCACCTGCTTTAAGTGCCAGAAGACAGGGCACTATGCCACCGACTGCCCAGAGGCCAAGCAGAGGAATGGAAACCGCAATGGAAGCTCAGCGAAGAAGCCCAACCCTTTCCCTCGTGCACAGGTGAACCACATCGACGTGGAGGACGTCTATGATCAGCCAAACACTGTGGTTGGTAAGTTTTTATTGAATTCACGTTCAGTATTGGTACTCTTTGATTCTGGTGCAACGCATTCATTCATATCAAGGGTAGTTGTGGAAAAGTACGGGTTGCCCACTAAAACCCTTAGAAGCCCCCTCGCGTCAGTTCCGCAGGAGGAGAAATGATGGCAGGCTTAGGCTGTCATGCAACCTCAACATCGGGAACCACAGATTTCCGCAGACCTCATAGTATTGGAAACCCAGACTTTGGATGTAATCCTAGGCATGGATTGGTTGACGAAGTTTGAAGGAAACATAGATCTGTTTAAGAAGTCTATTCTGCTCACCACCCCGGAGCGTAAGAGGATCAAGTATGTAGCCAGCATAGCCGATGAAGAATCAGTGCATTCCCTCACGGAGTTGTTCAGAGGAAGTGCCATGAGTGCAAGATTTTCCGATGTATTTCGGAGGAATTACCAGAATGCCACCGACAGGACATTGAATTTCGATTGAGTTATTGCCCGCACAACCCCAATATCCAAGAGACCTTATCGGATGCCCCGAACGATTTGAAGGAGATCAAGGATCAAATTAATGAGTTATTGGAGAAAGGATATATTCGCCAAGCTCATCACCTTGGGGAGCCCCAGTTCTTTTGGTAGAGAAGAAGGATGGAACCTTGAGAATGGTTAGGATTATCGCTCGCTGAACGGTGACCATCAAGAACAAGTACCCTCTGCCGATGATTAATGATCTATTTGATCAGCTAGTTGGAGCCAAGGTATTCTCCAAGATCGATCTTCGATCGTGGTATCATCGATTGAAGATCCGTGAAAAGGATATACCCAAAACCGCATTCACTACGTGTATGGTTTATATGAGTATACCGTCATGTCATTTGGATTGACTAATGCCCCTGATACTTCATGAATTTGATGAACAAGGTATTCATGGAATATCTGGACAAGTTTGTCGTGGTGTTCATCGATGATATACTGATTTTCTCCAAGAGCGAGGAAGAGCATAAGGAACATTTGCGCCTAGTTCGAGAAACTTCGAGAACATCAGTTGTATGCCAAGTTCAGCAAATGTGAATTTTGGCTGAAGGAAGTCAGATTCCTCGGACATGTTATTTCAGGAGAAGGAATAGCAGCTTGACCCCGCCAAGGTTGAATCAGTCACCGATTGGCGATCACCCACCTCACCAAGGAGATCCGCAGTTTTCTCGGACTCGCAGGATATTATCGGAGGTTCATTGAGAACTTCTCAAGATTGCCAAGCCCATGACTGAGTTGTTGAAGAAGGAAGCCAAGTACATTTGGACCGAGGCTTGTGAAGCCAGTTTTCAGGAATTGAAGAACGTTTGGTTACAGCCCCAAAGGTGCTGATTTTGCCGGATATACACAAGGATTACTGGGTATATTGTGACGCTTCTCGTCGTGGACTCGGAGGAGTACTCATGCAGGAAGGAAAGGTTGTAGCTTATACCTCCGCATAGCTATGACCTCACGAGATGAATTATGCCACACATGATTTGGAGTTAGCAGCAGAGTGCATGCACTCAAGACTGGAGACATTTCCTCATCGGAAACCGCTGTGATGTCTACACAGATCACAAGAGCTTGAAGTATATTTTCACGCAGAAGGAGTTGAACCTCAGGCAGAGGAGATGGCTAGAGTTAATAAAGGACTATGACATGAGATTGCATTATCACCCAGGGAAAGCTAATGTTGTAGCAGATGCTTTGAGCCGTAAGAGTTATGTGAATACTCTTACAGCAGGAGGATTACCCAGAGTTAGTCGATGACCTCGTAGATCTCCGATGGAGATAGTTCCGAGAGGGTATGTTGCAACTCGAAGTTCAGTCCACTTTGGCCGAAAGGATTCGTGAAGCCCGTAAGTCGGACAAGGAAATTGATGAGATAAAGCAAAAGATGAATGAAGGAAAAGCTAAAGGATTTCGTAAGGATGAACACGGAGCTATATGGTTCGAGGATCGATTTGTGTGCCCAATGATCCCGAACTCGGAAGCTAATTCTTCAGAGGCTCATGATTCACCGTATCGATTCACCCGGTAACACCAAGATGTACCTGGATTTGAAGGAAAGTTTCGTGGGATGTATGAAGAAGGATATTGCCGAGTACATAGCAAGATGCGATGTTTGTCAACGAGTAAAGGCGAACATCGAAGCCAGCAGGGTTACTTCAACCTTTGCCGATTCCCGATTGGAAATGGGAAAAACTTGGAATGGATTTTATCACAGATTACCCAGACCTGCTCAGGTTATGATTCCATCCGGTAGTGGTTGATCGTTTGACCAAGGTAGCTCACTTCATTCCCGTGAAGACTACCTATACCAGTGCTAAGTTGGCCAAGATATACATGACCAGGATCGTATGTCGCATGGAGTTCCGAGGAGTATCGTGTCGATAGAGAAACACAATTTACCTCAAAGTTTTGGAATCGGTTGCATGAAACTTTGGGTACGAGGCTGGAGTTCAAGACAGCTTTTCATCCGCAGATGGAGACCGAGAGAGTCAACCAAATTCGGAGGACATGTTGAGAGCTTGTGTGCTAGACTATGGGTCTAGCTAGGATGATAATTTGCCATACGCAGAGTTTTCATACAATAACAGCTTATCATCCAGTTTGAAGATGGCCCTTTGAAGCTCTATACGGAAGGAGGTGCGAACACCATTTGTGGATGGTGTTGAGATCGATCACTTTTCGGTTCCGATCTTATCAGAGATTCAAGAGAAAGTCAAGCTGATTCGGGATAGACTCAAGATAGCACAATGAGATGTAAGAGTTATGCCGACAAGAACGCAAGGAAGTAACTTACGAAGCGGGAGACCGAGCATATCTTCGTGTGTCTCACTTCGTGGAATCAAGAGGTTTGGTGTCAAAGGAAAGTTAGCACCCGATTCATTGGCCCTACAAAATCCTCGAACGCCGTGGAGAAGTTGCTTACAAGTTGGAATTTCCGGAAGGATTGTCCGGAGTTCATGATGTCTTCCATGTTTCTCGGTGAAGAAATGTCATGCCGACATGGCCGATATTCCGTTGAGAGACACAAGGCCCCTAGAGGCCATACAGCTTGACGGTGATCTGACTTATAAGGAGAAACCCGCTCAATTCTCGAGACTGAGCAGAGTCACCCGCAGCAAGGTCATCAAGTTTTGCAAGGTCTTTGTGGAGTCATCACTCCGAGGAAGAAGCCACCGGGAGCGAGAAGAAGACCTTCTTGAGACCACCGCACCTATTTGCTAGCCAACCCGAATCTTGAGGGCGAGATTCATCTTAAGGTGGGTAGGTTTGTAACATCCCAAATTTCCTATTTGGAATGTTTTACAATTATAGCTAAGCATCTATGCATGTTGTTTGAATTTGAGTGGCATTTGAAGTTTTGAGTTTTGGAATTTGAATTCAAACTATGGCAAGTGGGAATCATTTCAAAACTATACCGATAAATACTTGAGCAAGAGTATGAGAGGAGTAAACATGACACTCCAAAATATCAGAGGAAAACAATGCTAAAAGTTTTGAATTCAAATTTGAAATTTATTTGAATTTGGAAAAAATGATTTTTTATAAACTTTGGATTTTGCCCCTGGGAAAAAGTTCAAATGATAGGAAATTTTTCCCTGATCATCTTGATATATATATGTCCTATATAAAATATTTATATTTCATATTTTATAACTCTGTTTTTATTTTCAAAAATAAATTTGAAAAAAGGAAAACCTCGGTGCCGGCCAAAGCCATCGGCCCAGCCAAGCCGAGGCAACCCACCGCGACTGCCCACCAGTGCCCAATGAGCCAGCCAGCCAATGAGCCAGCCAACGGCCTGCCAACCCTCGCCGAACTGTTTTGGCTCGGTCGCCTGACGCCGCACCCTCCTCCCTCACCGACAGCGGGCCCCACTGCCTCCTACCCTCGCCCACGCCACCTCGCCGCGCCGCCCGCCGCCGGATCTCAAGGATCCGGATTCGATCTCCACCGATTGCCCCCCGCCCAAGCCGAGGCGCCTATATAAACCCCCCGCACCCCATTCCCCCCTCGCCTCGCCGGATCTCTCCTCCTCTCACGCCGGAGTTGCCGAACCCCGCCGCCATTTCCCTCACCGCCGACGCCCTAGCCTCCTCGATCTCGCCGGACTCCACCAGACGGACCCCGCTCCGTCTCAGACTGGGCTGAGCCTCCGCCGACGCCCGACGACCGGAAGCGCGGACGACTCGCCGCCGAGCCGCCGCCGCCGAACTCCGTAAGCCAGCCGAGCTTCTCTCTGCCGTCCGATTCGTTATATACGGCTTAGATTAGAACCCTCAAGGGGTATGCTTTTAAATAAAACCGGTTCGTCCGGTTTAGTTCCGTTTAATTTTAGTTAGGTTTTATTATTAGACCGCCCGATTCGCTTAACCCTAGGCCCATTTAGTTATATTACGCTGCAGCATGCTAGTTAGGCCCATTAGCCGTTTTCTTTTATTTTCATTTTCTGTTTTAATGTAATAGTTTCAGATTTGAAAAATTCATAACTTTCATTCTACTTAATATTTTTAAGTGATTCTTTTTTGTTGGTTTGCAAATTTCTTATAGTTTCTGTAGAAAATATAATTAGCTATGTTAAAATTATTTAGAATTGCTTTATTTTAGATTTAGTCAGAATAGTAAATCTGCTATAAAATGAGTTAGGAAAATTATTTTTGGATGATTCTTTTGTCCCAACTTTGTTTTGACATTGCCTAACCGTAGGAATTAATTTGGGTATTTTAGGATTAATAAAAATAGTTTTAATCAGAATCTTGTTATTCTTAATTAATTAACTAGCTACTGTTTTCCTACTATTTTAATTAGCAAATAAATTTATTTTTCACATGTGATTGATTATTCTAGGTTAGTTTCTGTCACTTTATAGCATGAACTTTTATTCATAATAAATAAAACTTTTATTTTATTTTTCTTAATAGAAATTGAATTAGGCCTAATAGGAGTTTTATATTAGCTTTTAAGTTAATTCTTTTTGCTCCTAGTTGCTTAATGCATTCTTTTCTGTTAAGTTAACAAAAACCCATGCTTAGGTTATGTTAAGAAAATTTTGTTATGTAAAACTAATTCTAGTTGTTGCTTGAAGTAGGAAAAACTTTGAGTTGGATTTCTTGAGTTTTCTTTGGGTTTTTGATTCGTTTGTTTTGGTGTGTTATATTACTATGCTATTGTGCTAAGTGATCATATGCTATATGCTTATTGTGATTATTGTTTGTCTCGGTAGAGTTTCCGGAGTGCGAAGCTTGCTACTACGAGTCCTTAGCTCACGAAGATCGTCAGCAAGGCAAGTCATTGATCATGTTATTTTCAATACCTATGATTTTGTTGCATTAGAAATTATACCACCCCACCATGCATGCAGTAGTTGAAATTTGAAGTTATAATCTTGAGTAGTATCATGTGGTAGGATGAACCAATTCCCCTTGTTACCATGACCCGGGACGAAGTAGTTTATTTTGCTATGCTCGTAGACGGGATTGGTTGAGTGAATTCATAAGTAAGATGTGAGAGTCAAGATGATGACAACCCCATGAACTTCAAGATCAAGATGAACTTCGGAATTCACTACTGGGTGGAGGACGGTTGACGGGCACCCTGGAGAACCCAGTGGTTGGCCGGGATGCATGGAGAAGTGCCATGACATCTTGCGGAAAGCTTCACCCAGCCACGAAGAGACGGATGGATGCCCCATTGACCGGAAGCTTACCTGTGCAGCCGCAAGCCATTATGGGCTCGCTGGGTCAACCCTAGTTGTGACGCTGGCGGACGGTACTACAAGATGTAGAAGAACGGTAGGATTGATGGGTACCGCAGTGGCGTAAGAACTCTTCGAAGACCCTGTTTATCTATCCCGCCTTCAAACACCTGAAGTGCGAAGACTTAAAAGGAGGGAATGATTCTTGCGGGTAAAGTCGCAAACCTCTGCAGAGTTAAAGATCTAATCGATTAGCCGTGTCCCCGTTACGGACAATTTGAGCCTCGAACTTGGAAGTATTCGGAAATCTCAACACTAAAACTAATAAATTAATTTGAGGGGTTATGACTTAATAATTTGGGAATGAGACATTGGTTGGCGGAACCATCTCAATAACTACCAATAATTTTGTAGTATTTGCAAGCAAGTCCTTTGTAGTAGGGAAAACGGCTTTTCGCAAAATGATGAAACTTAGAGCCCCACAGCCAAAATGCATATAGTGTTAGTAATTTTAATATTGTTATTCTCTTCATGACTTGCCAGCTTATTCAAAAGCTGACCTACACGGCTGCAACGCCTTATGTTGCGTAGATTTATTCCGATCAGAGTGAGGCTACGCCCGCGCTTGGCGATTGCCCTTTGGAGTCGGATGGACTCGCTATACTTCTACGCTTCCGCAGCTTTAGTAGTTTATTTATCATGTGTTGGCCTTTGGCGAATTTATTCTATTGTAATAAAGACTCTATATGAGAATCGTAATAAATTCAGGTGTGATTGAACTTTGATTATTTCATCGATGTCTTTGTGAGTACCAAGATGATCTTGGGACGGCATGCATACGTAGATTTGACCAATTTTGGGTCAGGTCGCTACACCAAGCCCCGCAAAATCGTAAGTATCCGGATACCAGAATAACTCATTCCTTTATTGCACAAGTATCTTCGACGCGAATATAATCATGCAGTCCGCCCATGGCCCAGCTCGACAACCGTCGAGCGGATCTCGGATTTGTCGGATGAATAGCCTTTCACTTCCGATTGCTACCTCCTCGCCCCACGGACGATGCCGAGGTGGAGTCCCAAAGGGTCCAAGCCAGAGCGGGTGGTCCCGAGGCGCCACAAGGCGACCTCCTGACTCAAGCAAAGGGATAAAACCCCAAGGATCCAAGTCCGACCCTAGGCCGGACACCGCCCTCGAACCTTCAGTGGTTCTCGAGTCTCGTGGCGCCCCTAGTAGGAAGGGCAAGTTTACGACACGGTGACCTCCGCCCAACCGGAGGCACTAGATAATCTGCTGGAGGTGCTTAACGGCGCCCATCGACGAGGAGCACCGCACTATTATGAGTGCGGTGATCCGAAGGTTCGATCCGCCAAGAGCGGGCTGACTGAAGCCTGTGCCAGCCTTCTAATAGGCTTTGAGGTATGTATTTAAGATATGTAAAAATATTACCGCATGGACAGTAGCCCCTGATGCTCAGTTTGGTGTTCGGAAAGAAAAGCCGAACTGAGGATCAAAAAGATATACGCAGGAGTCTAACATAAGTATGTCAATATGGGAATGCAGGCTGCGCTGCTGACCTCTGCCGCACTGACTGTGGAGGTCGATGCATTGAAGCAGAGCCTCGAGCGGTCCGAGAACGAGCTCGGCCTTGCCAAGAAGCAGCTCGAGGATAAGGAAGGTAAGTAATACCTTATGTAAGTATATAAAAAAGATGTGGTTGCAAAAAATGACAGGACCAACGTGAGTATTACAGGGGCCACAACCGAGGTGGCGACCAAGAAAGCGGCGTCCAAGGTCAAGACAAGGCGGCCGTGGAACGCGTCGAGCGAGAAAAGCAGGAGGCGCGGGTGGCGGAGGTGCAGCAAGAGCTCCAGGATCTCGTGAAAAAACACGAGAGCTTGGAGCTTGACTCAAAGACTCAAGAGTCCGAGCTCGCCTCGGCGCTTGAGAGCGCCAAATCTGCCAAGGCCGAAGCCCAAAAAGCCCTCCAAGAAATTGAGGCGATGAAGAAGATAGCGGCGGGTAAGGCATTCTTTATGCAAAACAAGCACGTTAAAGTGAATTACTTGTTACTTACCCGAGTCTGGAGCTCACCAGGAGCATTCGCAGATCTTCCCCGAAGTGTGTCCGCCGCCGCCGCATTCTACCGAGCCGAAGAGGGGAGCTCGACTAAGAAGGTGTTCTAGTCCCAGTATGTTGAGGCCGGACACCCGGTGCCCTTGAGCGACCAGCTGAAGCAGCTGGTCGAGCTTCATAAGGTGGCCGAACATGCCATGAAGGGTCTCATAGTCCGGCTGTGGCCTGGGGAAGCCATGCCTGGAAGCTACTTCGGGCTGGTGAGGCGGTTGGTGGATGCCTGTCCATGGCTTGAAGTCATCAAGCGCTCCCAGATGCATCGAAGGTGCCAGAGGGCCTTGCCCGTGCTAAAGTGCACTGGGCAAGATGGACGCCGAGAAGCTTGTGATGGATGGACCACCGCCGGGCAAGGAGCATCGCAAGCCCGAGATGTATTATGAGGGCGTCCTGAAGGGTGCCCGCCTTATAGCGGATGAGTGCTCCAAAGATGTAATTTTTGAGTAAACTCGCATTTGTGATCATGTACGCTGAAAACTTCTTCATATCGCTAAGCAACGCTTTTGAATTTAAAATATTACCTTCATGCGGCCGCTTATTAAAATTGAGAGATGGCGAGTCATCGGCTTCGCCCCATGTCATGAAAGTCTTTGGGGTGTTCGGGATAAACTTGAGCGCTTTTTCCCATTCTTGGGTCCTTCGAGGGAGGCGCCAACACAACGAACAAGGCAATCGGACTATAATGCTTGAACACTCTCACTTAGCCATAGAATTCTATAATTTTAAATTTGGTGAAGCCCCTAGTATTCGGAAGACCGAGTTCGGGGCGCTATCCACGCCTAGGCCGGACAAAGCCGACTCCTCGCTCTAAGCGGCATAAGTCTTTAGGGACTCGAAAACCTCTCGAACAGCGACCAGCTCTCGCCCTATCATGACGGTCAGTTTTAGCTTTCTCCACTGAGGTGCTTAGCCCAGCTCAACCGGGGCACAGTCGCAGTGGTTCTCCCGGCGCTACCTTAGCCGATATAACGGAACATAAGGTACCAAAACATGGGAGCCGGGCAAACCCAACTATTGACCCAAGACATGATTCGGAGCCGATGCATATAATGCTATAAGTTCGGGGTGCCGCACTCATGAGAGTTTTCGGACTTCTCACACCGTATTCTAGGGTACGTAAGCCCCTGGTGTATTGGCCATACCAAAGTGTACGGTTGCATAATGTCATTAATGAACAAAAAATGGAATGCAATAATAGACAAAAGCAATGTATTGTTTATTCGAAAAGGCTGCGGCAAAAGCCGGACGATACAAATAGTGCGATAAGCAAGAGATGGGACTATTTGAAATGTCCCCCTCCAGGGGCGAGCTGCGGGATGATATGTGAAACAAGTATACTGCTCGTTATAGAGACCACCTGGACACTCGACGTAGCTTTCTGCCTCCCTGGCTGTTGCATCGTGTGTCCGGCGATTGTACTGCCGGACAGGCCTTCCGTAGAGTGGAGTCCTGAAAGTAAAGAGAAAAAAGAATGACAAAATCGGGAGCCCTTGGTGCGGTTGAGCCGCATTTTGGGCATGCCGTGGTCGTGCCCCTCCCCCTATGCCCATGGTATTTCCAGAGCGTAGTTATGTACGCGTAGTACTGGTTTCACAATTTCACGAGGGCTGGGGATGGGGCCGCATTGCTACGCTTGCTCGGAACGTGCCAGGCGGTCTTGTTGTAGGTTACTCCGGGCGCGCTTGACGGTGTCCGGACGTTTAATAGCCGGACTGGAGAATTGCCTTGAAAGGCTGCTTTGTACTTCCGCCGCGAGGGCCGCCGTATGCTCCTTCATTCGGAGAGAGCGTTCAGTGTTTCCATTGACCGTAATGACTCCTGGAGGGCCTGGCATCTTGAGCTTGAGGTACGCGTAGTGCGGCACCACATTGAACTTTGCAAATGCGGTTCGTCTGAGCAGTGCGTGATAGCCACTGCGGAACGGGACAATGTCGAAGATTAACTCCTCGCTTCGGAAATTATCCAGGGATCCGAAGACCACCTCAAGTGTAACCCAGCATGTACAGTTGGCCTCTACACCTGGTATGACGCCTTTAAAGGTCGTCTTTGTGGGTTTAATCCTTGAGGGATCTATGCCCATTTTTCGCAATTGTATCCTGTTAAAGCAGCTTCAGGCTGCTGCCGCCGTCCATAAGGACTCTGGTGAGGTGAAATCCGTCAATGATTGGGTCTAGAACCAATGCGGCAAATCCGCCATGGCGGATGCTAGTGGGGTGGTCCCTTCGATCAAAAGTGATCGGGCAGGAGGACCATGGGTTGAACTTTGGGGCGTGGCTCCAACGCATATCGCCCTGAGTGCACGCTTCGCTCCATTTTGGGGATGTGGGTTGCGATATCATGTTCACCGCCCGCACTTGTGGGGGAAGCACTCTGTCCCCTATTGTTCGTGGCGGGGCTCCTCCTCGCCATCGCTATGCAGCTCCTTGTCTCTGTTTTCGGCACTTAACTTGCTCTGCTCGCTTGAACACCCAACAATCCGTGTTGGTGTGATTGGCTGGTTTTGAAGTGCGGTGTATCCGCACGAAGCGATCGAGTATTCGGTCCAAACTGGGACGGGCCGGAGTATTTCTTTTAAATGGCTTTTTCCGCTGACCGGTTTAGAGCCTCTCGAATCCGCATTAACATCATATCCTCAAAGCATTGTAGCCGTTACGCGGCGCTTTTGCTTGTTGCGACGCGACCTGCCATTGTTGTCCTTGGTATCCGAATTACCAGGGCTCTTGGTCATATTATTACTACGAGCTAGCCAGATGTCTTCTCCCGCGCAAAAGCGGGTCATGAGTGTTGTGAGGGCTGCCATGGATTTCGGCTTTTCCTGTCCTAGGTGCCGGGCAAGCCACTCGTCACGGATGTTATGTTTGAAGGCTGCAAGGGCCTCTGCGTCCGGATAGTCGACTATTTGATTTTTCTTGGTTAGGAACCATGTCCAAAATTGTCTGGCCGATTCCTCTGGCTGCTGAATTATGTGGCTTAGGTCATCGGCGTCGGTGGTCGCATTATAGGTGCCACGAAATTGTCGAGGAATGTGGCTTCCGTGTCCTCCCAACAACCAATTGATTCTGGCCGGCAAGCTGTTAAGCCAATGCCGAGCTGGTCCTTTAAGCTCGAGTGGGAGGTATTTGATGGCGTGTAGATCATCACCGCGGGCCATGTGGATATGAAGGAGATAATCCTCGATCCATACCGCAGGATCTGTTGTGCCATCGTATGATTCGATGTTTACGGGTTTGAAACCCTCGGGGATTTGATGATCCATTACTTCATCTGTGAAGCATAGTGGGTGTGCGGCGCCTCTGTACTGGGTATATCACGACGTAGCTCAAACGAGCTTTGTCTACTTTGTTCGGCCCGTCCAGATTTACCATATCCGACATGACGGTTATCGTCACGTGTCGTGGGGCGCCCACGCGATCCATAGATCGATCTTGTTTTCCTTGCCTTGTCCTCCAATATATCTTGCAGGTCTGGCGCATTTCCCCATGCCTTGGTATTCTTTGAGCGACGCCGGGGTGCGGCTTGAATGGAGGGCCGAGAGGCCTCTCTGTTGCGGCCACATCATGCGCTGGTGATGTAGGTGGGTGCTTCCTCCTCTAACCGGGGTAGCAGCCTGCGCTTTGGGTAGCTCTTGGAGGGGCGTTCGAGTTCGTACTCTTCGGCCGCAAGGACTTCAGTCCATCTGTCGGCTAGCAAGTCTTGGTCAGCTCTAAGTTGTTGTTGTTTTTTCTTGAGGCTGCTCGCCGTGGCCATAAGCCTGCGTTTGAAACGCTCTTGTTCGACGGGATCCTCAGGCACGACAAATTCGTTGTCGTCGAGGCTTGCCTCGTCTTCGGAGGGAGGCATGTAATTATCGTCCTCTACCTCTCTGTCTGCCGCTCTCTCATGAGGGCTGGTTTCTCCATCCTCCTGCGCTGAATCCTGCTGGAGGGGGTTGTTTTCGGCATTGTCCGTGGTGTTATTATCTCCCGTGTCGGAATCATCGTTTTTGCTTTGGCGAGATTTAGAGCGGCGCCGCTGACGCCGGTGCTTAGGCTTCTTCTTGGAGGGGTCATCCTCCGTTGTTCCATCGCCGTTCCCTTCTTTTGGGGTGTCCACCATGTATATGTCATATGACGAGGTGGCCTTCCAGTGCCCTGTAGGCGCTGGTTCTTGGTCGTCTCCTGCATCGGCGTCCATACCGTCGATGTCATCGGAGTCGAAGTCGAGCATGTCGGTTAAATCATCGACAGTGGCTACGAAGTGGGTGGTGGGTGGGCTTTGAATTTCTTCGTCGTCCGCATCCCAACCTTGCTGACCATAGTCCGGCCAGGGCTCTCCTGATAAAGAGAGAGACTTTAGTGAATTCAGAATGTCGCTGAAGGGCGAGTGCTGAAAGATGTCCGCAGCGGTGAACTCCATGATCGGCGCCCAATCGGATTCGATTGGTAGGGGCGCGGAAGGTTCGGAGTCCGTAGGGGAGTCGGCACCTTGGAGTCACAAGCTTCGCAAAGGACAAGGGTGGTGTTCGGCTCAATCGCCATAGAGATTGCAGCCCCCGAGGCGGTGTCCAGCCACCCGTCCTCGACATGATCGGCCCGAGTGAGGGTCGGAGCGGAACATCGGTGCAACCTCGTGGCACCGCTCGCGGCAGAGCTAGATCATGCCCATCATGACAGTGCGGCGCGCTTGGCTGTGGCTCGAATCCTTCGAAGATCAAGTCTCCGCGGATGTCAGCTGTGTAGTTCAAACTTCCAAATCTGACCTGACGGCCAGTGGCGTAGCTTTCGATCTGCTCCAGATGGCCAAGCGAATTGGCCCGCAGTGCAAAGCCGCCGAATACGAAGATCTGCCCGGGGAGAAAAATCTCACCCTGGACCACGCCGTTGTTGATGATCGAAGGAGCCATCGGGCCTAAAGATGACGACACAGAGGAACTCTCAATGAAAGCACCAATGTCGGTGTCAAAACCGCGGATCTCGGTAGGGGTCCCAACTGTGCGTCTAGGCGGATGGTAGCAGGAGACAAGAGACATGATGTTTTTACCCAGGTTCGGGCCCTCTCGATGGAGGTAAAACCCTACTCCTGCTTGATTAATATTGATGATATGGGTAGTACAAGAGTAGATCTACCACGAGATCGGAGAGGCTAAACCCTAGAAGCTAGCCTATGGTATGATTGTTGTTCGTCCTACGGACTAAAACCCTCCGGTTTATATAGACACCGGAGAGGGTTAGGGTTACATAGAGTCGGTTACAAATGGGAGGAGATCTACATCCATATCGCCAAGCTTGCCTTCCACGCCAAGGAAAGTCCCATCCAGACACGGGACGAAGTCTTCAATCTTGTATCTTCATAGTCCAGGAGTTCGGCCAAAGGTTATATTCCGGCCATCCGGACACCCCCTAATCCAGGACTCCTTCACCAGGTACACTTCATGTTTCAAATTTGTTACACAACTTTAACCATACGTGCATGCTACGGGATTTGCTAACTTCAACACAAGCATTCTTTAAATTCATAATCACCCAACTAGCATGACTTTAATATCACTACCTCCATATCTCAAAACAATTATCAAGTATCAAACTTTTCTTAGTATTCAACACACTCATAAGAATCCTTACAAATCTTGTATGCTTAGCATATTAGGATTATTTAAGCAAATTACCATGCTATTTAAGACTCTCAAAATAATATAAATGAAGCATGAGAGTTCATATATTTCTTCAATATAAATCCACCACCGTGCCCTAAAAGATATAAGTGAAGTACTAGAGCAAATGACAAACTACTCCAAAAGATATAAGTGAAAATCAATGAGTAGTTGAATAATTATGCAACTATGTGAAGACTCTCCCATTTAATAATTTCAGATCTTGATACTTTATTCAAACAGCAAGCAAAGCTAAAGAAAACTACATTGCAAGGATAGCACAACTCATGTGAAGAAGCAAAAACTTAGGCTCAACCGATACTAACCGATAGTTGTCGAAGAAGAAAGGTGGGATGCCTACCGGGGCATCCCCAAGCTTAGATGCTTGAGACTTCTTGAAATATTATCTTGGGGTGCCTTGGGCATCCCCAAGCTTGAACTTTTGTGTCTCCTTAATTCCTCTCATATCATGGTTTCTCTTTTATCAAAAGCTTCATTCACAACAAACTCAACAAGAACTCGTGAGATAGGTTAGTATAAACCAATGCAAAACCTTATCATTTTCTACTGTAAAAAATCACTAACATTATTATTAAACATTGCATACTAAATGCCTATGCATATTTAATAATCCTATCCTTAAATAGAATCATTAAACAAGCAAACATATGCAAACATAACAGCAATCTGCCAAAACAGTACAGTCTGTAAAGAATACAAGATTCATCATACTTCCCTAACTCCAAAAATTATGAACTAAAATTCCCACTGTAATAAATTTATCAGAGCTCAATATGCAAAAATACTCAACATTATACCACTCCTTGACTTTTCTAGGGAATTTTTGCAACAGCGGTAAACTTTCTGTTTTCAAACAGCAACATGTATACTTGCAAAATAAGCATGGTAAAGGCTATCCTTGACTTTTTTTATTGAAACTGAAGATGAAAAACACTATTATAAATGACAGCAAGCAAAAACTAACAAAAGGAAATAACGCTCCAAGAAAAACACATATCATGTGGTGAATAAAAATATAGCTCCAAGTAAAGTTACCGATGAACGAAGACGAAAGAGGGGATGCCTTCCGGGGCATCCCCAAGCTTAGGCTCTTGGTTATCATTGAATATTACCTTGGGGTTCCTTGGGCATCCCCAAGCTTAGGCTATTGCCACTCATTATTCCATAGTCCATCGAATCTTTACCCAAAACTTGAAAACTTCACAACACAAAACTTAACAGAAAACTCGTGAGCTCCGTTAGCGAAAGAAAACAAAACACCACTTCAAGGTACTGTAATGAACTCATTCTTTATTTATATTGGTGTTAAAACTACTGTATTCCAACTTCTCTATGATTTGTAAACTATTTTACTAGCCATAGAGTCATCAAAATAAGCAAACAACACATGAAAAACAGAATCTGTCAAAAACAGAACAGTCTGTAGTAATCTGTAACTAACGCAAACTTCTGGAACTCCAAAAATTCTAAAATAAATTGGTAGACCTGAGTAATTTGTCTAGTAATCATCTGAAAAAATAATCAACTAAATAGCACTCTCCAGTAAAAAGTTATAGCTAATCTCGTGAGCGCTAAAGTTTCTGTTTTTTACAGCATGATCATAAAGACTTCACCCAAGTCTTCCCAAAGGTTCTACTTGGCACAAACACTAATTAAAACATAAAACCACATCTAAACAGAGGCTAGATGGATTATTTATTACTAAACATAAGCAAAAAGAAAGAAACTAAAATAAAATTGGGTTGCCTCCCAACAAGCGCTATCGTTTAACGCCCCTAGCTAGGCATGATGATTTCAATGATGCTCACATAAAAGATAGGAATTGAAACATATAGAGAGCATCATGAAGAATATGACTAGCACATTTAAGCCTAACCCACTTCCTATGCATAGGGATTTTGTGAGCAAACAACTTATGGGAACAAGAATCAACTTGCATAGGAAGGTAAAACAAGCATAACTTCAAGATTTTAAGCACATAGAGAGGAAACTTGACATTATTGCAACTCCTACAAGCATATGTTCCTCCCTCATAATAATTTTCAGTAGCATCATGAATGAATTCTACAATATAACCAGCACCTAAAGCATTCTTTTCATGACCTACTAGCATAGAAAATTCACTACTCTCCACATAAGCAAAATTCTTCCCATTAATAGTAGTGGGAGCAAACTCAACAAAATAACTATCATGTGATTGAGAATTAAGATCAAGATGACAAGTTTCATGATTATCATTATTCTTTAAATCATACGTGTCATCACAATAATCATCATAGATAGGAGGCATGCTTTCATCATAATAAATTTGCTCATCAAAGCTTGGGGACTAAAAATATCATATTTATCAAACATAGCTTCCCCAAGCTTGTGGCTTTGCATATCATTAGCATCATGGATATTCAACGAATTCATACGAACAACATTGCAATCATGCTCATCATACAAAGATTTAGTGCCAAATATTTTATAGATTTCTTCTTCTGACACTTTCGCACAATTTTCTTTTCCATCATACTCACGAAAGATATTAAAAAGATGAAGCGTATGAGACAAACTCAATTCCATTTTTTTGGTAGTTTTATTTTATAATATAAACTAGTGCTAAAACAAGAAACAAAAAGATTCGATTGCAAGATCTAAAGATATACCTTCACTTACCTAGCCTCCCCGGCAACGGCGCTAGAAAAGAGCTTGATGTCTACTACACAACCTTCTTCTTGTAGACGTTGTTGGGCCTGCAAGTGCACAGGTTTGTAGGACAGTAGCAAATTTCCCTCAAGTGGATGAACTAAGGTTTATCAATACGTGGGAGGCATAGGATGAAGATGGTCTCTCTCAAGGAACCCTGCAACCAAATAACAAAGAGTCTCTTGTGTCCCCAACACACCCAATACAATGGTAAATTGTATAGGTGCACTAGTTCGGCGAAGAGAAGGTGATACAAGTGCAATATGGACGGTAGATAAGAGTATTTGTAATCTGAAAATATAAAAACAGCAAGGTAACTAATGATAAAAGTGAGCGTAAACGGTATTGCAATGATAGGAAACAAGGCCTAGGGTTCATACTTTCACTAGTGCAAGTTCTCTCAACAATAATAACATAGATAGATCATATAACAAGCCCTCAACATGCAACAAAGAGTCACTCCAAAGCCACTAAAAGTGGAGAACAAAAGTAGAGATTATGGTAGGGTACAAAACCACCTCAAAGCTATTCTTTCGGATCAATCTATAAAAGAGTTCGTACTAGAATAACACCTTAAGACACAAATCAACCAAAACCCTAATGTCACCTAGATACTCCATTGTCACCTCAAGTATCCATGGGCATGATTATACGATATGCATCACACAATCGCAGATTCATCCAACCAACATAAAAGTACTTCAAAGAGTGCCCCAAAGTTTCTAACGGAGAGTCAAGAACGTGTGCCAACCCCTATGCATAGGTTCATGGGTGGAACCCGCAAGTTGGTCACCAAAACATACATCAAGTGGCGCATGATATCCCATTGTCACCACGGATAAACACGGCAAGACATACATCAAGTGTTCATAAAAGACTCATTCCGATAAGATAACTTCAAAGGGAAACTCAATTCATCACAAGAGAGTAGAGGGGAGAAACATCATAAGATCCAACTACAATAGCAAAGCTGGGATACATCAAGATCGTGCCATAGAGGGAACACGAGAGAGAGAGAGATCAAACACATAGCTACGGTACATACCCTCAGCCCGAGGGTGAACTGCTCCCTCTTCGTCATGGATAGCGCCGGGATGATGAAGATGGCCACGGTGATGGGTTCCCCCTCGGCAGGGTGCCGAACAGGCTCCGAGAGGTTTTGGTGGCTCTGAGGCTTGCGGCGGCGGAACTCCTGATCTATCTTCTGTTCGGAAGTTTTACGATACGTAGGTATATATGGGTGCGAAGTGCGTCGATGGAGCTACGGGGCCCCACGAGGCAAGGCGCGCGGGGGTGGCACGCCCCCACCCTCGTGAGCACCTCCGTATCTTCCGACGTGGAGTCCAAGTCCATCAGGTGGGTTTCCTTCCAAAATAACTTCTCCATTGATTTCGTTCTGTTTTGACTCCGTCGATATTCCTTTTCCTCGAAACTTTGAAATAGGCATAAACAACAAATCTGGGCTGGGCCTCCGGTTAATAGGTTAGTCCCAAAAATAATATAAAAGTGGATAATAAAGCCCAATATTGCCTAAAACAGTAGATAAAGTAGCATGGAGCAATAAAAAATTATAGATATGTTGGAGACGTATGATATAGTGTATATGTTCTATATGTCGTGCAATGTGCTATTCAATTAACTGCTTGGTTCAATTTCGCAAATGTGATGTTCAATTCTTGAGGTGCAATATTTCCAAGTTGTTAAGCATGCTTGATTTGGTTAACTGTGCGATATTCTATTAGGAGTATGTTATATTGTTAAATTGGTGTTTACTTACACTACAAAAAAAAGACACATCCGTGACATTTTGGGCCGAACGAAATTTTTTTCTGTCTTACATATGACACTTCTATGACGATAATTGTGACAAAACCCAGTATCATCATAGATGTGGTGGGCTCCTACTTCTATGACAAAAAATCATGACAGAAAATGGGCTTTTCGTCCTGGGCGGGCCGGAGACACAGCTGCATGACATTCTTTGGGCCGTCCATGACGGAAAAAATCGTGGTAGAAGCGAGGGGGAGGAAAATTTCGGGGAGTTGCCGGTTACGGTGGGAGGTCGGGGCCGAGCTATGCGCGTTTCTCTCATACGTACGCGCGTGTGAGCGAGGCGTTGGCTCTAACTGAACCTGAGCGAGGCATTGGGCTCTAAGCGAACCCGGCGATTTACCTGCGAGCTACGCGTTCATCGAACCAGTGATCGATCAATGGCTGTTAATGAACCCGATCGATTGGATGAGCAGTGAGCATTGCGGGGGGTTGGATGAGCAGTGAGCGGTGGCGTTGCCTCTGGATGAACAGGACCCGTGGTGTGGAGGGCTGGATGAAGAGTAGGCAGTAGAGGGTGGCGTGCGAGGGTGGTTGAACAGGACCCGTAGTGTGGAGGGCTGGATGAGCAGTGAGCGGTGGAGGGGTGCCCGTGGAGGGTGGTTGAGCAATGGCGGTGGAGTAGCGCGGTGGAGGCTAAATGAGCAGGAGCCCGTGGAGGCTGGAGGAGGTCGGTGAGCCCGTGGAGGCTGGAGGAGGGCGACGGTGGAGATGAGCAGATCTGTGGAGTCCCGTTTTGCGGCACGTCACACCCTCCCGATGAACAGGTCCCCGTTTGACCAGAAGCGCTCCAACACAAGTCTGTTTCGTCCGTTTTGCGGTACGCCACACCCCTCCCGATCAACAGGACACCCGTTTCGACCGTAGGAGGTCCGTTTCCTCCGTTTTGTGGTACGCCACACCCCTCCCAATCAACATGACCCCCGTTTCGACCGTAGGACGTCTGTTTCCTTCGTTTTGCGGTACGCCACACCCCTCCCGATCAACAGGACCCCATTCCGAACGTAGGAGGTCAGTTTCCTCCGTTGTGCGGTATGCCAGACCTTGTTTCCATCGCCTGTTCCGTCCAAGCCCTCCCGATGAACACGACCGAGGGAGTCCCGGATTAGGGGGTGTCCGGATAGCCGAAATATCACCGTTGGCCGGACTCCTGGACTATGAAGATACAAGATTGAAGACTTCATCCCGTGTCCGGATGGACTTTCCTTGGCATGGAAGGCAAGCTTGGCGATACGGATATGTAGATCTCCCACCATTGTAACCGACTCTGTGTAACCCTAACCCTATCCGGTGTCTATATAAACCAGAGGGTTTTAGTCCGTAGGACGAACAACAATCATACCATAGGCTAGCTTCTAGGGTTTAGCCTTTCTCATCTCGTGGTAGATCTACTCTTGTACTACCCATATCATCAATATTAATCAAGCAGGAGTAGGGTATTACCTCCATCGAGAGGGCCCGAACCTGGGTAAAAACATCGTGTCCCTTGTCTCCTGTTACCATCCGCCTAGACGCACAGTTTGGGACCCCCTACCCGAGATCCGCCGGTTTTGACACCGACATTGGTGCTTCCATTAAGAGTTCCTCTGTGTCGTCGCCGTCAGGAAGGATGCCTCATCCCGTCTTTAAAGACGATACTATCGCCAAAGGAGCCTTGGCCACTGGCCAGACTCTCCGGCTAGGTGGTTTTCTTATGACCGCCTGTTCGGCCACCGCGCCGACGATGACTTCTCGGGTCATCGAAACCAATCTTCACGTTAACTCGGAACTTGCCGAGCAGTTAGATCCGATCGAGCTCTCCTCCGTAAACGAGCTCTTGGATCGCATCGCCGCCCTGGGAGTCGCCACAGACTACGACCCGATCGGGCCTAAAACCGATCTGAGAGAGATCAACTCTCCCAGGCTACCCATCATGTTGCTGTGATAGAGGAGCAATGCGGCGATTCTTCTTCTATCTTAAGGACTAGCTACGTCCGGATTCCCGATCCCTCCATGCCGGATTCCCACAGAGGGACGGATGTCGATCAAGCCCTGAACTTAAAGTCAGGCGGCGGGTTGGATTCATTGGATAGCATTCAAAAATCCAAACTTCCGAGTTCGGAAACTTCTCGGCCCCTGAGTCTTAAATTGGACGGGGTTCCGGATCTAGTTCCACCCGCCCACCCAAACATTAGCGATCTATCCCGAATTCGGCAAGAGCCCGCTGAAACAGTACATCATTACTGGGCCAGATTCCTCTTGGTTATGGACAGGATAAAGGACTGCCGAGAGGAGGACGCAATCCCACTTTTCTGCAATAATTGCATGGACAAAGGAATCCTAAACGCCATAAGTCGTCGCGAAATTACACACTTTGCTGACTTGGTGACCATAGTACAAAAGTACTGTGCGATGGAGAGTGCTTGGAAAACCGAAAGTAAATTTTGGGATAATCCGGCCCCGAATACATCCCTAGTCCGAAATAAAAGGGTGCATCATCACCAAGCACCTGGGTTAAACACCAAAAAACCAAAACCCCCTAAAGGGTACGGAACCGTACTGGAGGGTTGGCTAAACGGACCCTGCAAAATTCATAGCATAGAGGGCGCCACTCCAACTCATAGCCTTCGAGCATGTTGGATACTACGACAGGTGGCCAAAAGTGGCGAAGAGCTTCTAGCTTCAGAATCCCAGCCCAAAGAACACCATTACGTGTTAATAGTCTTGAGACTTTCGCATCAAATAACATGCGAAGCGAACACTCCATAACCTTGCGAAGTCTACCAAGTAGCAACAATAAATCCATGGGGACACGTCTATTACCTTTAATGCCGTGATTGAACCCAAATTCCGAACAGCCCGAGCACCAGCCGCATTGGTCCTCAGTCCAATAGTGGAAGGCTTTCGCCTTACTAAGGTACTCATGGATGGCGGCAGCGGACTAAACCTCATCTATGAGGAAACTCTCCGAAAAATGGAAATAGACTGGAACCGCATTGAGCGAAGCAGCACAACCTTTAGAGGAATAATCCCTAGCCGGGAAGCATGCTGCACAGGAAAAATCACACTAGACGTAGTGTTCGGCTCGACGGACAATTACAGGTCCGAGGAGGTCACATTTCAAGTGGCCCCGTTCAGCAGCGGATATCACGCTTTATTAGGGCGAGAGGCATTCACAATTTTTCAAGCTATACCCCATTATGGGTACATGAAGCTTAAAATGCCCGGACCTAACGGAATCATCACTCTCACTAGTGATCCGAACATAGCACTCCGCGCCGAAAACAAGACAGCCGCACTAGCCCTCGAGGCACTATCCGAAGCCTTAGCGGCCGTGGAACTCACTGCGATGCGCTCCACGGTGAACAGGGACGATGTGATACTTGATAAAAGATCCAAGTCCACTTTTAAACCAGCGGATGAAATAGTCAAATTCCAAGTCCACCCAACGGACCTGCAAAGACGGCCTCCATTGGGGCACAATTAAACCACGATGTAGACGCAGACTACGAGAATTTCTACGAGAAAAGCGGGGCATTTTTGCTGGCACCCTTGAGACATGCCAAATCCACGTCGGCTGGCGAGCACAGCCTAAATATCCTAAAAGGATTCAAGCCGATCAAACAGGCTCTTGGCGCTTTTCCGAACCCAAGAGACAGGCCATGGGAGAAGAGCTAGCCAAACTTGGAAGCCGGATTCATCGGAGATATAAAACATCCGGACTGGCTAGCAAACCTGGTGATGGTACCAAAGAAGGATAAATCATGGCGCCTATGTGTTGATTTCAAAGTCCTTAATAAGGCATGCCCAAAGGATCCCTTCCCCCTCCCTCGCATTGATCAAATTATCGGCGCTTCTGATGGACACGACTCATTGTGCTTCCTCGTAGCGTACTCGGCTACCACCAAATCAAGATGGCGGAGCCAGACCAAGCTGCAATAGCATTCATCACTCCATACGGCCCATTCTGCTTTAACACAATGCCCTTCGGGCTCAAAAACGCCGGCGCAACATATCAGCGCATGATTCAGACATGTCTGGCAAACCAGATCGGCAAAACAGTGGAAGCATATGTAGATGACGTGGTCGTCAAATCCAAGCATGTCGAAACTCTAGTAGACGACTTGAGGCTCACATTCAACAATCTCCGAAAATATGACATTAAGCTCAATCCGGAAAAATGCGTCTTCGACGTTCCAGCCGGAAAGCTCTTGGGCTTCATTGTGTCCGGTAGAGGAATTGAAGCAAACCCAGCCAAGACCTGAGCTCTGTCACAATTGGATATTCCAAAAGACCTCAAACAAATACAAAAAATGACTGGATGTGTAGCGGCTCTAAGCCGCTTTATTTCCCGTTTGGGAGAAAAGGCGTTACCCCTTTACCGCCTCCTCCGGCGCACCGAACACTTCGAGTGGACGGATGCCGCCACGGCTGGACTCGAAGAAATAAAAGCCATATTGGCAACAAATCCGGTCTGGCAGCATAACGTGGGCGAACCAATGCTATTATATATCGCGCAACACATCAAGTTGTCAGCGTCACAGATTTTATTGGCCGACGGCCCGGGCAGATGCGCATGATTTAGTCCAACGATCGCGGTTGCCAGCTTTTGCTAACCAAAGCCACATGCCACCCACCGCCTCAAAACTATACCCATCACCTGGCCGTTCGCGGTGCAGGGGCTTGACATGGTTGGACCCCTTAAGGAGGAACCCACAAGCAAAAATACCTATTGGTCATGGTGGATAAATTCACCAAATGGATAGAGGCCAAGTTCGTTAAAAGCGGCGAATCCGGGCGGTGATAGACTTCATATCAGGGGTAGTGCACCGTTACGGCGTCCCCCACAGTATCATCACTGATAACGGCACCAAGTTCACGTCCGATGAGGTCAAATTATGGTGCAAAAACATGGGCATCAAGCTCGATTACGCCTCAGTCTAGCACCCCCAAACCAACGGTCAAGTCGAGCGAGCAAACGGTCTAATCATGAGCGGCATTAAACCCGGACTAGTGCGGTCCCTAAAGGAATCTAACACGCACTGGGTCGAGGAGCTCGACTCCGTACTCTGGGGGCTGCGGATCACGCCAAATCGTACTACTGGATTCACACCATTTTTTATGGTGTATGGCGCAGAGGCAGTCTTGCCCTGCGACATAATACATGACTCACCTCGCATGCGCATGTATGAAGAAAGAGAAGCCGAGCTCGATCGGTAGGACAGTTTGGACGCATTGGAGGAGGAGCGCGACGTGGCAAAAGCTCGTTCCGCATTTTATCAACGATGAGGCTCGAAGATATCAAAGCGAGGAAATGCGGGCCAAAGCTTATAACATTGGCGAAATAGTTCTCGCTGCCGGACAAGAAAAGGACAAACTCAAGCCCAAATGGGAAGGTCCCTTCATCATCGACCAGGTCCGACCGGTGAGCATACCGTCTCACTTAAACGCATCGGATAACCGACTTGAGCCAAACCCATGGAGCGCAGCCCGTCTCACGAAGATTCTCGCCTAAGCGCGGACTCCAAGTTGGTCTCCTTCCTCCGTCCACATTTTCTAATTTTGCTGTCTTTTATTTCTCTCCTTCCTCCTCCTTCTTCTTGAAGCCTTTAGAGGCTCGTTTGCGCTTTGTTAGCACATATTTGACGTGCTGTCGCGCTCATTATACTGGGGCTTCTTTAACGAAGCTTATTTATCTGGGCTTCATGCCCAACACATGTGTCAAAACTTCCGCATGTACCTTTTATTCACCATTATATGCATCGATATGACTTAAGTTTTGGCCAAGCTGGGTTGGTGGCCTGTGCTTACCCCTCGTTCCCGATTGTTCGGCTAGGTGGTAAAGGAGCACCTCTGCGATTATTCTTGCCGGGTCAGCGGATGTGTACCTCGGTGGGTGAAGCCGAAAGCTAGCGTTCTTAAGGGAATATTGGTCGGTGAACTGAAAGATGATTTTAACTATTTATCCATCTGCCCCAGATGATTTTCGCTTTCTTAGCAGTTTTGACATGCACTTTAGGGCATGCCTCCCGAAAAGGAACCCTTAACGGAACTATTCTCCCGGAAGATGTTTCTTACTATGCATGTAATATAACATAACTAGTTGGGCACTTATCCGACGTCAGCAATAATGACCCCTCGCCTTGTCTCCATGCATGCCCGGTTCTTATATAACCGCGAGGTATTGAGACACACTCGGACTATTGGGTCACGAGGTCGAAGCGAAAAGGTCCACTATGACAAGCGATCTACAATCCGGCTAGAAGACATTTTTCATGTCATATTCAATTACATAGTCAACTCGACTCATTGTATTCCTCCTCAATGCCATCTAATAGGCTATCTAATTTACAATCTTGCTGGAAATACTTCGCCGCCAATTCTACTTGGCCGTACACTAAGCTTACAGGGATCTCCTTCCCATCAGGCCCCACAGGTCTGACCTCGGCCATCTGGCTTGGGTCAGCCTTTGTGTACCGCGTCTTTACCATGGCCCAGGCCTCCCTAGCGCCTTGACGGCATGCCGATATCTTCCATAGTCGGAAGCACCGCCGTGCTCCTTGAAGCCGCTCTGCCAGCTCCCCAATGCCTTCGGGCAGGGAGATAGATGGCCACAAGGCCTGGCCGACGCCTTTCATCACTGCCGAACTCGTTAGGTGCGGACGATTCGGAAGAAGATCACCCAAGAACTGGGCATCTCCTCCTCGGGGCGACCTGTGAGCAAACCTACATACATGTTTATGTTAGTCACCTTCCTCGCGAACTCTTTCAAAGTTCGCTCAAGCACTCTTGAAAATGCCGCGACAAGCCGTCGATTCTCCTTCTGGTCGGACAACTGGCACGAACATCCTTTAGTTCCTCACCCGGTTGGGTGTTGGAATCTTGGAGGTTATTTTTCTCGTAAGCACGCTCTCGCCGGCCTTTAGCTGGCGCAGGAGTTGTTGCTTGTCCGGATCTAGTCCGGCGCCATCTGCAATATTATTGTCAGATTTACACACATGCCGCACTTCATAAACTATTTATCTTTTGGGGCATATATTACCAGCGGGGGTCTCTGTGGCTCCCCCTGTAGCGGCTAGTGCGGCCTCAAGTTGGGCCTTGCATTCTTCAAGCTCCTGGGACAGTCGGGTATTCTTTTTTATAAGATCCTGCATAACAAATGATCCTTAAATCAGTTATTCTAACTATTTTAAGTCTCGGGGGCTACTGGCATATATAACTGTCAAAATTCCTCACCCATATGTCCTTTACATACTGCTTCGTGGCTCTGGCTAGACCATCTTGAGCGGCACGGAGGTGCACATCTCTCGAATTAAAGGCATTCAAGGCCTCTTGGGAGAAACATGCGTCATGAAGAACTGTCCGGCGGCGCCTGTGATTCATGGCGCTCTCCACCTCGGAGTTGGTGGCGGACAATCTATCGGCATCCTCTGTTGGAGGAGCATCCGACTCACGCCTCGCGCTCGCCTCCACTTCCGGACCCGGCTTTGGAGCCTGGCCGGCGGAGGCTCGATTGGCAACCTCTCCGGACTCAGTCCGGCGAGCGTTCTTTTTCCTGAAAAAAGCACCAGCGTTAGTACATCTTCCAAGAATCAATCCTGGGAATATGGTGGCGCACCATACCGTTCTTGGCGGAGTTTCGATCCGGACCGCACTTCTTTTTTAACTCGGGGCCGTGCGCCTTGTTGGCGATCGCCTGAGCTCGGCCTCCTGCCTCGAAGGCACCCCCTGCGAAACACCATTGGTATACGGTGATCAAGAAATAAGCACGGATGGGTCATTATCAGAGTATTGGGACCTCGGTCTCAGTTGCCTGTGGGGCTGGAAGTATTCCAGGGTAATCGGCCGTAATGGCAACCAAAGCATTGTCGATGCTAAGTTGGTGGAACACCCCGTCGATCAACTCCACCTTTATATCCGGATCCTCTTCGGAGGCCGGATCCTCGGGTTGTGGGGGCGGGCTGTGCATCTTCTCCACGGCCCGGCGCAGTTCCTGCGTAGAAACCATGAAATGAGATATTTAACCACAGGAACATGGATCGAACAGGCCACTAAGGTATTTGCTTACCCAACTTCGAGGATTATTCGAAGAAAACCCGTTCAGTGGATTGACGCGGAGAAAATCCTCCTCTTCCCCTTTGTACATGGCGGACAAGGTCTTCACCAGTTCGGTGACCGATCCCGGCTCTTTGCGGCCATGGCGGGTGGCATCGTCCTCCCGTTGAAATCCCATGGGGTGGCCCCTATATTGGAGCGGCTGCACTCCTCATAATGCAGATTGCCATGACTCTAGTCATGGTCAATCCGGCATGAACCGATAATCTTATTCGCTCATCGAATAAAGGACGCCCCGGTCATTTTCCCTCAGGGGGCTCCTGGCGCCCGGCTTAGGCGCTTCTTGGAGGCGTTGCTAAACTCCGGAAGGCCGATCCGAACAGGATCCGGCAGCGGGGCGTCCTCCATGTAAAACCATTCGAAGGCCAGTCTTGGACGCCTTCTTCGGGGTTCCGGATAGATATCCGGTCCGGCGATCGCCATAGTTCGCTCGCCCACTTGATATATTGACCCCTCATGAGAGCGGGGTACAAGGCAGAATAATCTCTTCCACAGCGCAAAATGAGCCTCGGCGCCCAAGAACAGTTCGCAAAGGGCCACGAAGCCCGCGATGTGCAAAATGGAGGCGGCGTAAGGTGGTGCAAGCTGGAGGCCGAGAACTCAAGAGCCCCGGAGAAAGCGGATGGATTGGAAATCCGAGTCCTCTTACTAGATAAGAGATAAAGCATACCCGCTCTCCTTTAGAGGGATCGGGGCGCTCTCCGCTTGCTTTCCGCCCTTGTAGGTGGCAAGTCCGCTCGAACCGGAACCATGAAGGCGGGAAGAAATCCCTTGGTTTGGAGTATAACTAGCTCGCTATCGGGAGTGAGCATCTCTCCCAATTTCGGTGAGGATGGGGGCGAGAGGAGGAGCCGTGTCGACTGTCCATGATAGAATGGGTTTTTGGTAGAGGCGCTCCGATGAAAGCTCGCAGAGGGGGGATGGTGTGACTCATATCTAGATCCTCGTCCCTTTTATAGGCGGCTCATTTGCGCAGCTAGGGGGGTAAGTGTAGAAATACCCTGGCTTTTCGCATTCATTCAAACACGTGGAAGATGGCCATTATTGGGCGTAGAAGCCAAGGGCGCAGCATTTATCGAAGCGGACACTATTCGACAAGTATATGTAATTTGGAGAAGAACCCGCCTCGCAATGCCGAAGACAATCAACGCGCCGGACTCATCGTCATTGAAGCCTGGTTCGGGGGCTACTGAGGGAGTCCCGGATTAGGGGGTGTCCGGATAGCCGAACTATCACCGTTGGCCGGACTCCTGGACTATGAAGATACAAGATTGAAGACTTCGTCCCGTGTCCGGATGGACTTTCCTTGGCGTGAAAGGCAAGCTTGGCGATACGGATATGTAGATCTCCTACCATTGTAACCGACTCTGTGTAACCCTAACCCTATCCCGTGTCTATATAAACCGGAGGGTTTTAGTCCGTAGGACGAACAACAATCATACCATAGGCTAGCTTCTAGGGTTTAGCCTCTCTGATCTCGTGGTAGATCTACTCTTGTACTACCCATATAATCAATATTAATCAAGCAGGAGTAGGGTATTACCTCCATCGAGAGGGCCCGAACCTGGGTAAAAACATCGTGTCCCTTGTCTCCTGTTACCATCCGCCTAGATGCACAGTTCGGGACCCCCTCCCCGAGATCCGCCGGTTTTGACACCGACAACGACCACGCATTCCGTTCCGACCCAGCCGGTTGGCTCCCCATGAACATGACGACGACGTTGTTTCTCCGTTCCGACCCAGCCATGTACGTATGCGCAAGTAGGCGTTTTAGACCCTGCCCGTATGTACGTACGTGGCCGTATTTTCTTTCTTGCACCATCGCCGCTGTACGTACGTGTACATGCTACGTGCGCGCCTCTACATCGACTGCGTGCGGCGCCTCTACTCGACACGTGCGGCGCTGTACATCGACCGGTATGTGCATTACTGCGTTCGCGACCAGAATGACAACGCCACGTGCGCTTGACCAGGTGGGTCCCGGTGTCGGGAACTTCCTTGCTGCGAAGATGTAGCTGGTGGGTCCCAGCGGTCGGGCGAATCGTCTTGTTTTCTTTTGCGGGACGCACTTCCTTGCATGCGAAGATGTAGCTGGTGGGTCCCGGCGGTCGGGAGAAGCGTTTTTTCGAAATACGGTGGCCCGTCCGGTGGGTCCCTGTTGTCGGTGGAGGAATCATTATTTTCCGCATAATAAGGAGGCACTTCCTTGCTGCGACCGTGGACCCGGTATCGACCTCTCGACGTCTGATCCACGTCCGATGGAAGTCGTTCCTTGACCACGTTGACCACGCCACGCCGAGAGCACCAAAGGCGGTGGGCGGCGGCGAGCCTAGGAAGGGGCGGCGGAGCCGGTGAAGATCGCGGCGATGGATGCCCGCGAGAGGAGTATGAGTATTCACTCGTTCGATTGCGGTGTGAGGCTGCCGTCGCCCGCGAGGCCTGGCCTAAAGGTGGGAATAGTAGGGGCGGTGAGGCCTCCAGGCAGCATAGCCGACCCTTTGGAGGCGAGGGGCAGGCGGTAACACGACCGGCGCTGCTTTGGGCGGTGGAGCAAGAAGACCAGAGGTTGAAGAAGCACTACGGCCGTTGGATGGACATCGTACGGTCACTGGAGCTAGAATCGTTCATATTGACTAAGTTGACAAAGCCCTCCGTCCCCATCAACTTAGTAGGCCCACAAGTCAGCTTCTCACCAAGGTGAGTCCCAGCTAGTAGGGGGAGTATTCATTTTTTTGTGCGTAATAAAGAGGCACTTCCGGTGGGTCGGTGCGGTAGCGAGGAATGTTTTCGTGAAATCGGTGGCCCGTCCGGTGGGTCCCAGCGATCGAGAAGCGTTTTTTAGCGAAATAAGGTGGCCCGTCGGTGGGTCCCTCTGTCAGTGGAACAATAATTATTTTGCGGCGTAATAAGGAGGCACTTCCTTGCGGCGCCCGTGAACCCAGGTGTCGGCCTCTCCACGTCGATACTTTTCCGATGGAAGTCGATCGTTGACCATATTGACCACGCGCGCCGAGAGCACCGAGGCGGTGGGCGGCGCGCCTAGGAAGGGGACGGCGGGGCAGGGAAAACGCAGCGGTGGAAGCCCCGCGGAGAGAAGTACGAGGTTCACCGATTGGCTGCGGTGTGATGCTGCCGTCGCCCGAGAATAACGAGGGGTGTGGGTGAGTGGAGGGATGGCCTGGCCAGCGGTGGGAGTAGTATGGGGCGGTGAGGCCTCGCGGCAGACAGCCGCCACGGGAGGCAGGAGAAGCGGCACGACCGGGCGCTGCTTTGGGCGGTTGGACCAAGAAGACCAGAGGTTGAAGAAGCACTACTGCCGTTGGATGGACATCGTCACAGTCCTTTGAAGCTAGAATCGTTTATATTGACTAAGTTGACAAAGCCCTTGGTGCGCTCCAACTTAGTAGGCCCATAGGTCAGCCTCGAAGCAGTGCGCCCGGATGTCGGGGAGGAATCATTTTTTGGCGGCGAAGCTAAGAATATCCGAGATTGAAGAAGAAGCACGACATCCGTTGGATAGACATCCAACGACCACTGCTGCTAGAACCGTGTGTTCACTATAATAAGTTGACAAAGCCTTGCATACGCGTCAACTTATTTTTTTAGGGGACGTGTCACTTAGTAGGCCCACAAGTGTGTGGCAGAGAACTTATAGCCCATTCGTGTTTTGTAAGAATGTACAGCCCATTTTTGAATTCTAATGGAATTTACAACAGCCCATTTATAGTTTGTTAAAAGTACAACCCATTTTCTAGCTAGGACAACGATTAATAATTTCAACCAACCGTTGAAGACAAAATCTAATAAAATTTCCCACATTTTAATGGGATCCGAAATATTTTTGTCCCGAAATTTCTAGTCAGATTAAATATAAATTTGTATTATGTAAAAATCCAACGAAACATTGCGCGTGCAACAATGAAAATTTAAGATTTTCAAAATCCATAAATAATATTATAAACTAATTTCGTGTTTGGTGCATTTTTTTATAGTTACTGCCCAGTTTTTATAACTACATCTCATTTATTATTTTTAAAGCCCATTTTCCTGTTAAGCCTAATGCATCCCTCCTAGGAAAGATTTGCAGCCCAGCGAGGCGGAGAGTAACAAGTTGACCTTGCCTGGGTATTCCTCAAAAAGACGTATAGCTAGGCTAGCCATTTTCATCTTGAAAAAATTAGTGTCTGGGCTGGATATCTGGCCTGGGCTAGATGGGCCACAGCCCGCCCAGTTAATACCCTGCTCTCCTCTGAACAACAACGAAATCATCGCCAAGAAAAACTCTGCAGTGCTCACGCCTCAAAAACACAAATTCTGCTCGAGCTGCTTGGTCCCAGCTGTCGGCCGCACCTTGTGCAATTCTCTCGTTTATATTGACTACATAGGTTGACAATGGTGTGGGACCGTGACGTTAGGAAACCAGGAGAAAGCAAAAAAAATATAGTTGTACATAATAAGATTGCACTTGCGTACGTACGGCTATGGCCCTAGTGGGTCCCTAGTGTCATCCAGTCAAAATAAAGTCATCTCCTAAATCCTCATGTTCGTTGACCATGTTAACAATGCTCGGCGCCACGACGGCGCAACAACTTCGAAGGACAGCGGAGAGGGCCTCGCGGGCCCTACGGAGGTCTGATCTGGCCTTCGCTGCTCATTGAGAAGCAGGATCGCCGGACACCTATGAGCACCTTGAGAAACGAGGCGGCATGAAGCGGTAAGGCGCTTGGGAGCTCTGGTTTATTTCAAACATGTATTAACATACAAGTGTAATTTACTCGTCATCGGAAGGCCGAAGTGCGTAAGTAAAACCGCGGATTCTGGCGTGTAATTTGAGAGACCGGTGTATATTTTACGAGCACTACTATATGGGCGACATTACGGACGATACATCCATGGGCAAGGCTGAAACAACAGCTAACGGCTGGATTAGCAATCGTCCGAGTGTCGTTCAGCGTTTTTATCGTGTGTGAAGTACTTCGATATTTTACTAGTCGAAATCGACCAACCAAGCGCCTTCGCCGAGACCATCTGCTTTAATTTACAAGCGTCAGTTTTACAAGCAATTTTGGTTGGAAAGCGGCGATCAATCATGACCTAATATCATGAGTTGGTGGAAGGTGTGTCGGTGACTTATAAGTCGGTGACAACTAAGCGGCGTGACTTATAAGTCTTCGGTTTTAAGTCACGACTTATAAGTCGGGTGACTTATTGGAACAAACAGGCTATGAAACATCAGACGATGAACTTCTTACGCATGGAAACAAGCGAAGAGGATGATCTTATTAACAAGCAAATCACGGCATTAGATCGACATGCAAAACAATACGAAGCATTATTCTCGGGAGGCACGGTGAACAGCTCATGATGCCGCATGCCACAACATTCAAGCTCAACTTTGCAATCAAACACAAGGCACGGCATTACATAGACAATATTAGAACAAACTCTTAACACAGGAATATCTCAGGCGAGTAACTATTTACTTCTAAACTGAACAGAGGAATAGGAAAAAACACTCGGCGCTGCTCACAGCAAGGCGTCCCACTCAAAAATATCAAATGCATGTCTTACGGCTAACATCAATGAGCAAATTTTGACAAGGTTTTCCAATTCAATATATTAAACTAACGTCTTCTTGCTAACATCAATGATTAAACTTTGACAAGCTTTTCCCGTTCAAAATATGTAATGCCTATGATCGTGGAGTCTGTAAGCTTCTTGCTAACATCAATGATTAAACTTTGACAAG